>JASFYC010000494.1:600000-1070683 GCA_030412335.1 Botrylloides violaceus | reverse complement strand
TCCTGCCAATACTGGTTGCTGAATTTTGATTGGATAATACAACGGAGGTGTGTCAACGGGCTCCTGTGAGTCAGAATTATACTTACGCACGAAAGGGTGTGTGTCCTGTCAATACTGAATGCTGAATTTTGATTGGATAATACAACGGAGGTGTGTCAACGGGCTCCTGTGAGTCAGAATTATGCTTACGCACGAACGAGTGCGATCCTGTCAATACTGAATGCTGAATTTGGATTGGATAATACAACAGAGCATGTCAATTCTCATGACACGTAAGCTATTCGTAAAGATGTAGTTGTAATAAGTATATATCGAAACTCGTTTACATACGTTCCATAACAGTACTCGCAATTGTTGTTTCTGCGCATCGTACTCAGCAACGGGCTCCTGTCAGTCAGAAACACGTCACAATTTAACGACTCATTTACTTACGCACGGACGGGTGTGTGTCAGCGTATGATGCGTGACGTCAGATCGTGGTGCGTGAGACGTAGCTACGCAGCATACACTCCTCCACCCACACAGTCGTGGTATCACAGACTATATGGGTATATCGAGCCGAACACAAAAGTCTTACTGGCAGAATACCCAATAACCTTATCATGAACATCATATTATAAGGTAACTCAAAGCACGGAATCTTCGCGAATCACAAATTCAAAGTTTAGCCAAATTTTAACCACAATCCGCCTCAGCTCCCGTGAGGCTTTATATAGCGCCTTACCGTACAACGAAGACCACTCCACCAGTATAAGTTTTCCCCTGCAAGTTGGGATGATCCATGCGGTATTCAGACGTTGCTTTCAAATGCGCTGCGTAACCGCTATACTGAGCCCAAAATACGAAAGTCTTGCAGAGAGAATACAGCAACAACCTTATCATTAACATCATAATATGCATAGTTATATTTCCGCGAATAAAAAACTACACTTTCAGCTGAAATTTAACTATGCATATTATTTTACTACCAGGCAAATGCATTGCATGAATCATCATGTATATATCAATCGTTCCAAGGCCTAAGCCTGTTTCACTGACGTTTTACAAATGCTGTAGAGGTTACGACAGTCGCTCAACCTGATTTAGGTTGCCCGAGGCTATACTTCGTCTTCACAGCATGGGATTATCGACTGGGAATAGCGAGGCTTCATATGCTGGTGAATAATGCGAGTGGAAATGATGGTGTAGCATTGAGGGTGATTCATAGACACGAAAATACATGTAGGAAATGCCTTAACTCATGGTGTTGTGTCTCGCGTGTGTAATGGAGCCGAGGGCGGCCGGTACAAATAGTAATAGATAGGACCATAATTCACCACAGATTTAACGTATATATGGAAATGCAGGCTGCTAATGGAATGGGTAGCGTAGGGTAGGCTTCAGACTAACGTACAAAAGCTCCCCGCATTTAGAAAGCATGTCAATACGCGAACAGCGAGGCTATACAGATAGGTATACGGTGTTATATTAATGAAAATGTTGCCAATCGCAGAATTTATTGGAATTTTACTAATTAAGCAGTCATGGATTTGTTGCTTGGACAAACGACAACAACTGCTACCACCACAACAACGGTAAGAGAGGCCTGTAGTGATAGTAAATAACTTAATAGCGCCGCAACTCTGCTTGGGGTGTGTCGGTCGGACGCGGAGAGTTGTGGTTGTGATAGTGATCCAGGCTATAACAGGGAATTATCGAGATGGAGTACTATACTGTATTTGTCAACGACTAACAAATTTGATGTAACAACTGATGAATTTGTTGAATGTTTAATTTGCGTCGGTTGATTGATTGGTTGATTGATTGCAATACGTTGATGTTGATTGATTGCAATGCGTTGATTAATTGATTGCGTTGATTGGTTGATTAATTGATTGCGTTGATTGGTTGATTGATTGCAATACGTTGATTAATTGATTGCGTTGATTGGTTGATTGATTGCAATGCGTTGATTAATTGATTGCGTTGATTGGTTAATTAATTGATTGCGTTGATTGGTTGATTGATTGCAATACGTTGATTAATTGATTGCGTTGATTGGTTGATTGATTGCAATGCGTTGATTAATTGATTGCGTTGATTGGTTAATTAATTGATTGCGTTGATTGGTTGATTAGTCAGCCTAGCGAAAATTTTTCGTTCGTCATTACACCCATCAGCTCCGCCGTAAAGTGTAACCAAAGAAGAGAATCTAAACTTGCCGCTTTATGACGATTTCTGTATCTTCTGTTTCTGGCCCGGATCGCTATAACAACCACAACTCTCTGAAATCCCCCGGATACCGACTTCCAAACAGACAGGCTACAGTTTTGAAGTCTTTGCAGTGCCGTGGGAAGGCATCCCCAAACCCCCGACCCATAGGTCCCCCCCACGAGACATTTCTGTTATTTAAGTGTCGTCCGAGGGATACACCGTAAAAATTTCTTGCGCCGCGCGCGCTTTTTCGTCAATTTTAATGCCTTTTGGGCCATGCGTTTACGAACGTAATAAAATACCGTCAAAGAATCCAAAAGCAAAATGCGCGACATCGTCAATTGTTCTGATCCCCTGTGACGTCTCTGGTCACTGTTGATAAGGGACCCCATGACGAATTTTCGGGGGGGGGGCAAAACACCTTTCACAAGGCACTGAGTCTTTGGCTTGGCTCCGTCTGGTATCGAACCAATCGCAGCCTGATAAGTTAACATATTCTATAGGCCGCTCCAATTCTGTATGGCTCACTATTTGATGATGGAATGGCTGTTCCTTATCGGAACGAGTTCGGGACCGTTTCAGTCATAGCAAGAGACATGACGTTAGCTCTATTCGTGATGATGGCGTCATACAAAGGAATTCCAGAATATCAAGATGCATTATTTTCTTGCGATTTTGAAGACGGTTGGTAAGTTGATATAAAAGATTAGCGCGAGTCGCCCGCCGGGATGGGTTATTACTGCGTTCTTCTCACTCCAATAAGCACAGAATCAATGAGGAAAGGAGTCTACGATACGATACGAGTCTATAGCGTGCTGCGTGGTGCACACAGAGTAGGCTATACCTCTTCTGTCAAGGAAAATTATTCCAGAAAAATGTGATGAAGGAACCCACGATAAATAT
Organism: Botrylloides violaceus; assembly: GCA_030412335.1. Taxonomy (NCBI): domain Eukaryota; kingdom Metazoa; phylum Chordata; class Ascidiacea; order Stolidobranchia; family Styelidae; genus Botrylloides; species Botrylloides violaceus. The sequence goes on along the minus strand of JASFYC010000494.1, from coordinate 1,067,587 downwards.
AGTACGTTCCGTGATGCCACGCCAACACACAGAGTAATAGGCTCCCTATCAGAAATCTTCGTACGACCTACGTATGGCGAGAGGCTGCAATATCGCATGGCCAGTGGCGGCCCGTGTGTGGTTATGGGTATGCAAACGCAACACTGGCTCGTGTACACGTGGCCGTGTGTGGGCTATTTACGGTCCTACTCGGGCCATAACTGGCCCACGTGAGTGTGATACCGCACGTGTCATTTGTGGCAGAGATGTACAGTACATGGGACAGGTATTTCCCTAACAAGGCCATGTGTGGGCCTCATAACGCGTAACCCCACACGCGGGTCACGTAGGGACGCGTAGGCTGCCTCTTTAGCCTAAGAAACACTTAGTCTAGCAAAATGTTAGTAAAGTAGGTCCAATCTATGATATGTTGAGTGTCTCTTCTCGGACCACCAGTTCTGCTAAAGAAACTCAGTCCAGCAAAATGTATGCGGTTACACGGGGTTATAGCTTCTGTACCACATATGCGTAAGTAGAACAGAGGGTATAGGCTTACGCAACGCGCGACCGCTATTAGGTTTTAAACTCATAATCATTCTTCTAAAGGAGAAATACTAATGCAATTGGCTGCCGTCGACAGGACAAGATTTAGAGTTCTGTGTACGTTCGCTAATTCCATAAGTATCCTGCTGAAGGATTGGCAACCAAAAACAGCCTTCATAATTACCATTTACCGTTCAGTTGGCCGAGTGATTGTCTACTGTCCGCCTTCTGATCGGAAGGTTCCTGGTTCGATTCCCGACCGAGTCAAATCGAAGACTAAAATTGGTATCCGTTCCTCTCTACTTTGTAGTCAGTATCGGGAAAGTGCGGAGAGTCGTGATTGTAATACTGATCCGGTCTATAAACTAGAAGTATTGATACGAGGCGACCTGGCGTATATGACCTTAGTAGTTGAAAACGCAATATGCTCGGAATAAAAATATATTCAAAGGTGTCCAGGCATTCAACAAAATGTACGTGGAGACATTCCATGGAGCTTACAAAAAGGACCGACGCCATCTAATGGTACTGGACCAGAGCATGACCACACCCGATTCAACGAATGTAAGTCTTTTAAAATACCTCCAAAATGCGACGGTCCGCGCGATCCTGGCGATCAGTTAATTGAGATGGTGACGTAATAATTGAGTCCAGATTTGCGTAAGATGAGCTTAGATCAGCTGAAAATCAAGGCGGTCTTAATTAAGATAAGCGTCCCGTTCAAGATTGTCGAACGCTTGATACTCACCGGACTGGACTGATCCCCAGATCCCATCAGAGCAGGCAGACTTCCGGTGAGGTAGGTCAGCAATGGACCAAGTTGTCCTGCTGAGCGCTGACCCAGCACATTGGGAGATGGGTTTGCGCCGAAGAAGGCCAATGCCGTATTTTTATGACTATAATCCAGAATCCACCTAACGGCGTGCACTAAAATGCGAAATATCCAACTTTAGCGCTTAGATGGCGCCACATCCTTAAAAAGCGACTAAACCCCATTGATTTCATTGATCGATCTTTATAGATGGAACATACGCATTTGTAGAAGCAAGCAAACGTCGTCCCGGAGAGACTGCGGTTTTCGTCACGCCTTCCGTTCTGCTACTCAAAGAACCTTACTACTGTTTGAGTTTTTGGTAAGAAGTCGATTACGTCAGAGAGGCACACTCACAGAAGAGAGAGAGAGAGAGAGAGAATTTCCAAAATACTTTCTCAGATTGCAAATACTAGGAAATTGTTTGCGATGATCAGAGTGAATATATTGACTTTTGTGTTGATTAGACAGAGAGAGAAAGAAGAGAGAGGAAAGAGAGAAACGAGAAAGAAAGAGAATCCCTCACAGCCTAGCCCACACCAATTACTCAATTGATTTATCTTCTAAAAAATGGCTATGTACCTCAGAGAGAGAGAAAGAGAGACAGTCGCTAAAAACGGCCTCCTCAAATATACTGTTCAGTCAAATTCAAGTTGATTTTCGCAGGTACAATATGTTTGGAAGAGGTATGGGGTCACTTTGGATTTACTGGAACGCGGCTGGCGCTGACACTGGTCATCACGTCGTACAAAAGCATTCGGGTAAGTAACTAATCAACACACCCACTCCGTCGTTCACTCTCATATTGATTATACCCGCTAATCATTTACTATTGTTTTGGAGTTACGGAGTTTTCAACTCCTTTTTCTTTGGAATTTATGGCGTTTTCGCCTACTAAGGTCATGTAATGTACGCTCACGGTATACGTGTCAATATTTCTGGCTTATAGCCCAGATCACTATATTACAATCACGGCTGTCCGCACTTCCCCCGATAAACCGACTGCCAAGCAGAGACCGAACGGGTACCAATTTCAAAGTCTTCGATTTGACTCGGTCGAGAATCGAATCCGCAACCTCCCGTTCAGAAGGCGGACAGTCTAACCCACTCGGCCTACTGAACTACTAAGGTCATGTACGCCAGGTCAATGATAAGTAGGCCTACATGCGTCGATATGTCCGGTTGAAAGCCCGGATCACAATCAAAAGCATGCCGGTAAGAAACTGATCTATGTAACCTGCACTACGTGACAAATCAATCGACTATTGGCCTATTTTATCAATTTGATGAGCTGGTTTCGATCCAACCTATTCTTATGGCAGGAAAGAGATCGAGCAACGGAAGTCACTGGATTCAAAGTACTACAACACTGCGCGCTACCAGTAGACAGAAATTTTACAGACCAGTCTGGGTGAGTTAGCGTTGCTCTGAATACATTCACGGAAAGGAAACGACGATGTAATAGTGTTTCCCCGTGTACATGGAATTAATAATGAACAGCAGATAAATGATTGCAGGGCTCTTCCTGAGCAATGACATAGTCGAATCACTTTTCCTAAATTCATTCCAGTTTGAATTTCGCGGGATCCGTGGGATTTCCTACAAATCTGATATTGCTGTCGATGACATTCTCATCAGACCGGGAAAATGCGAGGAACCGCCATTACCAAAAACAGGTGAAACTTAGGTCTGAGAGCATTGTGTTATGTTGCTCCTGTTAAGATATTAGTTTTCATAACGTCCGTAGATTGTATAGCCATACGGCTTCTATCTAACCTTCGCCGTAGAGGCGCAAAGCGCTCATCCGACCCGATTGCATTATGATATACAGTACCTGGTCCAAAGCTTTTACGCTCTACGCATTATCACTTAACATTTTTATTATTTGGAATTTATGGCGTTTTTCACCTACTAAGGTAATATACGCCAGGTCGATGCTCACAGTATACGTGTCAGTACTTCCGGCTTATAGCCCGGATCACTATTACAATCACGGCTATCCGCACTTCCCGGTTCCGACTGCCAATCAGAGAAGGAACGGATACTAATTTTATAGTCTTCGATTTGAGTCGGTCGGGAATCGAACCCGAAACCTCCCGATCAGAAGGCGGACATTCTACACCACTGGGCCTACTGAACATTCGCATGAGCAATTAGCGCCCCCTTGTGGCGGAAGTGACGATTTTTCTATGATTGTCAGCCGTGACCAGGAAATATATATTTACAGCCACGACGATGACCTTTATGGGAATTACAACACAACCACCGACAACGACACCTCTATCGTGGAAGGCGACACATCCAAACTGGAGACGATGTGGTGAAACATACGCTCATTTCAAGAAACATGTTTGTTGCGATGGCGTTGTGAGGTGATATAAAAGTTGTTTATATCGGTTAAAACAGCTTGGGCTCATTTTGCAGATTTCGGTCAGCCAAAGTTGTTTTAACCTATATAGATGACCTTTAATATGTTTATGGATTTCCGCTATCTGCCTCTGCTGGTTCCCGTAAAGAGTTACCACATATTTAACATGTAGGGTTGAATTATTGAGAATTATAACATTCACAAGTTTTCGAGTTTTGCTCCTTCATTAGGCAAAGATGGGATAAATCGTGAAAACGAGCGTGCTTTATCACTGGTATGGAATCCGTGGGCCGTGGCACCACTGCCTTCTTCACTTCTTCCCAAAATTATATCACCATAAATTTAATAAGAAATATCGCGACTGCGTTTGGTATTTTTAGTCCAAATAAAGTGAAAACACGAAATAATCCTCAGTAGTTTTAACCTGTAATATATCCACGTCGCATAAAATGGCGGAGCCGACGGCGGACCTTTCAGATAGACAACGGCGTCTTTAACGACAGCGTTTGTTATTTCTAGAACGAACAGAGGACATATGTTCCAATGCTGTGGCAAAAAACTTTTCAACTCATTTTCCAACATTTGCTGCAGAGGAGTTATACTTTGGTGAGTCACTGAGTACTAAGACTAGTGCAATACATGATCCACACGAGTGCAACAGGACATGAGGCATGTGCGACAAATATATACATGGGCGTGGTATTGCACATTGCATGTGTGGGGCGTCTGACGTGTGGCGTTCCATACGTAAGCCTTGGCAACCCAACATGTAAGTTTCGTAGATACTCTGGCATTTTTCTGACTGGATAAGTAGTCTAAAAGTCATAAAACAATAGTTAATTTGCTCTCATGATGACCTTAGTAGTCGAAATCGCCATAAATTCAAAGCATAGATCAATTAATTCGCTACTTTTTTTTACAAGGGTGAATACTCATGGATGCTGCGGTTCGCACTACATTTACCGGAAGCAAACGCATGCATGTTGTGGTTCAACGAATGTTTATAAAATTGCAGAAGAGATGTGTGTTGATGGACACAACCTTGCACCGATACCAGTTGACACACCGCCGAAACCCCGAGGAAAGCGATCGACATCGAGTCTATGAACTGTCTTCCGTCGTCCGAGCACCGAAAGCTCGTGAATGTTATAATTCTCAATAAATCAAGGCTGGACGTTAAAATTGTGGTGATATTCCTTATCTATTGATCATCCGCCACAAGGTGAATCCTCTTTACGATAACTGTTCTATATAGTACATACAAGAGTAGGGTATAATGACTCAGACAAGCCCTCTACTTATGCACGCTGATTACAAAGAACTTTCAAATATTTCCCTTACTTCACCATCAGAAATATCTTCATAACATTTTTCCTACGCGGAAATATTATCACGTATTTTTTCCGCAGAGAAAATTGTCACGCGCACATTCTTATACCCCCCCCCCAAAGCGCGTATACAATTCCACTGGTAGCAACGTTAGGAAGAACTTTCAAATAATTCGCTATTTCTATCAATAAGGCAGATTTTCCCATACTTCACAATCAGAAAATACCGCATACCTTTTTCCCACGCGGAAATATTATCACGTATTTTTTCCGGAGAGAAATTTGTCACGCGCACATCCTTATACCCCCCAAATCGCGTATAAAATTCCACTGGTAGCACCGTAACAAAGACATTTCAAATAATTCCTTATTTATATCAATAAGGCAAACATTTTCCCATACTTCACAATCAGAAAATACAGCAAAGCTTTTACCACGCGGAAATATTATCACCTACTTTTTCCGGAGAGAGAAATCGCGTATTAAATTCCTTTGTTAGCACTGTTCCAAAGAATATTTAAATGATTCACTCTTTCTATCAATAAGGCAGAATTTTTTTTTGCAATCAGAAAATATTTCTTGACATTTTTCCCACGCGGAAATATTGTGAAGTATTTTCTCCGGAGAGAAATTTGTCACGCACACATCCTTATACCACCCCAAATCGCGTATAAAATTCCACTGGTAGCACCGTAACAAAGACATTCCAAATAATTCCCTATTTCTATCAATAAGGAAAAGATTTTCTCTTACTTTACAATCAGAAAATACTTCATAGACTTCCATTCCTGCAAAGGGAAATCACTGCTGTATTAGGCCAAGTTAAGAATGATTCGGCTATCAATCGCTACTTGTGTGGACTGCAAGAGACGGGAATCAGAATCAGAATACGTCGTTTCAGTCAGGACAGAAGTTAAATATAACCTGTAGGCCTATACCTTCGTCGACTAGTTTCGGCGATGTCTGCTAGGATCCATCCACCGATACATGGTGCCCCATAGCCTACAGTACGATATTTTTGAACTGACTGACTAAACTGGCCTGAACTCGCTGTTATCCCAACGAGAACGCGTGGCTACCGTACTTGAAACAGCCGTCTACCTTCGACGGCTCGACTAGTTTCGAATTTTGAATACAGCGATGGTGCTCTCGCGCGCTGCTAAGTGTGCAATGTTGTGCCCACTTTTTTTCTGCATTGTGACCGACCTGGGAGGCCGTGAATTTAGTAGGCCACGGGTGCTCCTATCTTCCCAACTTCTAGTTTCAATAGTACCATTCACAGACACATGCAGACAATTTCATTTAATAATTTCGGAAATTTTAATTGTTTCAGAATTAACCGTAATTAAATTTTGTGCATCGAATCTCTAGCTACTGTGCTGTGACCTCATTCACGAAAAATAATATAAAGTCCGAAGGTCAAAATGTCATCTCCTTACTATAACCCGCGGTCAAAAAATTTGAGGATTAGGACCCCGCCTACTACACGCCTCCTTAACAGACCAATAAGCACGATCTTTTTCATGCGAAATGTTGAAAGGTCAATGACCGAAAAATAACTCTTTGTTACAGAACTAGCTTTAGGATTGGGTGACTGGTGGGTGACCATACGCTCACTCAGTTCTTAGAATGACCCCCCCCCCTCCTAGATCGTCAGCCACGAATGTAGCTGCATCAATAAACTCGTACAAATATTATTTGAATTTTCCAAGCCATACCAGTGATGCCTGTCGCTCACTCATGACGAGAGGTTACTATCGGTCATTCACACATCGTCTCCTGCAGCATCACGATGTTTGAAATCGACTATTTTTTTTGCTAACTCGATACAGGAAACATATATAAGCTAGTCAACTAGACGTCAACAACCTTAAAGGTATGACTGCAGTATGGTTAGAGCCGGATGTTTGAAGTATTTGCCGTTATTTTACGGACTCGTGTTAGGATATACTATCACCAAAGGAACGCCAAACCAGACGAAATTACTACGCGAAGTCAGTGATGAAATCACACAGTACTTGAAAAGGCATAACGTATCGCTGCAGGGCCTCCCTGAGTTTGAGACGATATGGAATAAAACGGAACAGATTTTAAAGGAAGTCGCAGCGTCTGGACCACACTATAGCACGTCATCGATACCTCACGACGCTGACGAAAAGAGAAACGCGGTAAGTTTCGATTAGCTGCCTGCAAAATATAGGCTAACCAGTCTGGCTGTGACCCAAAACTCAAAACTGTCAGTGTATTACGTTAAGTTACGCCTGGAAATGCTCCCTTTGAACACAGCAAATGACAGCTAGAGACATTACCTTGAGCAGGGCTGTCAAATCTTGTTAACTTATTTCTGAATAAACTGGTTGGACGTGACATTTATTGTGGTAGCCGTTAGTCAAGTAAGAAGTCGATATTGATATCGGCCTCAGTAATCAGCCAAAAGATCGGGCCAATATTCATGAATTTTTGATCAGTCATGCAAACTTGCCGATTAGTTATCATATTACCTTGAAAAAATTCAATATCTGTGGACCTTATCCGAACTACCAACAGCTGTTATATTTCAGACATTACTAGCAGCAACTAAAGGTTATTTAACAGAAGAACATTATGTCAGAACAGCAGATGGCTTCATTCTATTTTTGCTAAGGATAAAGGCACCTGGAGTCAGAATAAGTAAGCATGCATCAAGCTAGTTGGCGCTCCCCTAGTTATGGGCGTAGCCAAAGCCCGAAGGTCTGGTGACTCAACTCACCGGAACTAATCACCAACATGTTCATGGCCTAATAGTCGTAGGACAGTTCGAGAGAGAGGGAGAGAGAGAGTCTTGTCAACCAGCAGAGTAGGCTAAAACGTTAATCACAGTGTCTTGATGTACCGGTAGTATATATATAAATATGTAAAATGGTATCGACTGGGAATGGTGATGTGAATACAAATGATCATAGAATCACGTTTAAACTGACACCTTACGAGTTTTACGGTGGAAATTTAACATACTTGTCTTATTAACAGGAGATGGGCCGCCTGTATTTCTTCTGCATGGGCTACTGAGTTCGTGTGACTGTTACATCAACAATTTCAGAAATGAAAGCCTCGCTTTTATTCTGGCTGATCAAGGTTTTGATGTAAGCACCGGTAGCGATATTCTTATTCACTGTGACTTGCCGGAAGCAGCTTCATATTTCGTCCTTTGGACAAGGAGATTATGTTATGAGCTGTCGCACTTCAAAACCAGTGCCAGGAACTCAGTCGAAATGATAGCATACCGTAAATAAGGGTGACTTTGGACAGAATTTAGATAATTAATTGCATATCTGTGAATGAATGGGTATTTAGTTACTGCAATACATATATATATATATATGTGTACCCATTACGTGTACTTTTCTGCTGCGTTGCTTGCAGGCAGTGTATATTTATTTTTCGAATTATATTGTCCAAAGTTACCACTGTGTCCAATGTTACCTCAGTTTACGGTACCTAAGTTGTGACCATCTCTATGATTGACAATTTGCAGGTATGGCTCGGGAACATTCGAGGCAACAGATACACGACAAGGCACGCCACATTAAAACCAACAGAATACGAATTTTGGAAATGGAGGTAATGTTGTCAGCTGTCACATCTTATACTGTTATTGAAGTGCTTGATTAGGGTGGGGATCAAAAAGACATCATAAGGTATGCGTGGCTTAAGACTCATGAATCAGCTCTAGTTAAACTACCTCCATAGACGGAATAAATCTATTCCAAGTTTCTGTGGTGCGGTTAGGAGTTGATAAACTACAAGGTTTACACCACGTTTTCAATCCCCACCCTTGGAAAGCTGCCAGGTTCCTATTCCATACGTGCATGATATTTATAGCCCAATGCACGAGCATTGTTCATCATGTTTAACATGTGTATATCATGTGAGTTTGAGTGAATGCAGCAAAAAAAACTAAGACAAAAACAAACATGGTTCTATATGAATGAAAAGTGGGCCAGTTTCCAATTTTCAGGCTTTCTGGTTTGTTTTTCATACATATCAAAGTCCACCTTTTGTTCGTAGTCACAAAAGAACAGGTCAACAGACTTTGTGCACAAAATGAACCCTTAACCCTAACTGACTGAAGTTAACCTCAGAAGCATTAACACAGAGAGAGCCATGTATGACTGGTCTTAGCTAATGGTTCAGTGATTTGCAACTTATGACCTGTCAACAACTCAAACAGTCCTGTTTTTTCTAATGTTTGATAAATTGCTAAGTAATGAAACTCAGGCAACAGCCAAACGGGAAAACATCATCAACTGATTGCAAGACATTTTGAATTTATATTAATCCAGATTTTATGCAGCCTCATAAACATGTATGACGAGAACTCATGCTCAAAAAATGCTTGCCGAGGCTGAACACTGTTTGAAATAGGCCAAAATTTTGTTTGACTCGTCCGAAACTCTTATTAACTTCACTGTACTTTTGACAGTTTTGATGAAATGGGTGAATACGACGTGCCAGTTATGGTCGATTATGTTATCTCAAAGAGTAGTCACAATAAACTACAGTTCGTCGGACACTCGGAAGGTTAGATAATACTTATAAATATTCAGCTTGAAATCAAGAAGCCACGGAGTTCGATCTATATACTGGTACAAACATATCACGATATTCGCAACTAGCCTATGCGCCATAGATGTAACATTTTTCTGTTGCCATAACTACCCAGACTTCTTGTAACTATGACTACACAGGCTTCCCTGTCACTATGACTACCGGTATGACTAGAAACTCCATGCTCCCACACTTGAGAGGCTACTATTTGGATCGTTCCCCATCGGTTCCATTTTTTGTGGCGTACTGATGTAAGTTGGGTTTTTGTCCTTTCCAGGAACAACTAATCTAATCACTTCTGTAATACATTATGGCGAACCAATGGCGAGAAAGATTGATAAATTCATTGCACTCGCTCCAGCCGTCTATGTCGGCCATTCAAAAGGACTTATGAGACAATTAGCTCGCTATGCAAAGTTGATACAAGTAAGAATCGGCATTTATTATGTCTCTAAACTATAGTAGTCACCTAGATAGGTCCTAGCTCCTTTGGCGTTTCCTCGTTCAGCTTGCGATTCACACTTGCATAGTGCATTATTATGTCTATATGTAAATGGTATTGGATAATGTAAAATAGGATCTTTTTACTGGGCAGTTGGGCTGCAATCTGGAAGATAAAACTCAGAGCCTGGGACTTGTTATCTTGTTCCATTGCTCAATATAAGCCAGCCTGTCACCACAGTCCACAGACCCTCCTTTACCTGGCCCTTATCGTATTTTTTACCACAGCCTTTTACCTGGAACTGAGCTATCGACACCTCTATCACAATACACTGTGACCTTGTGATTAAGCTACCTCTTTCATCTATAGATAATCGCAATTCAAATTTCTTATAGATATTTTGGAATTTCGTGGACGACGGCGATATCTTCAGTCACACTGGACTATTGTCACGATTAGCAGATAAAGTATGCAATGATGTTCCTGATTTTTGCTCCATTATTTTGCATAGCATGGTGGGAACTGGACTATCACATTTTAATATGGTAAGTCACAATGTTGAAGAATTTATATGCTAGCAGATGACAATCAATAGATATCGATTCACCACAAATTTTCAACGTCCGGCCTTGGTTTATTGAAAATAACATTCACTAGTAGAAAATAGTCTAGTTTGTGGCGGGCGATCAATAGATATCGTAAAGAAAATTCACAGAAGATTTTTAACGCCAAGCCTTGGTTTATTGAGAATTACAGCATTCACAAGCTTCAATTACTATTGAGGGTGTGTTGACATGTCTGTCCCATCCTCTGCAACAGCTCTTGGCCTAATACCCCCTCATTATTATTGAGGGAGGGGGGGGGTACCATCACTACCGGTACCTTACTGATGTTGACCACTTACAATTTTTCAGACAAGAATACCAGTGTATTTGTCTCACGCACCGGCCGGAACCTCAACTCAAAATATGGTCCATTGGTCGCAACAATGTGAAAGCACAGAGTACAAACTTAAGTATTACGACTACGGGACTCCTTGGGAAAATTACAGACACTACAAGCAGGTGTGATAAGAAGAGTCGGCTAGAAAATTGCTCAATAATTCACCAAAGATTTTGCGTTTTTGGAAGATAATTATGTATAATTCACAATTTCACAGAATTTCGCATCATTCTCATTACCCTATTACGGTAATTGACAGAATAAATCTACACATACGTAACGTCCTGTTTATTGGAATATATTTCACAAACTTTCTGGAGCATTACCCTACTATAGTAATAGACACAATGATTCGCTACAGATTTAACGTTCGGTCCAGTTTATTGGAATATAATTGACAAGAATCCATCCATAGTTTCACCTGAAGTAACGGAGCTCCGAAAGCTTGTGAATTGTGTCCCAATAAGCTGAACTGTACATTAAATCTGTGATGAATAAATTATGATATCGATTACAATTTTACAAGATAGAATAAGTCACCACAGATTTAACTTAGTTTCCTAAATTGCAGATCCATCCTAAAGTCTATGACTTGTCTCGTTTCACTGTTCCAACATATGCATTCTTTGGCGATGAAGATTGGCTCGTCACTCCGCCTGACGCTCAACAAGTTATCAAAGATCTACCCAACTTGGTTTCAGCAACTGTCTATTCTGATTATAACCATATTAGCTTTGTATGGGGTTATAACGTCGCTAATACTCTTTATAAAAGTATCGTAGAAATCTTAGGCAATTGATTGCTTCAATTTTTTAAACATGACCATATTTTCTATGATACGAAAAATAGTGGAAGCGATAGCAGACGATGAAAATTTATCGTAAAGATTTAATATCCAGTATGGAGCATCACGCCAACTCCTTAAACTATACTTCCTCTATCTATATAGCCTACCCAAGATCTTAGTTTGATTATTATCTTCCCATTTTGCAATAAATAAACAAAGAAACTTTTGCATGGCCGGCATTCCATATTATTAGAGAGGTCAGTTTAAACCATTGGTTATTCATCGGTCAAGACAATCAGTCGACTCTCCGCTAGGTACGCCGTTTAGTATCGCAAGGTCTGGAGTCCGCAGACAGTGGTTTACTATTGGTAATTCTGAGTGGTCTATCTCCATGGTCAGTTTTCTCCTCAGTTTAGTATGAGATCAGCAATCCCCGAATCCGGTTTTACATTTGGTACAGAACCGAATTCGGATTTGCGAAATTATTCAATGGTTATTGGTTGGTTACTGATTTATAAATCCTACTGGCGTGCTAATCAGTGAGCCCGGAGAAATAGAAACAAATTTGCTATCTAGCGCCAACTGGCGGATCAGAACATTAAAGTCGAATGGATAACTGGGCATAGTGACTGTATGGTCTGCGAGGCGTTGAAAGCCATGATGGTAGGCATCGTGCGGTCGCGCCACCTATCAAGGCATTCGCTAAGGGGACATCCTACGTATGGAAAATCACTGTTATGGGCAAAATCGTGGATGATTCAATGACCATCTACCAACTAGCCTAAAGAAAAAGAAAGCGCCGGATAAACGGACTAGGCTACGTACTAAAGTCCACAAAACTTCACGAATTGTTCAAGCAATCATTTTTATGTCATCGCAATACCTATCACAACGAAACGCAGTGACGCAGTGTCAGGCGCTCGTCTCGATATGAGACAGTATCACATACAGGAAACAACGTCATATATTCGTTCACAGAATCACTCTACGTTACTGGCAGCATCGAAACAAAACAGGCACGTTTATCAACTTCAGTCAAACTGTTGATATGATATAACACTGTGCTATTAGTTTGCTTATTATTAAAGCAGGTCATTGTCAGCGAGCAGGGTAGGATGAGAAACATGCCCAGATGAGGCATTTGTCTCCTTACAGCATGTGGCAGACAAGTTAAACAGACTACACAGACAAGATATTAAAAAGATCAAATAGCCTAATTATTGTTTACATAGCCGTGAACATACTTTACGCCAATGCAAGTCTGCCTTATTTTGTAAAATGGCATTCTTAGCCATCGATTTACCAGATCGATGAGACATAATCCAACACCCTCAACATCCCGTGGGATTTACCATTCTCTTATCGTTATTGAATTAAGAAAGAAGCTAAAATTTTTGCAGCTATACGCCGTGCAGGGAGCAGGGCACAGCTTGTGGTGTATTGGAGTAGAAAGCCCACTCGCAAATAGCATAGGGAATAGGGAATAGGGAGGGAGGCCGAGGCGAGCGAAATGAAAGTTCCTACAAGCTGCAATAGCCAGCAACATAATTCCAAGTCTGGCTAAATACGAAGTGGAGACAGGGAGATTATATCCAAGCGTAAAAGATACAGTTGGACAGAGAAAGAGAGAGAGAGAGAGAGAGAGAGAGAGAGCTTTATTTTGTCATCCAGGAAAATATTGAGTATACATGGAACATGAAATCATGCCAATCGTTTACGGTAATAACAGGGTGGCCCGATATGACTTTCAAGTCTGCGAGTCGCAGCCACCTTGCGGTTAGGAGTATATGAGGACACTTACTAGACTAGACTATCTGGAACTGCTAGATATACAGCCCGAATTGGCAACTATATAATCGATATGCGACGCCTACATGCATGTTATCGGGAGCAGAGGCCTGGATTATATTAGTTATGATCTATGTTGACAGATTACCAGCATTCACAGGCACTGTGACACTCCTTCATTTATCGCTGTGAGAGCAGAGGCCCGTATCGAGGCGAACTAAATTAAATTTCATTCAATAGCCGATGCCACCAGGTCTATAGGTAAATAGGTTGTATTTTGGCAGGGAGTTTATCCGGGCGAAAAAGCCACAGCCCGGGTTGAGTTGACTTACACAGCCTACACAATACACATTATCGCGCTATAGGACAATAGAAGTTTCTGGAATGTTATTAATCGCTGTTGACAAATAACCAGGCATTCACAGGCAATGCGACATTCCTTGTTTTATCCGAGCATGATGCGTTAGTTTACATCTCATGGCATTGACATCACAGCCGCCATCTTTTCTCAAGAATTTGACCCCATTTCTTTGACGATAACCACACACAAACTAAGCTTACGTAGCACGCTTCGCTGCTTCACGCCGGCGCAAATGAAAGTTTTTATCGTGAAGCTTTACAGACAGGCAAATGTAAGATTTCGCACTTCGCAGCTGTTTCATACTTACAAATTAGTTATCTGTATTCCAGACATACAGCCTGACATCGACAGTCTACTCTCTTTTAGACTGTATTCAAGGTGTCAGTAGCTACTGTTTGAGATCTTGTTTATCCGAAATTAGTCAGGGTTACAGCTTACAGGGATAGTAAACATTTAAAAGTGTGGTAGGCTACGCTGCGTGTCTAAGCTTTTAATTCGTCGCGATTTGCGGGACCAATTTTCTTGGAAGAGGTGGCAAGCTATACACTGTGTGTGCGCGTGGCAACACGCTACATGCCATAGATTCCAATCGTGGGTACAGTACTTTCCTCCACGTTACTGGACTCATTTTCTTAGGCAGAGGGGGGTATGCTACTTTGCGTGTCTGCGTGGCAACAAGCTATACTTGCTATATAGATTCCTTTCGTGACTAGTTTCTTCGCATTTTCCAGTAGGAAGAGGATGTTAGGCTATACTCAAATGTGTCTGCGTGGCAAATCGTGTAGTCGCGAATCTCACGCTGACGTGCTATTCTTTAATCGTCAGCCATCGGCTCCGCAACAATTCTTTGAAAAAGGAAATCACCTTCCTATAGTTAATGCATAGCAATAACTAGACAGGCAGCTCATTTATTGTCAATGAATAATTAAGAATCTAGTATAGCAGCAATGTGACATGCTAGGCGGAGCGTTGCTTATATTTGACAGTGCAGTGGAGTCGATGGCGGACGATCAATAGATATTGTAAAGAAGATCACCACAGATTTAGCGTCCAGCCTTAGTTTATTGAGAATTAAAACATTCACTAGCTTTCGGAGCTACGCTCCTTCATCAGGCGAAGATGGAATTGCAATGGATTCACCACAGATTTAATGTCCAGTCTTCGCTTATTAAGAATTATAACATTAAAAAGCATACGGAGCTCCGCTCCTTCATCAGGTGAAGGATGAATATGTTATTATTACATGTTAATCATGTTATCCGCTGTCCTTTTTCAGCTTGTGTAATACCGCGTAAGTTATTAACATCTGAATATTTAATATCTTGAATGGGTAACAGTGCATCGTACATATCGACAAGCGACTCTACTTCAGCGTCAAGCAGTGTTACGTCATCATCCACATTTGAAATGATTCGTCAAATGAGCTACGAGAGTGACGTGTTTTATTCAGACACCAATGAGCGAGCGACGATACAAAATTTGAATTTTGGCGCCAAACAATCACCGAATGGAGTACCGGAAGACTTTCCTGATTGGAGAATGGATGATATGAACCCGGTTTTATTAAAGGTAAGAGGTTGCTAGCGACCTAATGAAGAAGACCATAGGATGTAGATACTGTGTCCAGAGATCGACCGACATAGCAATTGGCTTCATCGCCCAGAACATTTAACGCAAAAACTTTAACAGAACAGCTGTATCCTAAACGACCACAGCGGCGGGCCGTGTTCATGTGATAACTAATCGATATGTCTAAGGCCGGACGATTTCGCATAGCATCCGCATCCAGTCCGCGGACCGTAAGTTGCTGACCCTTGCCTAAGACAGTGAAAGAAATGAGCCTACAGTAAATATTTCGAGAGATAGACTTGCATTGCAATTAGCCTGCACCCGTAACTGATCCGGTACCGAATCGTCCCCATGTACTAAGCCATATGAAGCTTTCTCTAACTCTAGAGGCCTGTGGTGAGATCTCTAGAGACTGACCGAAGTTGAAATTTGAAAGCCGATACGGCAATTATCCTCTTCGC
The DNA here is from genome assembly GCA_030412335.1 of Botrylloides violaceus. Taxonomy (NCBI): domain Eukaryota; kingdom Metazoa; phylum Chordata; class Ascidiacea; order Stolidobranchia; family Styelidae; genus Botrylloides; species Botrylloides violaceus. Next base: position 1,051,621 of record JASFYC010000494.1, on the reverse strand, counting down.
CTGACTTATGACAGATGCCATGATGTTGTAGACCGCGTCGAGGCGTGGGACGAACGGAACAATTTAGTTGAAATACCACCCCATTTTGTTCACCGCTAGTTATCGCTTATGAGAGCTAGCTGACATGGCGCAATCAACTCATCTTGACAACGTGCGCGCGAGGGAAACAGTACAACCCAGATGAGGCATAGGCATGTGCCACGCCACGCAAAAATGTAACTCAGAAATGTCACTAGTCGAGGCATTTTTTATTTACGTAGGTTTCTCAAACGGTTCCGCTATCATGGAATCTTCCAGTAGAGTTCAACCAATTCGCGGCCTCCAGGTCGGTCACAATGCAAAAAATTAGTGGGCCCAAATGCCAATTAAGCCCCACTCTTACGTCACCGACTAAACTGGCCTGAATTAATCGCTGTTATCCAACGAGAACGCGTGACTACCATACCTGAAACAGCCGTTTCCATCGATGGCTCGACTAGTTCTGAATTTTGAATTCAGCGATGGTGCTCTCGCGCGCGGTCTAGTGTCCACTATTTTTTTGCATTGTGACCGACCTGGAAGGCCGTGAATGTAGTACAGTAGGTCATGATGGATGTTATAATTCTCTATATCTGATGAATGTCTAATCGGCTTCACTGTATTCTTCAATATTTTTAGTATATGCGACGCTCACGCAACTCATACCCGGACAATTTGAAGAATTCAGCCAAAAAGCTTGCCGAGTTAGTGGCTTCACAAAAACTTCCTAAGTTCATATCAAACTTCGGTGGTTCGCAATGTATCAAGCTTCATTGGGCTTGCCTCGCTGGATGGTGCATGTGTAAGTATTCAGAGTCACACGGCGGACCAAACGGACCAGTCGAAATTACTGATTCTAATCTGTGGACCATGGACTTACGGACCTCGTAAATATTTCGAAAAAATTACTAATATGATTATGGCAGTTTGTAGATAGGATAAGTCCTTCTCACAAACCGGATTTGCCGTCTAAGTTTTACGGCACGGCTTGAAGCTTTTAAAACCGGCGTAAAATTCATACCAGGTTTAAAGAATTACGCGACATTTTTTATCCTCACCCTAAAGGTACAATAACCTTGGACTGTTGATAATTATAGCAGTCGCAAGCTTATGGATCTCAGCTCCTTCATCAGGTGAAGGTGGATGAGGCTGGCCGTTAAATCTGTAGCAAATTCGCTTTACGATTCCTATCGATCAATCGCCATTGGCTCAAGCTAACATACAATCTTTTATATCGATGCAGGTCGATATCAGTACCAACCTATGACGCCTCTCCATCTGATGCCACACACGAGATTAACATCTAGCAACGTTACTAGAAGTTCCAGCCTATCGTCATCAAGTTTATCTCCAGAAAAATCAATAGAAAATGACGTCATGTCATCCGGAACAAGTGACGTCAACGATGACGTCGTATATCGCCACGACGACGGTGTCGAAGATCCAGAGATAACGATTTTAACGAAAGAATCGACCGTTTGATAGAAGCAGTTCGACGTGAGATTTGGGGGGGAAGAGTGTCACTGGCGGGGGCTAAATAAAGCTCGAAGGTTGGATGGACACCAACCGAACTGTAGGCCTACTTCGACTAGGCCCTAGTCGCTAGTCCTTCAGACAAAGAGACGCTGATGTGAGCAGTCGCATTTAAGTATATAAAGGACAAGTCAAGAGAGAGCGTGGCTGAAAACGTTGGCGGCCGCCTTCGAGTGATTGTCATCTGGTATTGGTGTAGGATTAACCCATTAACTAGAATAGCAAACCCTTAGACCAGTAATTTTCAGCCTATGGTATGCGAATCAGTCGTGGTCCCATATAATACGATTTTCCACCAAGCAGGGAAGATGCGGATACCGTATTTAACGCGTTTGTTGTGATGCGACCGCGATGACCGGTTGACGGTCCATATCGATATCGATATTTTTACCGAAAATTCGCAAAACTGATTTTTGCCTGTTAAACTCATATTCGCAGTATCTCCGATAGAAAATTTCGATCACCCATCACACTCGCATTTGATTAAGCTTCTCACTAAATGATGAATTTGAACCACAATCTTTTCTTCATAAGATTTACCATGCCTATACATTTTTATATCGTAAAGAATATTTACCACAGATTTAACGTCCAGCTTTGGTTTATAAAATTAACAAGCTTTCAGAATAATCCGAAAGATCGTTAATTTTGTGATTCTCAATAAACCAAGGCTGGACGTTAAATCTGTGGTGAATCTTCATTACGATATCTATACATTTTTATGAAATATTTTCTTGAATCACTGTGATGCGACGTGGACTTAGCCTACATATCTTTGCAATAAATAGTCTACGAAAAAGGGGCGGACTGTACAGAAATCTGTGTATAGCTTAGCTTTTCCGAAGAGGTAGTTCGAACGAGTATCACGTAAATACGCCTATACTGCCAGCTGCCAGAGCATTTAGGTATAGAGTCGAAAGTTTGATACCCGCAGCGTCGTAAGGCTATGGCATCTTGGTTCAGAACAACAGCGCTCAAAGTAGAAATTTACAGCCCTTTCGTTTATCGAAGCCGGCGTATGGCGTTGGCGTAGCGTATTCAATGGGACCCGTGTTAGTAATTAACTACCGCAAGACTACGTAGGGAAGCGACTCGTTCAACGAAACGTTGAAGACCATCAGTTGATACCAAGGCGATCTTAATCGTTATCGCCTTGGTTGATACCCACAGCGTTTGCAAGGTTACAGCTCAAACTCAAACTCACCATTACAGGTCGGCATTGTGTCCAATCATGTCCAAATATACAGTAAATATCCAAATGCGCTCAACGCGCGAGACAAGGTTGTCCCAACTCTACACTTTTTGGGCTTTTAAAATAAACATGGCTTGTACACGCGAGCAATGTCAAGATGTCTAGATGTCCCTGCCAGGCCTGGAACAGTGAAAAAGTTGTTGTGCGAACTGTATACCCGACTTTATATTAATCTTGAAACCAATACTAGCACAAGGCATAACCTGTGGAGACTGGCCTTTCAGATAGCACACAAGAACAGATAGCCATCTAATTCCAAAGTTATAAGTAACACTGGACCTGTGAAATCTTGTTGACAAAGTCATTACAGTGACAGCGAGCCTGGGTAAGCCTATAGCTAATTACACTCAAACCCGTGGAGACAGACAACACAGCACTCGCTTAAATCTGCGGTGAGTATTCTTTATGATATCTATTGATCGTCCTACCATCAGCTCCACTAGACTCCTCTGTCTCGCAAAGCTGAAGCTCTGGAAACCAAACTCTATACGTAAAACACTCAAACCTTCAGAGACAGACAACACAGCGCTGTGTACCCATCAACGACTAACGCGCGACTGTTGAAATTGGGCCCAAAACGTTGCTCGAAACCACGAACCGCGCAATCATAATCAAGGGGTGATTAAAGGCAATCAGCTGATTTTCTCAACCTAACGTTTTCCGGCGTTTTGCAAGCTTCGGTCAGATTGTTGCATGGCTCGTATCGAACGATTGGGCCCGATCAAAGTTTATGGTCTAATGAAACTCGGGTTATATGCGATTACCTTGCCCCATTCTCGCCCACGATCCAAAAGTCCTTCAACACACCATGATTCGCGAAGAAAATTACGAAGCGACTGCTATAATTAATACTTGTCGATACCCTATAAAAATTGCCCGCCGAAATCTCGCCGGCTTTCCGCATTTTGCATGTGACAGCTCTGGCTTCTAGGAATGTAAACGACTATTTAGTATTTACGGCAACGATGTTGCTTCGTGCCCCCGAAACTCTCGCCTCAAATCTACAAGTCATAAATCTCGTCGAAAGCGCGTCAACACACTTCGTCTTATCCAAGGCTGCAAGGCTGCAGTCACTCAAATTTATTAAACTATAGAATTCCGTATCCATATCTATGCAGTAAAGCCTTGTTCACACTGAGAGCGAAACTGGGAGAGCGTAACGCTTGGAACGAGAGTGAAAAATCAATAAGAGAGTGAGTTTCAATCACGTGATCGCGAAACATTCTCAACAGTTGGGTCTTGCTCTCTGGCGTCAGAGTTATAAGTCACGTGATCTTGAAATATCAAGAGTAGTAGAGTTTTGCACTCTGACGTCAGAGAGAGAGAGAGAAAGAGAGAGAGAGAGAGAGAGAGAGAGAGAGAGAGAGAGTCGCTCAACTTAACGCCAAGCGCAACAAGTGCTACAAAGATTTACACTCAATGTGAACAAAGTTTATCAGAGTTACTTTTCTGCTTTCTTGCGAAATTTCATTTCCATGTATTGTATTGGACCAAATTTTCCAGCCATTGGCGGTTTCCATTCTATTCCAGACGATTTCCTGGACTTTGCTGGATATATGAAGTACTTTCCGTTAGGGCTTGATGTGGAACAGTTGTCAAACCAGAAGCCACTTTTGAGTCGAGAGCCGCACTGCGATTGTGTCTCGTCTTGATTGAAAGTTGAGAATTTCTGTCCGCTGTAACTTTTCAGAACGTCCTTCACTCCGACTCCTTCAAAATCGTCGACCTTTAACCTATAACCTTTCGCCTGACTGCCAACAGAGAATGTGCTGAAAAGAATAAGTATATGATATACAGTAGATTGCATTTGAGAACTAATTGCAATATCGCATGACCTTTGGTGGCCCGTGTATGGTTAAGGGTATTCAAACGAAACACTGGCACGTGTACACGTGGCCAACTGGGCAACGTGAGTGCGATACGGCACGGTCCATCTGTGGCAAAGATGTACATAGGCCAGGTGTGGGCCTCATAATGCGTGGTGTTCCATGTGCAAGCCTTGGCGACCCTACACGCGAGCGACGTAGTAACGCTCGCATTTTTCTGACTGGGTATAGCGATACTGCCCGAAAAAGAAAGAATATTACTTGTAATTTGCGATCATCTTCTTTCCATTTGCACTCGTCATCTCCAATCGAAGGGTATACTCGTCTTTCCCGGTGATGTTGTCGATCGCGTCGAGGCCTGAAATGAAGTCAACATTCTGGTTACAATAAATCTCCATTTTCTCCACCGCTAGTTGGCGATATTGAGTTCATAACAGCGAGGTTGTGATGACGCTCACGAAAATGATGCGCGTGAGAACGATAAAACAATCCAGATGAGGCACGTGCCGCGCCACGTCTACAGGAGATGCCACGCCATACAATCGACCAATACCATAGATATTCGTGTTTACCGATCATCGGTATCGGTCATCAGCCAGACGTATCGTATTGATTTTGAAACATCCATATCAGTCGATCACTATTTTTTTTATGCTCCTTTCTACATGACTTACCAAGCCAGTGTTCTCCTGATTGGTCACCAAATCCTCTCTGATAGGCTCCATAACCCCGATCGAAGTCCAACTTTCCATCTACCCGCCTTTGAAATACCTAATGGATAAATAAAGGAATGAAATTAGAAGGCTGGTAAAATGTCTTTGAAAAAGACTAAATTCATACAAAGGGGGGCTACGCAACACGGTGTTGCCTTGAGTTGTATTCTCTGATGCTGTCTGGCAGCCATAACCTGAGTTTTTCCAATTATGACTCGGTCGTGAATTAAGCACAGTACCTCCCGATTAGCAGATGTGGACAGACAAACTATGTAGATGAGTGGTTACTTCAATGGTAAAGGCCACCACCAGTATGATTTGAAGGTGACACTCTATACTGATGATAATATTGATAATTCCCCCCGCCACAGCCTCTCCCAAGTCTGGTGGAGGCCAAGCACAGAAGGAACGAACAACAAGTAATGTAGGTCGACTTACGGTCCACCCTCCTCCAAGAGTTGTGTTGTCGCAATAGACTGTGATGCTCGATTTTGACGACTGAGAATAGATGGTTGCGATGCCGCCTTTGCCGTCGAAGTTTGTGATGTGTTTTGGTTTCGCGCTCTCACAACCGAACAGTAATTTATCTGAAGTAGGGAGAGAGCTTATTTAGAAGAAATTCTCCCCCTCTCTCTCTCTCTCTCTCTCTCTCTCTGTCGTCAGGAGGAAGGAAAGAGCTTGGGAACTAGATTCTGTCTCTCTTCCCCGAATATCCACTACAGATTTAACATCCAGCCTATTGGTTACGCCTAATTGGGAATAGCATTCACAAAGGTTCGTTGACTCTTGCTTTTCGATATAACTGTGTGTGTGTGTGTGTGTGAGAGAGAGAGAGAGAGAGAGAGAAAGATGAGGCGAGAGAAAGAAAAAGAGAAATTTGCCGTCCGCCATTGGCTCTACTTACTTTTGGGCGCCTTTTTTTTCTTCTTTCTACGCGGCTTTGGCTGTGGCTTGTTTGTTATGATCGGTACAAACGCTCGCGTCGCAAGTTTGTCTGCAGTTTTTGCTTCCTCTGTGTCGTCACAAATATGTTTTAACGATTCCACATCGTACGATCTTCTAGCGAGGTTGTGGTTTTGTTCGGTGTCCGCATTTTGAGCTCTGTCGTCACTGGTTTTGTGCTTGTCGAGTTTTTCGCCGATTTGAACGTTGTCTCGTGATTTTTCAAGTTTAGATTTGGATTTTTCCTGTGATTTAGCTTTCTTTTTGCTTTTTTTTGAGTCTTTTTTAGTGTTTTCAGTTGATTTTTTGGTGTCAGCGTCTTTGTTTTTAGTCTTCGAGTCGTCTGTGACGGAATCTTTTTGGTCGCTTTCATGTTTGTTCTTGCCAGTTTTGGTTTTTTCGCTCTTCCTATTTTTAGTTGTTTCATCAACAGTTTTGTCTTTGTCTGTGCTTTTATTTTGCGTGCCCTCTACTTTTGTAACGTCTGTGACGTTACTTTTGGCTTTTTGACTATCGTCAGGTTTGTCGGTTTTGTCGGGCTTTGATTTTTTGCCGCCTTTTTCGGGATTCTCCGCGTCTGGTGTTTTTGACAATTTAGCGTCTTTTTTAGAGTCACTGTCCTCAGTTTTAGCGATTTCATCAGGTTTGCTCTGTTTTGCTGTATTTTCGGCTTTTCCCGCGTTCATGTCTGTGGCTTTGTCAATTGATTTGGCTTTGTTATGAGGCTTTGTTACATCACTATCGGCTTTCTTTTTACCCTTTTCGGGTTTCTTCTTAATGTCTTTGTGTTTTTTCCCTTTGCCATGTTTGGTTGCGTCGCCTTCTGACTTCTTTTTCGATTTATCCCGGTTTGAATTATTTTTTTTCGACTTCGATTTTTGATCTTTAGCGCCGCTATCGGTAGAATTTTGACCTCTTTCAGCTTTCTTGTCTTCACCGGGTTTACCGGATTCCTTGCCGGGTTTAACGGATTCCTTACTAGATTTGTCAACTTGTTCTTTCTCGGTTTCGATATCCGGTTCTGAAGTATCTTCAGGTAGTGATAGCATGCTAGATGGAATCTGGATCATATCCGGGAACTCCGGAATTCCAATATTGTCTTCTATTACTTCAACTGAACTCATTCCCTGATCTTCGTCCAGCATGAGATGTTCAGCTTTGCTCCGAACAGCAAAGATTAAACACAAAACCGCGAATATCCGGATCCGGATGGACATTATGATTCTGAAACACAAGAGATTGATCAAAAAATACTGCAATTGCGGCTCAGTCGGAAATATGACGGTCGCCTCTCTTTCTCTCTCTCCCTCTCTCTTTCTCTCTTATATGGCCAAATAGAAAGCCTATTTCAAGGTTTTTATTATGCTGTCTAAATGTAATTTATTTCAATAGTCAATTGTCGAATCTCTCTCTCTCTCTCTCTCGCTTTCTTGCTGATCGAAAATGTAGCGTACACAGAATCAATATGCGAAGAAAATACTCATGATAAAAATGCCACGCGGACAGACAGAGTACCACTGCTGTCCAAGTAAGGTCTGAGGCCTCAACCTTGTCACAGCGACGGACCCATCCATGCGTAAATCCCCGTGAACCAGCGCCGAAACCGGTCGTATCGTCATCGTCAAAAGGCCACCATTGTGGCGCATAGCCGATCTCCGCGTTTCTCCAAAGGAAGCCATAGAACTGATCAAAATCATGATAAGTCGTACATCTATACCCTTCTTCACTGTTCGCACGTTCGCACGTTGCTGGCGACCTCGCGTAGTCGACTAAGTTGCTGTCAAAACACAAACGCAACTTCTGATTTAATCATTAAAGACAGCCAAAGGCTATACGCCAAAGCACTGATCTTTGGTACATCCAGCCTGCTTCCCTGTCTACAACATTTGACGCGACCGAATGCGTTGTGTGAAAGCGTATTGGTGCAACATGGTGAGCATTTCCGCGCGTTACCCTAAATATTGCGTGTTATCGATGATATCACATCGTGTTATTGCTGTGTGAGCTTGTATTAACATAAAAAGCTTGTCTCTTGAGATTGTTGCTGGGGTTGCGTGACCGTGATCTCCGCACTCTATTGTACCTACACTGCTTAGCTTGGCACCGTCGATCTCTAGAGATCATGGTTAACCACGCCTAGGGTTAGGGACATCTAGGTGTCCATGTTAGAGTCACTTTCCTTTGAGCAGTGAGTGGTGTGACTAAAGAGACCAATGCGTGATCCGTACGGCCTATGACACTTGCTGCAGATGTACGCCAGTCTCTGTCCTTGGCGGAGGGCTGAGTGGGTAGATCGTTGCTCTCTCCGGTGACGTCACCTCCTCCAGGAAGAAACCATTGAGGTCGGTGCATTGTCGATGATGATGAGGGTGATGCTTCGCCAAGAAATGCGGTCCAGGGCGGTATATTACACTGCAGAACACACTATAGGCTACCATGCACTTTACCTATACGCTCTACGCCCACGCTCTTCCGCAAATCGAAAACGTGGCATGAACAGATTCGATATGCGACGAAAGTACCCGACGATACGAATCCAAGCACAGAGCATTATCCCGCACTCTAACTATTACACTGTTGACCGCATCACACCACACTCTACGAACACTGTGTGTCGCATATACATTTCTGAATGTATATACGCGAATACACTCCTGCTGTTCCGATCATAACAGTACCGCAACCTCCCGCTGTTATTATTATAAGGAGGATTTCAAGCCATGCGAAGATGATTCGCTGACGTAATTTGGGATTGTTTTTCCCGTGGTCGAACCACGTGATGACATTTGGCGCCACGTTTTTGAATTCGAAATCGGGATTCTTTTATTCCGACATTCAGTATCTGGTTGTCGCCGCAACGGAGCACACATGCGCTGTAGACATGTAGTCATAGAAAATACACCATTCGACTTGTCTATTCGGCATTACTAATATTGTTTCATCGTACGAACGTGTAATCGAAGTGACTTGGAATATTGGTTCAATATAATCATCAATCCGGCATCAATTCTGTCTCAGCTAAGACTCGTGCAAGAACAGTATTTATATAGACAGACCGCTGTACGGAGAGCTCTGTAGAAGCGTACGTCACTGACGTGGCGTTTATCGTGGGGTGTTTCGAACACGCAGTTTGGAGTCAGACACCACAACACAACACACCCTTCACCAACAACCCCCATAAAACTGTATAGCCTACTCTACCTACGACTCGCAAATCGAGGAAACGTACCCACGATACGAATCTAAAGCGTGTTGTACGATGCCACACAGACAACCTACCTCTCTGCCTAAGAAAATTAGTCCGGTGTAAAATGCGAGGAAATTACGCACGACAGGAGTAGCATACGCAGATTGCATGATGAGGTGTGTGGCGAGATTAGTATTGACCTGGCGTAGATTACCTCAGTAAGGTTGAAAATGGCATATATTCAAAGCAACGTCAACAAAGGTTGACATAAGGCAGTGTTTGTACAGAGTGTTATCGAGTTACTGGGTGTACGGCAAGTCGCGGGGATGACACACCAACCATTCAATCAATCGACCAATAATCAATCAATCAACGCAGTCAACGCACAACAATCAACCAATCAACGCAATCAATCAATCAATCAACCAACGCAATCAATTTAATCAGAGCCGATTGATTGGCTGCTAGATTTATTGCTTTGATATCGATTGATATTGATCAACGCATTCAACTAATCAATCAATCAATTCAGACCAGCAACAACAGTAATATTTGAAAATATATTCAGATATAAAGTGACAACATCGCACAACTTGAAAAGTATGTTGGCCCAGAAGTTTGCGCGTGAGAGAGAGAGAGAGTATGTGAGGGGCCACACCTATAGGCGGTCATAATAATTGTTAATTATTATCGCCTGGGTGCTACGCACGGCGAAAGAATTGGTCCGGTATGTTAAACCCTATGAATTATGAATAAGTGCAGTATATTTCGTCAAAAGGCGAAAAATTGATGGTGTGGTCAAAATGTCTGTAAGTCTCTGCTGAACAAACGTCAGTTCTACTCGTCAACGATACCACATATCATATTCGCAGGAACTGCAGTGTCTAAATGCAAGAAAATCGAATCAATATAGATGCATTGGGTGGTAGTGATGGTCACATCAACGACAAATGTTGGTGGGGCAGTATTTTTATTTATTTATAATTAGAATTTATGGCGTTTTTCACCTACTGAGGTCATATACGCCAGGTCGATGCTCACGGTATACGTATCAATACTTCCGGCTTGCAGCCCGGATCACTATTACAATCACGACTCTCCACACTTCCCCGATACCGACTGCCAAGTAGGGAAGGAACGGATACCAATTTTAAAGTCTTCGATTTGACTCGGTCGGGAATCGAACCGGGAACCTCCCGATCAGAAGGCGGACAGTCTAACCCACTCGGTCAACTGAACGTTTGATAAGGCAAAGAGGCGTTGTAGAAGAAGGTAGGTTATCACTCCTCCGCACTATCCTCAATGCGCTAGCCGTCTAGTGACGAAGCTACGGACATCATTTTTAACACCTTTGGTATGATGCGGTCGTGATTTGAACTTTGACCTAGCCGTTGTAGCGGTTTCAGGGCTGACGATAAGTATTTCGAATTAGCAAGACACAAATTCTTGGTAAACTTTTGTATCGGGTTTTCATAGCAACGGTGAATGCGATGATCAGCTCGTTAGCGTTTTATAGAAAAGGATACGTACCGATATATTTTGGAGGAGAGAGGTTCAAATTCTTCATAATTTCGACGAATTTTTCTTTCGTTTGAGTTAATCGAGGGTTGAACTTTTTCTCTTCGGCAACTGACGTCACCGTACAGCCTGTAATACGAAGATGGCTCGCTAAGCGACTTAAAACAGCAGAAGAGCCGAGGTGAAAACAATTTTCAAAGTGATTGAAGCAAGATTCGAACGCACGCCTCCTGGGATACTGCAATCTGAACAGAGCGCCTTAGACCACTCGGCCATCCTGTCATTCCCAAAAAATTTACGTCAGGCTAAGCAAAAGAAAGTGACAGAAGTGGGATTCGAACCCACGCCTCCAGGGGAGACTGCGACCTGAACGCAGCGCCTTAGACCACTCGGCCATTCTGCCTTTGACATCCCGGGCCTGCATTACATGCATTACATAAACACTGAAGCGTACAGATTCCAACCCACGCTACAAAGGGAGTCAGCAACCTGAACGCACCGGGGTGATCTCACTTTGTGGCAATTTGAAAGAGTAATTGGCAAATTACACCAGATGACTTGTTGTCATTGCACCACGGCACGCTAACAGTCATCCCTTTGCAGGCTTACCTTTGTAGTCGTGAGCAACGTAGAGCTTGAAATCGTCCGGGAGAGAAAGAATTTGAGCGTGAACGGAGTCGTACAGTCGTCTTGAATCACCTGGAAATAGAAGAGGGTGCACCAGTTGAATCTAAGAGCAAGATGTTGAGGATGGAGACAGAGAGAGCGAACTACATCTCTCGTGCCGACAGGACGGAGGGAGGTCAGCAAATGTGAGGATTCAGAAAGGAGAGAGAGAGAGAGAGAGAAAGAGCTTCTCCGTGTCAGTTTTTTGGATAAGCAGGAATTATAGCGGTGCTGACGTGACGTCACCAAATTTCCAACGCCACTGTGACGACATACCCTGTTGAAAGTCTGTTCTTCCGCAGCCTCGAATGAGTAAAGCATCCCCCGTGAACGCCATCTTGTGGTCATGGCAAACATACGTCATACACCCATCGGTATGACCAGGCGTGCAGCGACATTCCAACGTCTGCAACAGGCAAGTGCATTGGAAAATAACAAAGCTCGTGGACTGAGCGGTTTGACTGTCTGCCTTCGGACGTGGAGGTCCCGGGTTCGATTCCCGACCGAATAAGTCGAAGACTTACAAATTGGTATCCGTTGGCTCTCTTAAGGGTGGGAATCAAGAAGGTCGCGTAACTTGTTAAACCTGGTTTGAATTTTATTCCGAGTTTTAAAACTTCTAACCGTGAGACAAAAACGTAGAATAGACGGTGTATAATAATGAAGTAATCCCGGTACTTATTCCGTCTATTGAAATAGTTGCAACCACGCTCCGATGAGCCGTTTGTCGCCTTGGGCGCGTTTGAACACCAGACGTGTAGGCCTTAAGCCACGCTTAACTTATGATGTATTTTTGATCTCCACCCGCAGGCAGGCGGTATAATCAAGAGCAGAGGCGTGTTGTGACTGAAAAATCCGATCCGACATATGATCAACGCGAGTACTATTAAGCGTACATGACCTTAGTAGGGTGATAAGCGCCAGAAATCCAAAGCAAATATATCAAAAGCTTTTCCGCCATCGTAAACCATCCTTACCTACCTACCTCGAGTTCCTCTATCGAAACCCAGTCATGCATGCAGTGCACTCTATGGTCAATGCCAACACTACACCTTACATTGCGCTTAAACCTCCTACCTGGTTTCCAAACAACACTTTATCTCCTTGATCAAGAAACCCATCAGCTTTTGCACCAGAATGCTTACTCAACACAGATTTACATCCCGGGAAGTTTTGCTTCATCTTGCCAGTTCCAGTGATATGGTCGGCGTGAACGTGCGTATTAACTAAACAATGCATAGTTAGCAGCCTTTAACCAGCTGGTAGGTCGTCGGAAACAAAATAGGTGAACCCCGAGTTGAAATCCCGAGACAGCGGCATACCATACCAAAGATGTTTAAAAAATCATATCAGTATGACGTCCTCGCTAGACGGCCTGCGCATTGAGGACGATATGTAGCGTCGCAACACGAAACATGCTGACTGAGTATCTCGCGATTTTTTTACTGTAGTAGGGTATTTATCGGTCGTCGGCCACGGAATCGGTAGGTTCCGGGTTCAAATCCCCGAGACTACATCATGCCTCCTTAACTAGCTTGCATATTCAATTGATACGGTGTTGGGTAAAAAGCGCAATTCTTACTTCCATATTTAAGTTTCAAACCAAGCTCATTGATGAATCTTGTGTCCCTCTCGACCTGTAGATCAGATGAGAGTATAGAAGTCTATAGAAGTCTATTCTTAGCAGCACAGCACTGTACTCTATTTTCCCAGCCCTGACGCGTCCCCAATCTGCCGCGTCTGGCGTAGCCAGGTCTCAATCGACCCAAAACAGGAGTGGGATATGCCTCAGGTTGTTCTTTCACAAGTAGGGTCTAACGCCCAGTGCAGAATGCGAGCGTGTGGTGTAGAGAAGAAAACCGCAGACCATGTCATCCCTTCCTGTACAATATACAAATCCCTATGGAGTGACTGATGGCAGTTTGTCACCACAGATTCAACGTCCATTCCAGTTTATTGGAATATAATTCACAAGCTTTCGGAGTTTCGCTCGTTCATCAGGTGAAGATGGACGTTAATTGAATGAAGAGCAAGATTGAAGCAAGGTTGAAATTTGAATTATAAAGAATCACATGACCTTATGACATCATATGGCCGAAATATTTAAACGGAAAACCATTATATATTCAAATAAACTGAACTGGACGTTAAATCTGTGGTGACTTATTAATAGTCTTAAGAAAGCAATACGAAAGCAGAAGTGTACTTACCAATCCAATGACTGGATCTATAACAACTGCTTCCTTGGTTTCTGGACATCCAAGAATATATGTGAAGGTGCAAGTTTCTCTATCGAACAGCTATAAAACATGTCTTAGCATTACTAAAGACACTAGGTTAGCACAGCAAACATGACTCAGCATTTTATTGTTCATATAACTATAGGGTAGGCCTAACAAAGCAAATCCTTACTTGACGAAAAATGAGTGGCGTTTGTTCTGGCATAGTCGCGTTGCAGATTTGACGTTTCAACCCAATCTAATGAAAAACTCTACACTATGAATTGCTCTATTTCAGAAAATTATGATAGACTTACAGTATGAAATGACGCCGCGGAGAACGTACGCATTATGTCACCAACAAGGCTTTCGATAACCCAAAAATCTTGAATATCGGTCTCGATAATCAGCCAAAAGTCGATATTATGCGGATTCGTCTGATTAGTGAGGCCGATATCCAATATTGACTTCCTTACTTGACTAACTGCCGATACCGATAATAGCAAAAATACAAATATCCGCCGGGACGACGGTCGACCCCTACTAACAACTGGCAATGGACTACATAATTATATAGAGTTGGACATTGCATTATAACACGCGTATTAGTCATAATTGGAGCGTATGATGAGCTATCAACGACGAAAAGTCATCAGTATGTAAAGAAGATCACCACAGATTTAGCGTCCAGTCTTAGTTTATTGAGAATTAAAACATTCACTAGCTTTCGGGGCTTCACTCCTTCATCAGTGAATTAGGCTTGACGCTAAATCTGTGGTGATCTTCTTTCCAATATCTATTGGTCGTCTGCCATCGGCTCCACTACACTCAACAAATATTTCGCAACATTACGACACAAACAACCTTCACCCGCCTTCACGATCAGCCAATAAAATACAACTTAGTCATGGTGAGTTTCTGCGTACGTGCGAAGACTTGCTGTTTCATCTTACTGGATGTAAACAGTGAGGCAATAAATTTTCCCATTCAATATAAATCTATGTAGATGTAGTTTGTGTGTGCAATGATGTTGATAGTTTTGGTCTCTACTACGCAGTAATGTGACTCAAGGTTTTTGTTGAGCTTAAAACGCAACATTATAACGCCCACTGCGCCAACCTATTTTTGTTTGTTTTATGCACCGTGCGGTAGAAAATTGGTTATTAATGTGACCCCCGCATAGGGCTGGGCACTCGAATTCAAATACTTCGAATCGAATAACAAGATATTCGGACCGAATCGAATAGCAATTCGTTTTCTTTTCGAATTTCGAATATTACAACAACTTGAGAAAGCTCTATACGCGTTTCAACGTGGACATAGCCAGGAGAGGTTTCATAGCTTGAAGCACTCCGTTTCTCTGGTGCCACAGTTTTGAATTGGACTTTTGCGCATTTCGTTACTACCCTGACAAAACGCCATGAAGTCGTAGACATGACTTCACATTTGGCTAGTTGCGTCTCTGCATGTTCAATCAAATTTTCTAATAACTAGATCAGCCGCGTCTAGTCGCTATTCGATTCGGTTTAAATTATTCGATTCGATGTTTGATACTATCCGATTTTGCCAAGCCCTACGACCCCGCGCGGCCTCTGGCGAAAAATAGCTCATCGAAGGTAGGTTGCAGACCGGATACTATGTAGAGGAACATGTCGTACTCCACTATTTAGATGACCATTAACTATCAACAAAGCGTTGTGACGTCATACGGCGGAAAGGAAGCTTTCCTGGGTTCGCGGCTTCGCGCTCAATCTCTATAGAGTTTCACGGCGCAATTTCGTGATATTATTGATAGCTTAGCTAAGTTGAGCCCTAAAGATATGGCGTCCGTGTTTCGGTGATGATATATGGTGTCAAGTTGAGCCCCAAATAGATGCATTAAAGTTTCAACGCGATTCACAGTCTTAAGCGAACTGCGGTACCGGTAGGTCTAATCATCGGCTGTCTCAACTCGCGTCCCTTGCTACTGCCTTACGTGCGTGACACTGCTAAGTGCAAGCATATCCCGTGAACGTGAAACAGTAAATGTAAAAACTAGGCATGTAGGCCTAGTTTCTATAAAAGATCCCTACGCCATTAAGCTACCGGCTGCAGCTGATACTGACAACGTGACATGCAACGTAGGAACTCGAAACTGAGCTTCCGTTACAGCAGTTTCTATAATGCTATCCTCACCAGACCTCACGGAAGCATAAATACAGCCCGTTCTACACGCATTTGCAGACAATCTGAACGATATCTGTTTTCGCCATTAGCTGAACATAATCGAATACAAAACCCGCCCTTCACGATCAACATGACGAGATGTGATTGGACGACTGTGACGAGCCTTCTATTCTCTCATAATGATCCAACAAACGGAAAGGTTACTTTCGGGCAAATGTACCATTTGAAAATAACAAGCTTCGCCAAGTTCAACCGTATATTATGATAAAGCGCTGAGGTTATTTTAGTTAAACGAGTCTGTAGACTGTAAAAAGTTGGTCAGTCAAAAAATGCATCTCCGCCGGGACTCGAACCCGGAACCTCTGGATTAGAAGTCCAGCGCGCTATCCATTGCGCTACGGGGACGAACGAGAGAACGTCAAGAGCCAAAATATGTGATACCTCTCGTCTGCCAAAGATAGGAATTTCTCACATTTGATAAAAACTACAACTGTATCAAAACAAAAGGTCTGTTGTCTAAAGACTTCAGATAACTGGCCACTGGCTGCATGACCAATTCAGACTGTCATGCCATTTGCTATGAACTGCTTAATAATTTATACAAAACAGCAAGATTTCGATACGTACAGAATCAATATGTGGGGAAAGTAGGCCTACTAACGATACGAATGAATAGCATGTTGCGCCTCGCAGAAACACAGAGCATCACCTACGCCCTAAGAAAAAGAAAATGAAGTAGACCGTATGTCTCCGGCCTGCATTTGCAGATCAAGCACCCCGGCACCAGTAGTAGTGTGTGAAGCAGATCAAGTGAGTCTGCGTAATAGCAGCAAAAAATTTACAAGGGCCAAAATAAACAACGCCCTACTCCTGTTCCTACATTCCACACATATCTGGAATGCGAATATCGTTTCAACAGTGTGACGTCACTGACGCCAGTGGTTCCTACTCAAAAGCAATCTAATCGACTTTTCAACGTGCCTAGCTGCAAATAAGATATCGTAATTTGTTTTCGGGTGGGGTTACGGGTTAACTAGGCCCTGATTACGATAGATATATTAGCTGTTGTATATCTTAGAACATTTTATCGGCGTACGAGCTCGGATGCAATCTTTCCGCAAGATGGCGCTAGTAGTACCAAGATACATTTTGCCTAATGCCATTTGGACGGTTGCATGCTGTGAACGCCGCCATCCCTTCAATAAATCAAGACGTTAAATCTGTGGAGAATCTTCTTTACGATATATACTAATAAGGTCCGATTAACACGAGTGGGTTAGACTGTCCGCATTCTGATCGGGAGGTTCCGGGTTCGTAACCCGACCGAGTCAAATCGAAGACATCAAAATTGGTATCCGTTTCTTCCCTTCTTGGCAGTCGGTATCGGGGAAGTGTGGAGAGTCGTGGTTGTAATAGTGATCCGGGCTATCAACTGGAAGTATTGACACGTGTACCGTAAGTATTGACCTGCCGTAAATGACATTAGTAGTTGAAAACGCCATACATTTCAAACAAAACAAATTTCTTTTGGATTTTGAATTATCCAAACAAGGTAAATTAGGTGGATGATTTCACAGTAAATGCGTCACGGGAATATCACTCAAGCGTAACGATATGAATAGCGGTCTGTAAATATCCAGGGATTTGCTGATAAACCTTGGCATTGGAATTTGGCTATGCTATTTTTGATGAAAACTCATCAGACCGTGACGTCTGAAGAGTGATTGGTCGGTTTTGAGGTTGCGCTGATCGATTGTCAGGGTAAATGTTGACCCTATGACGTTGTATGAAGTTGCCGAATAAATACCGCCTC
Source organism: Botrylloides violaceus (assembly GCA_030412335.1). Classification (NCBI taxonomy): domain Eukaryota; kingdom Metazoa; phylum Chordata; class Ascidiacea; order Stolidobranchia; family Styelidae; genus Botrylloides; species Botrylloides violaceus. The sequence continues at coordinate 1,033,768 of JASFYC010000494.1, read as the reverse complement.
TCTCTCTCTCTCTCTCTCTCTTTTTCTTTTCTCCCTCCCTCTCTCAGCAACCACGCAAATTAACGTGAGATTGCATTACAAATTTTTAGCTTATGTCGTTCTGATATAAGCGTGATGCACACAGACAGCGGATCTGCTAACTGTCAGCAGAAAAGCGGCTAGCCGCAGACACAGGCCAGACATCGTATTCACACCAGACGCGGAATCTGGCAAAAACAGGCGCTCTCAGCAGATCCGCATGAGTTGAAATCGAGTCAACTTTTTCGCGGATTTTGGCGGGAAGCTGGAGCTCCCTGCTCAGCTGATCGTGTTTTGCGCAGATTTTGGGCAATTCGTCATTGCTATTGACTAGGCAGGATGTCAGAGTCACAAGAGCTTCTCATAAATCTTGTGAGGGAAAGACCATGGATTTGGAACCCTTCCCACAAGAATAGGACAAAAGAATGGAACTCATGGGATGCCGTCAGCAAGATTATGAACATGCCAGGTACGGTACATTCGTTGACCTTTCAAATCGTGTGTCAGAGTGGGAAGTACAGGAATTTCGAACTTACCATCATATCCTCTACGGTCCGCAATGGTACGGTACCGGAACCGATACCCAGATACCGGTGCAGATTTATCTAGGCCCTAGAAGCTGCACTAATGAAACTTAGTGTGATGTTTTGAAAGGTGTATAATGATTGAGATTGGTGAAGTTTTCGATTGCAGTTGACGGTACCGGTGTACCCCCATACTGGCCTTCTTCACACATGATCAAATTTGTTTACGAAAAATAATTGAGCAGATAGGGGATTCTATCTTCACCTGATGAAGTTTATTCCAATATACTAGATTGGGCGTTTAATCTGTGGTGACTTTATTTAATCTATGAAATTTGTTTAGCACACTTGTGCAAGAAAAAAATGGAAAAATCTGAAGGATAGCTATGCAAAGTCGAAGAGGGATGATAGAACAAACAGCAAAAGTGGCTCTGGCCGTGTACCCACTAAACGATATGTGCATAGGGAGGCATTCGACCCCATGATGGGGAAGTTTATCAACATCGACGGTAAAGTTATAGGCTACACATTGCTTTTAGGGATATATTGCTACTGGTATCGTTTTTCTTTTTTTTGCTTGTTATTGCTTTTCATCGCTATTGTGCTAAAACACTCAGTTCTGTAAATGCTTGCCTGTCAATTCATCAATGCTTGCCACATTTATTTTTTAAAAAAGATTTCACCAAATTCGGAATTGCATAATTTGAGACTACAGCGGCTGGGGATGCAGTTAAATAGACAAAAAGAATACATATGACGACAGACAGGAATCATGGGATCGCATCCGGTGGATTTTGTTAATTTATCATTCAATATGAGGACAGAACTAGTAGCCCTGAAACAGTAGGCAGGTAAGCCCTGAAACCGTAGGCTGGGACTTGCACCTTTCAAAGGCAATTTATTCCGAGAGAACATTTCAACAAAACAGGCATGAGGTACCTAGATGGGTATGAAAATGCATTCATGCCAATGAAGCTCACCACAACTAGCAGCATATAGAATAATCAGCAAGAATAAAAACTGCAGCATTCAGTTGTGATGGCAGAAAACATACCGGTCTCGACCGAACAAAAACAGCAAGGCAGAGCATGAGTGTCTTGTTATTGTCGGCCTCTTTACACAACACCAAGCTGCCATGAAACCTCACCGGGGGAGATATGACATGAAACGGTCTCGAACATGTCTTGTTCGAAGATGTCTTGATCAATTTTTTCCCGAATAGGCATGATGAAAACACCCCACCATCACTGTATCTGCCCAAATCATGGTAAAGCAGTAGTTGGCATCACACATTGCAAGCCTTTATAGTTGAAATATTCAGATCCTGCATTACACGGTGCTTGGATTCCAATGTGTTTGCCATCAATTGCACCGACACACATTGGAAAGTTCCATGTTTGTTGAAGACCTTGTGCGATCACTTTCCAATAATCCTCATGGGTCGGAAATTCATATATAGTGGCTGGAGAAATTCCCGAATAGCTTTGCATTTTTCTTCGATTATCTTCGAAACTGTCGAGTGACCAACACGGTAGCTGAAGGACAATGTGCGTTGCAAACACCCAGTTGCAAGGTAAGTGTTATTGCTAGACGGTCACGAGCAGGTATGGCTAGCCTCCAGTTAGTGTCTTTTTTTGTATCCTCTCCTGAAGCAACTGCAGTAACTCGTCAAATGTCTCTGGGTTCATGCGGAAATATGCAAAGAACTGCTCACAATCTCTGCCAAGTTGGGGAATTACATTTTGTTCCCCAGATGCAAGTCTGTCCAAAAATATATCACGAACCCACATCCTGCAAAAAATGTCAAACAATTCATACACCCATAATACCGATACCGGTACCGTATAGGCCAACCATAAAGGTAAATGATACCAACCTTCTCTCTGTCAGATATGACTGAATGACGGAAAAATAAAGCTAACTGCTTCTTCAAAATGAACAAGACGACGGCAATCTTCCCCATATTAGCAAAAGGCCTCTAAATATCCAAGATCAGAACCGAACGCGAAAAACGAAGCCAAGCGCCAGAAGTTTCCCGCCCGCGTTCAGTGTGTATACGGAAGCGGAATTCGCACGCGTGTCTGCTAGTAGACGGTGTCGCACACGATCTGCTTTGTTGGTCGATTCGAGAGCGGATCCGCAAACCACTTTCTGTGTGCATCGCGCTATACGTGGGAAGTGGTTGCCGAATAAATACGTTACTCTCTCTCTCTCTCTCTCTCTCTCTCTCTCTCTCTCTCTCTCTCTCTCTCTATCTATCTATCTCTCAGCAACTGGGCAAATTATAATTATCGTAGCAATACAAGCTACGTTCTTGAAATATTTTTGTAGGGTACGTCATGAAAATTTCATTATACCCGCACATACCAAAGATTAAAATCAACACACGATCCAGCAACTCTCGTTAAATTCCGAATTTTTGTTGTAATGTAATCACGTTTAGGAATCTCTTCTCGATAACATAGCCGGCATACCTTAATGTAATGATAACATAACCGGCATTTTTGAAGTATTTACAGATTAGTGTGGATTTGGACGGAAATATGCGATGATAAATCATAAAATAGTTGACGTCCTTCCGATTATTCGACGAGAGAGATGTCTTGAATAATTCAGTGCATGCAGATTTTACTGACGCGACTCAGACTCTCAATAAAGAAATCGTCCCAAGTGCAGCAGGCGAGCGTGGTTCAGCGGAGTAAACCGCAGACCATCATGTCATCCATTCTTCTCACAATGCAGTGCGGACTGGTCTGAAAAGCCTCGAAGCAGTGGCCGCTGGGGAAGAGAGCCATACGAAAGAAGAAGTCAAAGCCAACACAAGTGCATTGCCTCAATGGGTTAGGCCTACTATCTGCCCTGCCTCAACGTATACGCCTACATAGAGTTAATGCAGTGAACCGGACCTAGACCGAATCTCGTCGTGGCTAGGGAAGGGCGTTTTCGAATAATTCATGGTCGAATACGATTCGGATAATTTTTTCCGATCGAATCGAATATTAAACTAGTAATTTTACGTATTCACAACGAATAATTATGGCTGATGCGCCTGTCAAGCTTCGGGGTCACTACTTCGCTACAGATGGACGTCGTAATTTGGCAGATATTGCACGGGATACCTCTCTTGCGGCCGCGCGCCTGCCTCATTTGTCCAGCCTAGAGACCCACGGCTTGGCATCTATAGACATCTTGTGATCCCATGGCTGTGGTGTACACGGTTGTTGTTGTTTAGAAGTTACGGCGTTTTCAACCCTACTAAAGTCATGTACGGCAGGTCAATGCTTTCGCTACAAGTGCCAATACTTCCGGTTTATAGACTGGATCACTATCACAACCACAAGCCTCCGCTCTCCTCCCTTTATGCAGCCTCCCCCACACTTACGCCCTTCCTGCTACAGTCCCCAGTCTAGTAAAGTGCGAAGCGGAATGCTGAGTTGCTAATTATCACGGTGTTTTCATTTATTGCATCCGCTTCAGCAATCATCTTGACAAACTGGGTCATTATTACGCTCGCGCTAACATCTTTATTGACAACGTCACAATTGTACTCAAGAATTGCTTATCACGTCAGACAGGAGACTTCACGGCTGTCGTCGATCGCTCAACCACTAGAGTTTCAGTTGTTACCGAACTTTCAGAGAGAGCGGTTGAAATAGGAACGGGGTGCTCGCTTAGCGTTGGTGTTGAGATAGTTAAGGTTATTAAGATAGTAATACTATGCGTCAGTAAGATGTAGGCATACCAACAACAATCAACTTGTTAGACAGCCATACTGTTAACGTATAAACTTATTAAATAGACTAAGAAGTAGGGCTCCTAAAGCTTGTGTGAACTCAACTCACTAACAAGCTGGTGCAGGCGTGTAGCATAGCCGTTTATCAGTTTACGTGAAGATTTTGAAGTAAATTCCATTGACTATTGTCTGCTAGTACCCGTGAAATTGTGGCGGCAGTAACGGTGATGATGATGTATGTCGCTAACAGCCTACTCATGCTTGAGTTCGATTTTCGTAGTTTTTTTTAATGATATTTTGTCTATTTCGTGTGACACACGAGAAGTAGACTGGACTGTATGTAACTAACACCCTATGCTACTCATTTACGTGTTATGTGTCTTGTTTGGGTTCGATTTTGGTGGCATTTTATGACAGGCTATTTCGTGTGCCACATAAGAGGTAGGCCTATGCACGTCGCTAACAGCCAACACGTTTATGTAGGCCTATCCTTGGCTTCTGTGTGACTCGCGGTAAGAGACAGCTTCAAGTTGATCTACATCATCGTAGTTCAGTAAGTGGCGTTTATAGAACGAAGGAGCCCGTAATTGTCCGCGGGCACTGTCGCAGTTGTGCGAATTTGTTTTTCATGCACGGCGAATGGCGTATATAGCGTAGTATCGTAGTAGGTCGAGTAACAGGATACAGGCTCGTATAATGTTGTGAGATGTTCAAAGTAGAATGGAGATGTTGTTTTAGTGGTGTAAATGTGCATTAGTAACGCAATAAGTATTTGTGCGTCCGTATGCCAGAGGCAGAATGGCCGAGCGGTCTAAGGCGCTGCGTTCAGGTCGCAGTCTCCCCTGGAGGCGTGGGTTCGAATCCCACTTCTGTCACTTTGAAAATTTTTTAAATACATGCGAAGGAGCTCATTGTTGCTACACCGCTATGCATTGTTAGGACTCAGGCAATCTTTAAGTATCGTTCAAGCGAATCGACGCGCCTTCATCTTTTCTGTACTTTTCTGTACACGATAGGAATATGTAGCCATAATGTAGCGTGTAGCATATTGTGTTTTCCCACACATACTGACAGACAGTCAGCCGAACAAGTTCTATCCTCATGGCTTAGTCTATATATCGGGAAATACGTGACGTAGCGCGGTTTTGCAGCTGGAACAGGCAAAGGGGTACCACAACAGCAAATCTCACGTCCTGTCGTCCACTATTTATTTTGAATTGAGTATGGCCAGTGCTGGTGAGTTCACCTCGGATGTAACGGCCAGTCTTGGTTTATTGAAAATTATAACATTCACAAGCTTTCGGAGCTCTGCTTATTCATTTGGTGAAGATTGAATGAGGAAGTCTGGAAGTCAAATTGCGGAATTTCCTTCATTGCTGACCGCAAATATGACTTCCAGACTTCCTCATTATTGTCACAGACTAAGTTTACTTAAACTCAGTGTTTACCATATAAGAGTTTGCCACCAACGATATTATTATTGCCTTGCTCTTTATGCCAGTTTGTATTTACTTGTCTTTGGAAAAGGAAGGCCGCGCAGTCAGTAGGTTGCCGGTTCTAGTTTCGACTGAGTTATGTATACCAAAGACTTGGGCAGACGCGCAGACAAACAGGACGCGTGTTGGGTGTTGTGTGGTGCTTTGCGCCCCTGCACACAGAATACGACGACGCCCTCCGTCTCTCGTTTTGTCACGGTCTGCCTGTGTGCGTATTATCTTTGCTATGGCTTTATAAGCATCCAGTTCTATATGGGTGGCACTGTGGATGTCAGCGTGGCAACGCGCAACATATAGATTCCTATCGTGGGATCCTTCCTCGCGTTTTACAAAACTCCTTTTCTTAGGCAAAGATGTGGTAGTACTTTGTGTGTCTGCGTGGCAACGCGCAATATACTATACATTCTTATCGTGGCTATTTTCTCGCATATTACTTATCACACATACTGCTTATGTGATGCCACGTATCAATTTCTAAAATATTTAATACATTCATTCCTACGACAAGGCTGACGTTGTATATTTAAGTAGCCATGGACGCATATATCTATAGGACTACGTAGCTATTTTGCACACAGCAGAGTTTTATGAGAGCACTAAAAAAGCTATATTTCTAACCTTTAGTATCTTTGTTTGCACTAGTCTGGAATACATATGTCATTATAGACAGGATTTGAGTGGATGGTATTCATTTCATGTTTGAACAAATTTACGAAAGCCTCATGTTTTGAGATGGATAACTTGTCAGTTACGCAGTCTATGACGTGTAGAGAGCAGATTGAAGACTCATACGTAAGCGTAAATGGAGTTTATTTCAGGCGTAGAAGAGTATAGGAACGGAGTCGGCTGTCAGGTACTGCATAGTCATCTCGGTCCACAGTCCGCTTGGTTCATCGTTTATTGGCACCCGCTCAACTCATTCCTTAAGAAGAGGGCAGAGTGAAGATCCATACAATCATGAGCACCAATCGGGTGTGCAACAGGCGTAGGATACGGGCCATAACACGGATCAAGCCGACCACGGATTACGCTGAGTTAATGATGCTAAGCGCGGACCGTGGAATAGAGATCGACCGATATTGGTTTTTTCAAGGTCGATACGGTAATCAGCTTTTCGCATGACTGAGGGCCGATATCGACAATCGAAAATTCACTTGGGATTTGCGGACTTCGTAAATATTTCAAAGGTTTAGGTTTTGGCTTGGATTGTAGTGGGATATCTGTATATTTAACTAGGGGTCGACCGATTATCGCGATTATCGGTATCGGCAGTTTGTCAAGTAAGGGAGTCAATATTGGACATCGGCTTAATATCGACTTTGGCCGATTATCGAGGCCGATATTCTTGATTTTGTGAATATCGATATCGGCCATCAGTCATGTGAAAGCCGATTATCGTATCGGCCATGAAAAAAACAATATCGGTCGATCTCTATAATTGACGTAGGACAGTGTACGAGTGTAGGTTGTGGCAACTCTACGACAATTTTTGAAGTACGCCTGCTCCGCCGGTGATGATAAGGTTTTGGCATGATTTGTAGTGAGATATGTGTATAATTAACGCGGAGTGCGTGACTAACGTGTCGAACGAAGCCCTGAGTAAGTTCTGGCGACCCTCCGATAATTTTCGGAGTCCGCAAGTCCGTTCGGTTCGTCGTTTAGTGGCGCCCTCTAAACTCATTCCGTTACCTATACTGTACTGTAATCAATAAATTGATATGAAATAACTTATAATAATATTATTATAAATTTGATATTACTAGGGGATGATACATATTACAATAACTGCTGACTTGTGCGTTGAATCGAGAGCGATCCGTTCGTAGACGTAAATATTATTTCAGTTTTAAAACGTCAATCAAAACTTATGTTAAGATTTGAAAGTAAACAATCCTTTATGATGTAAGAATTCCAGTTCCGATACTGGTCAAGGTTTTTTTTTGGTCGTAGTCATAAACAAACATCAATATCTACTGGCGACCCTCCGATCATTTTTGGAGTCCGCAAGTCCGCTCGGTTCGTCGTTAGTCGTTTAATGCATACAAAGGGTGACTTTAGCTTCTGTAAACACAGAATGGATATTGATTAGCTAGTTACTCCATTGGGTGCTTTGTATATTGTACAGGAATTTATGACATGGTTTACGGTGTTGTGCTTAACTGTTGATTACTATCACGGAATCACTGATTACGTCATCGCCTCGCGGTACCACCGTTTAGTTAGCCGAGTGGGTTAGGCTGTTCGCTTTCTGATCGGGAGGTTCCGGGTTCGATTCCCGACCGGGTCAAATCGAAGACTTTAAAATTGGTATTCGTTCCTTCCCTGCTTGGCAGTCGGTATCGGGGATGCGGAGGGCTGTGGTTATGATAGTGATCCAGGCTACAAACTGGAAGTATTGAAAATGCGTTTAAATCATTGGCGTATGTGACCATAGTAGGGTTGAAAACGCTATAACTATAAAACAATATTTCATGGCATATTAGATATACTAATGACTACCTGAGATATTATATCTCATGTTTTCGCCTGAAGCAACTCAAAAAGTATTTGAAAATTTGTAAAACTTTTTTGCGCAATGTAGTTTCATCCACCAAACCCATAAGTATCGCGTATTTGAAGCGCATCAACCGTAAAAAGGTAACTTTGCATAACGGCGTAACTCTCAACTTACGGTGAGAATAGAGCAATAGAAATATCCATTGCCTAAGAGATATGCATTGAACTCTAACACACAACTTTTGAATGTAACCCTTTTCATATAGAAGAATGTTGCAGAACTGAGAGCGGACGATCAATAGATATAAAGATTTATTGCTATTTCATGTCCATAGAAAAATATGGCATGCACAGAATCAATATGCGATGAAAGTCCCTGCGACATGAATTGAATGCATGTTGAATGTTGCCACGAACACACAAAATGAACCTGGTAAAATGCAATGAAGGTATACCCGTGACTAGGGCTGGGGACTCGAATTCGAATACTTTGAATCGAATCGAATAGCAATTCGTTCTTTTTTCGAATTTCGAATACTACAACAACTTGAGAAAGGTCTTTACGCGTTTCAACGTGGACGTAGCCAGGAGAAGCACTGCTTTTCTCTGGTGTAACAGTTTTAAATTGGACGTTTGTGCATTTTGCTTTTACCCTGATAGCACGACATGAAGTCGTAGACATGACTTCACATTTGGCTATAGTTGCGTCTCTGCATGTCGCTGACCGTTGATAATATATTTTCAATCAAATTTTATCGAATTAGGTTAATTACTAGGTTAGCGGAGTCTATTCGGTATTCGATTCGATTGAAATTATTCGATTCGATCCGATAATCCATAATATTCGATTTCGCCCAGCCCTACCCGCGACTTCGATCTATAGAATGATACCAAGCAGACATACAGAGTACCACGTCTGCGTAGAAAAATTAGCCTAACAGTACAATGCAGCCCAGCAGTCGTTTTCCTCTTGTGTTGACCAATTTGCGTAGAAAAATTATCCTAGTACAATGCAGCCAAGCAGTCCTCTTTTGTGTTGACCAATTTGCTCGTTTAATGATTGAAACAATAAATATGTCTGTCTGAATGCACCCACGAGGCTGAGTGCTGCCACATAGACCACGTCTACGAGAAAAGCAACCACAAGAGCGAGATGCATCTTACCACGCAGACAGACAGATTACCATCGTTTGTCTAATAAGAAAGTTAACAACAGTCGATCGTCTGTTGTCTATGTGGTCGTCTCTGGTCCAGAGGCGTTGCGCCCCTGTAAGTGTCACAGGTAGATCTAAAAACTCGATAATTAGGAATACAAAAACTTTGCGAAATTTATAATCGTCTATCTCCCACTTTTTTCGTAGAAAATATGGGCAAAGACGATGACGTAATCGAGGTCGAGAGGTATTTTCCACCCCATCACTTCATTGTTTGGTATTTTAGAGCAAGCGTGAAGTAATGTCTAGTCACAATGTATTAAAAGGATACAGTAAATTTTATTATCGTCGTTCCACGATTACAAATTCAAGCTGACTACATAATAGAAAATATAATTTGCTGTAGTCAGGGCTCGTGAACTTAAGTTACTGCTCACAGTGAAAGGGTTGCTGGTTGTTTCATAATCACGATCAAACTATTACTTGACGATCGGAATTCATCTGAAAGGAAATAGTCTGCTTTGTAGTCAGAGCTCGTGAACTTAAAATGACGGGTGCAGTTAAAAGGTTGATTGTTGTCGTGTACTTTACCTCGCATCGTACAGCAGGAGTGATTTTCTTATTGGTAGAGATGGTACTCTGTGTGTGTGCGTAGCAACATGCAACAGGCTCCAGATTCCTAGTCTACCCTCTTGTTTAGAATTATAAAATTCACAAGCTTTTGGAGCCCCGCTTCTTAATCAGGTAAAAATAGAATTCTTATTTATCAACCTCCCGTACCCTGCCACAGTCATAAGGTAATACCACAGTCTATGCGTCGGGCGTTGTCTGATTAGCACTTAAGAACTTGATAAAAGATCTGAAAACCGCACGATGACTATGAACCATTTCGAAGATAACCTATCGCGTGTACCGTAAGCGAAGTGTTAAGTGAAGAATGTGCTATGGTATGCTGCTATCTTTGGCAATAGATTAGACGGTTATGAAATCGGATGTTGTACAGAATACCTTAACATGTTGTCTACTGATATGTTACTGACCTACATAGCGTTGTGTACGCACAAAGCCGGTACTGTAAACCGTAGACAGATATCTGATCGCACGAAATTGGTGAGTTTTGAGTTTTTATATAGATCGCGGAGTGTTGATAGTAGCCGATAGTTGACGATTTATCCGCTGATTCTTGAGGCTGATATTCAAATTTGACTTCCTCACCTGACTAACTTCATTACAATCGAAAAAATAGAAATATAAGCTTGGATAAATCGGTCGGCCCCTAATATCTATTCCGAAAGGTTGTAAAAGCTACCGGTTTGCCGAGTATAATCTGTTCATTCGGCATAGTTTCTACGTTTTTAAGTGGTACGAGACTACATAATGATGTGGAGGTTGTCGCTTGAAGTATGTTCGTTGTTGTTTTTGCGTCGGACAAATCACTAGCAAATGCTCATTGATAAAGTAGTTTTGAAATACAAGGTAGTGTGGAACAAGGCGGTGTAATGTCTGAGGCGTACGCTCATCGCTGCTTTGGCTATTAATCAGTGCGGGGGACGCATTGATATCAATTAGATTTAAATTGGTCTTCACGACTTGATACGCAGCATCGATTCGATGGAATCAGTACAGTAAGTCTTCGAGGAAAGCGCCCGTCTCCGACTAATTTGCATGCACAGAATCAATATGCGAGTAAAGTGAAGTAAAAACAGGAGTCTATATAGTAAGCCAATATGTTGTACTATGGTGCCACACAGACACACAGAGTACCACCCCTGACTAAGATATATATAGTCTGATATGCGCGAAAGGTGCCCACAACAGGAATCGAAAGTTTGTTGAGCGTTAACACGGAGACGCATAGAGTATACCATCTCCGACTAATTTGCATGCACAGAATCAATATGCGAGTAAAGGAACTTCGATAGGATGTATAACATGTTGCCGCGCAGACACACAGAGTATCACCTCTGCTTAAGCTATCGGAAAGTGCTGAGTGTGGAGGTTGTGATGGTGATCCGGCCTATAAACCAGAAATATCAACACGCACACTAAGCATTGGACATGGCGTATATGACCTTAGTAGTTCAAAAGCCTCAAATTCGAAACAGCAACAACTCTACTTTGGGCATTTATAGTCGTATCGTATATACTGCAAGCTGTTGTAGAACATTATATCTGATTATATTTCTGTATAGCTTTACAATATAGCTCAAGGCGTTGCTTTTTTGCTGTGCCACAAAGCATTGATGCGCGACGCTGGTCTCGCTGTAAGCGGGATATATCCAAGCATATAGGAGAGTAGGCTGTAAAAAAGAGGACAAATTTCTCATTTCGTATACTTGCTACACGTTACTTTCCGCCACGCTCTGAGCCTTTCAGGTATTTTTGCGTTGGTTAGGCGTGGTTTGAGCAACTAGAGCTGGTTTGGAAGATCACATCTCATTTTTCAGGGAGGTAGCCTAAAGGGTATACTCGACGAAATTTACTACCAAAGCACGATCTTTTGATAATCAATTATAGATGACTTAGGAAAGCTTGTGAGCATTGTGTAAAAATGCACGCTCGTTGTCTTTTTATAGGATAGCTTGCCAGCATAGCGATTTGAGCCTGCAGATTTGAACGGAGGCGTTTTGTAACTATTGCTAGTTAATACCTAAGCTATAAGATTTTGGGGGTCTGAACATAGAGGATTTTTTTTAAAAGTTCAGAACATGTGGAATTGGAATTTTGTGAATGATTGTATCTAGTGCGGGGTTAAGAGGGTCACAGTGGCCTGGCTTCCTATTTTCTTTCCACCTGACAGAGCATTGAAGATTTCAGGATTGGTTATCCAAACTGAAGTAGTTTGGTGCCTGCATTGAGACAGATATGGATTGAGTGTGTGTGAGAGAGAGAGATACAGAGAGAGAATATCGTCTGACTAGCTAACTGATAATGCAAAATACATAGTAGTTAGTTAGACTACGAACTCTTGTTGTCGTTGTGGATTGAAGGCGTCTTCACCCTACTAAGGTCATATACGCGTCCCTTAACACGCGTGTCGATACGTCAGGGTTATAGCCCGAATCGCTATCGCAACGGCAACACTCCGCAACAACCAAGACCGTTCTGCGTTTCCGCGAGACTGACTGACTTACGAGCGGAGACGGGAACTCAAACACTGAAAGCGATGTTTCAATAGGCCAATCAAGTGCAGATTACTAGGTTCGTGCACAATTTATTCGCGCCTAAACAATTATCACCACACTTTCATGATTTGCATGCAGTCAATAGACCAAGGTATTTTGTTATTAGTGGTACCACGTACAAAGGATAGCCTAATTGGCCACCGATATATACACAGAGTGTCAACACAGTTTTAACGGCCCGCTTAATTTATTGCCATACGTTGATAGTAGCCGATTGCGACCGATCACGTAGGATAGATACAGAGAGTGTCAGAACGCCAAATTTATTGGGAACATGGTTCACAAGCTTTCGGAGCTCCACTACTTCATCAGGTGCAAACGGATAATTGATATAAGAAATATATAATATAGTCCGTGTCATTTCATTCCCAGTCAACAAATCAATATCCTATGGTATTCTGTTGCTATATTTGTAAAAGACAGCCAACTGGTTTTATGATTTATACACAAACTCTGTTTTATTTCGGCGCCTGAGTGTCTTTGAATGGAATGCTAAGTATCTCTATGCTGTCCATGTTTAGGTACATGTAGTTGATATATTTGCTTAGCTAACATAAGTTTGTTTGAGAAAAAACTTGAGATTACAGTTTAAATAATATTTGCTGTATATTCCAACGCAACTATAACATGAAATTCTCAAATTTTTTAGCAGTAAGTGCAAAGTAAAGTAGTAATAAGTAGTAATACTCAAGAAATCGTTACGAGAAATAGTCGTGCAGTCGATGGTGGACGATTCATATAGTGATAGATATAATAAGTCAACACAGATTCACAAGCGTTCAGAGCTTCACCCTACTATAGTAATATATAGAAAAAGTCACCAAAGATTTAACGTCTAGTCCAGTATATTGGAATATAACAAGCTTTTTGCCGCTTTCTGATCAGGCTAAGCTGGAAACCTAACCGGGAACTCTCCTGAAATTGTTACGTCATTCTGCCGTTTAGTGTCTGTACGCTTCCGTCGTCCGCGGTTTGCTTTGTCCGCCTTTTAGTATTACCCCATTTTTATGCTGCGATCGTGATCCGCCCTATAAACCAGAAATATCGAGATTACGTCATCCACTCCTGAGTAGTGTATAAGCCGCCCAGTGGAATGACTGGTCTGCAGAACCTGGACGATCAAGCAGTGGTTGCTGTACGGCTGCCCTGACGTCTAGTCCGAGGAAAAATTCCCTTAAAAAATGCTTAACGAAAGAAGAAGATCGCAATCACGTGACCTAATAATTGCAAAAACGTCATAAATTCAAAACAACAACAACTGGGGTTGTCTTGGCGGCGGGGATATTGCTGTTAATAGTATAATTTCGTAACAAATTATATCATTCCCATATTAAGACGCTACGTAACGACACTTATTAAGCGCTTCAGGCAACACTGACCTCATGCTTTTACAAGTGCATCAAGTGATGCATTCTTACTAAGTAGCATCTTACACAAGAGACTGCAGAATATCACCGCAATACCGCTAATAACGAGTGTTTCAAAGTAGGCAGAGTTTCATAGTATAGGTAGATTGTATGACGTGTCCACTCGGCTGCGTCGAAGTCTACTCAAGGGGGATTATTAACAATCGGACAATTTATAACGTACAATTCGTCACTTTCCTCGTGGGCTCCCGGACTACATGTTTTGCTCGCCGTGCAAAACACTAAATGGCGATGACCACCACTGAAAATAATAAGAATATATATATATATATATAACCATATACGGTGAGCACAAGCACAGCTAAGGCGTGTGCGGCAGAGAGTCTGTCTGGATTAGTAGACACAATCTTAATAATAGCCATTCTTAAACACGACAGAAAAGCGTACCGCATGCGTAGAACTTACTGTATTTAATCAACTGCGGCAAAACGTTAAAACATCGGAATAAAATATCTTCGGTAGGGCAATTCTGTTTAATAATACATAGCGCTTAAAAAACGCGAGAGGCAATGATATACGCAGCTAGCAATTCTTCGCAATAACAACAATTAGCCAATGAGCGGTAATATAACTTTAAATAGGGCAATGACTAGCCTAACAATTCCGTCCGATGATAATAATTAGGAAATGAGCGAACAGGTATCGGCTGTTAGGATGCCAATTTTCATATCGGCTTTGAATAATTATTGATGGGCGATGACCGATCACTACTGAGAGTCTTGAGACGCCGGTACGTACCACTTCGTTTGTTTGGCGTTGGCGTTATTTCATCGGACGCCAATTTCTTAAGACCTGTCACTCCACTGGGCGGCTTATACGCTGCGCATGAGTAGATGACATGATCTGTGGTTTGCTCCTCTGTAATCAATCATACTGTAGTTACAAGATGCCGTTCAGTTGGGCGAGTGGTTTAGACTGTCCGCCGTCTAATCGAGAGGTTCCGGGTTCGATTCCCGACCGAGCCAAATCGAAGACTTTAAAATTAGTATCCGTTCCTTCTCTGCTTGGTAGCCGGTATCGGGGGAGTGCGGAGAGTCGTGGTTGTAATAGTGATCCGGGCTATAAACTGGAAGAATTTACACATATACCGTAAACATTGACCTTGCGTAAAGGAAGCCAGTAGTTATATACGCCAAAAATTCCAAATAATAAAAAAAAGGTTGCACGGTGCCCATTGCATAATGTATGGTCTGGCATAATGTATGTACCCTGGTAGAACCATACAAGGAGGGTGAGGAACTTCCTTTTTAGTGATAAGTACGCGACTGCTTTGCCCGCATTTCTCAGTCTTCGTTACCAATTACCTTATTTGACCTTCGTAATGATAACCCATTAAATTCCTAAATTATGACGTAATAAAATTAGTAAAAATATCATGAATTGCCAGCCAATGATGTGGCTTGCTGTAGTTTTGAAATTACTGCTTTTTCAACCAAGGTCGTGTACGCGTTATCCATATTTCCGGTACCGGTCGAATCACCCAATGTCTGGACCAACCCAAAACTCCCGTATCTTGATAGCTCAGATCACTATCGCAACCACAATTCTGCGCACTCCCTGATACTGATTACCAAGCAGGCCTATCAATTTTAAAGTCTGTGGTCTGACTCTGTCTGACGGTAGGGTACTCCCAAGGCTTATTTAATCTACCTGGCCACGATCGGCTACTATCAATTATTCAGACGCAATAATTAACAATTTCACGGTTCGCTAGTCACTGCAATTTGGTGCGTGACGGTTACTCAATGATTGAAAAAGCGAGAACGGTGTGAATGAAACAGATAGCAGATCAAACGCGTTGTAGGTTTTACGGCAACTTCTCCAGGAGCGGGTGGTATGTATGTACTGTTGCTATGTGATAATTATCGAAAAATATAGTGGAGCCAGTGGCCGTAGATCAGTGGATGTCGTAACAGATTTATCTTCCACCTGATGAAGGAGTGGAACGATTTAATTTTCAATAAACCTAGGCTGGACGTTAAATCTGTAGTGAAACTTCTCTACGATATCTATTCATCGTCCACCCATGGACTACTCTAGGCTATGGTCCACCATCGGGCCCACTATATTCTTCGATATATATGTGGTAATTGTGATGCGATTAATGCAGGCGTACATACCCATTGCAGGATAGAAGTCGATAGCATGTTGCGCGTTACCAGAATCTCTGCCTGAGAAATTGGTCTAGTAAACAGTACCACCTCATGTCTAAGAAAATGAATCTTTTAAAACTCGAGGGAAGTATCGACGATGGGAAACTGTAGAAGCACGTTGTGTGTCACCACGCAGATACACAGGCAGAACCCTTTACCAAACTTCCCGCCGTAACAGTAAAGTATACAACACCTTCTACGAGATCATTTAACAGTCTTTTTATGTTCGTACCGTATCAAATATCTCGTTACGTTACAATACACCCCATTCACTTTTCTTCAATTTACAGTGATTGGTTGTGGGTATACTATTACTCAATTATTGGTACTTGTCTCTCAATCTTTCTTCCCCGTTTTATTAATCTAAGTTAAATACCATATGTTGTAATGATTTCAAACAGGGCGGGATGTTCTCCTTTTTGTATCGCCGCGGGGTACAGTTGATTCGTAAACTAGCAAGAGAGAGCAAAATACCAAATTGCTTTCAGTTGTAGACGTATAGACATAGTAAGTAGATTGAAGAACATATGGTGCATATAGCTGCGATCTATTCGCGTTGACACCAATTATATAGGAGGGGTATAGTTGATTTGTCAGTGTAAGAAGATATAGATAGATAGAGAGAACCACACGAGTTGCGGTACCGTTCCAGTACACTAGATTCAATATAGTTGACTTGGCGCGACTGACCTATCGCGTTGAAAGATGGTTAAAATGCTTAGCGTGCAAATACTAGGTGGAACATAAACGTAGAACGTAATAGATTGATTAGACTCTTGTGAATAGTAGGGCTGCCTTTCGTACGCGCAGTACTTTAGAATTGTGAAAGCAAAGGCAAGAGCAGTTTGGTGGCATGTAAAAGCAATAGATTGAGTCCAATTTTCCGCGTTGGTTTCTGTATACAAGGCTCCTTTGTTTATGGTTATATCCCAGTCAGAAAAATGCGAGCGTCCCTACGTGGCCCGCGTGTGGGATTGAGCAAGTCTTGCTCAACGCGTTATGAGGCCCACACATGGCCTTGTTATGGAAATACCTGACTCATGTACATCTTTGCCACAGATGGCCCATGCCGTATCGCACTCACGTGGGCCAGTTATAGTATGAGTAGGGCCGTAAATGGCCCAAACACGGCCACGTGTACACGGGCTAGTGTTGCGTTTCGGTACACTTAACCGCACACGGGCCACCAAAGGTCATACGAAATTGTAGCCTTGGGCCATGCGTGGATTTCTGATTGGGATATGACACTGAAGGTGGCGCCACTCAGGAGTACTCTATCTCGCAGGTGAATGAAATGTAATAGCCTTAGTTAATGTCACGATACGCTGACTCATATTAACCACAGAGCCATAACACCCTCCTACTATCTGAATTACCTCCCTACAAAAAGACCTATTGTACACACTACGCACCCACGCAATATGTAGGCGTATACGACAGTAAACTGCGACGTCTAGAATGTATTAGCGTTCATGTGTGAAATACTTGACTTTCTCGACCATCTGAATTCTTTTTTTTTAATAGGATGAGACAGGATATTGTTTAGTAACACCTGGTGGTTATACCATTAGTTTTTATGGTCTATTGTGTTAGAGCGTAGCGGTCTGTACTATTATGTCTTAGAAGTTAAATAATACTAAATATCTTCCTTATTAGCAGTTAAAACTATTAGGGCGAAGTTTACCCTGTGGTCTATTTCGTATGGGCAGGAGATGACGAGGATTTTCAGTTCAGTATTGATACTGTACTGTACTATTCATATTAGGTGTCGACCGATTGTGGCCCCGGCCGATTATTGAAGCCGATAATTCTATTTTTGCGATTGTCGGTACCGGCAGTTAGTCAAGTAAGGAAGTCAATATTGGATATCGGTCTCAATAATCAGACGATAATCAGCCTAATATCGACTTTGGGCCGATTATCGAGGCCGTTATTCATTGGATTATCGATATCGGCCATCAGCCACGACAAAGGCCGATTGTTATCGCTTCGGTCGTGGAAAAACCAATACCGGTCGATCTATAATTCATATATTGATAGTAACTGATGGCGGATCATTTTATGGCAGAGAATGCCACAGTTTCAAGTCAATTCTTCACTTGTGTTTATTAGACTATAGATTATCGCAGGGATAGGTTAGTTTTTAAAATCTGACATGCTTATCGTGATGTCCATTTCGGCGAAAGATAGGCTTTCATACACAGGCTTACAGTATTTCAATAACTAATGCATACGTCAGCTAATAATGTAAAACACGGCAACAAACATTCGGAGAACAGGGTATTCCAGTCACCATAAATGTTAATAAATATACGTCGGAAAACGTGAGCCCGGTCCGTCGGACTGCCCGCGTACTTATCTCTAGAGCAAAATATTTAAAACACTCGTCAAGTGGAAACTTCCTCGTGTGCTGAAAATTTTGTGTAAGAAGAAACTTCCTCCTTAGTTGACCCGTATTTGTTTTCAAGGGAGTCTCTCTCAGGAAATTCCTTTGGGTTAATGGTTATACAGAGTTGAGGTAGACGTTATCTCATTTGTGTGTTTTAGGATATTGTCTGAGGGAATTTACCCGTTGTTGAGAATATTCCTTTAGCGAGAGCTGGGTATCATTTTATTTAGATTTAGTGAAGGATCAGCATTTTCTGGACCCTCTGATTACCTCATGTGAGTGTTGCAATATTTTCTTGTTTTTATGTCTGACTCCATGGGAATTCACCTTTTGTTAAGTCTATTGATTTCAGTAGCTACTTGGCTCCGTCGGCGCTTCCTTGTCCAAGTTCTGAGTTCTGATCAGGAGGTTCCGGGTTCGATTCTCTATCGAGTCAAACCAATGATTTAAAAATTTGCTTCGCTAGGCAGTCACTGTCGAGGGAGAGTACGGAGTGCTGTGGCTGCAATAGTGATCTGGGTTATAAACCTGAGGTATTGGCGAACGTACTGTAAGCATGGTCTTGGCGTATATGACCTGAGTAGGGTTGTAAACGCCGTATATTTAAAATAACAACACCCTGCGCATGCATGGCAGGTTTTATCCGAATCATTTTAAACAGTATGAAAATGAAGACATGGATCAT
This sequence comes from Botrylloides violaceus, assembly GCA_030412335.1. NCBI lineage: Eukaryota > Metazoa > Chordata > Ascidiacea > Stolidobranchia > Styelidae > Botrylloides > Botrylloides violaceus. The sequence goes on along the minus strand of JASFYC010000494.1, from coordinate 1,014,508 downwards.
GATCAGGCAAAATTGGAATATTTCGACTCTGAGATCTAATCGGATTACAAGATTTAGATTTTGTGTGAGCGCGCGTCACGGGCGATGGATCGTAACGACCCAGTTGTATACAAAGCATACGAAATTGAGTTGTTCCATATTTGAAGCAGTGGATATGATTACATCGAGGCACAGTCGCTATCAAGGCTTCGGCTATTAGGCCAATTTTCGTGTGATGTCTGCAAAAGTGATATCGGTCGATCTCTACCGAGGTCCGAAATGCGTCAGTACGGACTTCTTCGTTCGTTTGACGTTGCTGTTACTAGACGTCAGACCGACCACAGAGCAGCCACTGTTTGGTTGCCTCATCAAGGTTCTTCAAACCAGACACTCCATTGGCTGGCTTGTATATTGAACAGTAATTAATCACGTGGTCTGCGGTTTGCTCCTCTGCACTACACTCGCATGCCGCACTGGGCGCGAGATCCCATTCATAGATTGTAGATTGTAATGTCTCAGGAGGATAGCAAAAGTTTGGAGCGGTATCTCTAGCGTTAAGTCGTTGACGTATCTACGCCTACGCCTTCATTACCAGTGAACTCAGTCAACAGAGCGGTCATTCGCGAAGTTTTGCGTTTAATCATACCATATAAGGTTACATAGTTCCCTTCAATTTAGTAATGAGAAAATCACTTTCTTAATAACTAACATCTTACGTCATCTGATTAGCATCAAATTCTGAATAGAGGGAGATGATAACACCGCCAATTCAATGCCTAATTAAGATAGCTACATTTGTAACAGTGGGGCTTCTTTGTGTATTCACAAATGAGGTTGGCAGAGAATTGATAAGTGAGAAGGCCATCGTATTGACAGCGCCAGCCCCCCTACCACAGGATTACTCCCCTCCTCAATTGGCCGAGTTGTTAGACTGCGCGACTTGTGATCGGGAGGTTTCGGGTTCGGTTCCCGACCGAGTCAAGACTTTAAAATCGGTATCCGTTCCTTATTGCTATTATGCAAGCAGTATTTGAGAAGAGTGAAAGGTTGTGATTGTGCTCGAGGTTATAAGCCGGAGGTATCGACACGTGTACTAAGCATTGACTTGGTGTCTATGGTTGGGATAGTTATCCAATCTGGCTATGAATCAGAAATATCTACACGAGCGCTAAGCTTTGACCTGCAGTTGAAAACGGAATGAATCCAAAAGACTCCGTCAGTCAAATCTTGCGCCTCAGACGCCAGGTCAACCACAGAGCAGCAACTCTTCTTGGTCATTCATAAAGACTTGGGCATATCTCTGGAACAGCCCCTCTATAAATCGTCGAGGCGTTCCCAGTCAGAAAAATGTGAGCGTCGCTATATAGCCGCGTTTGGGTTTGCCAAGGCTTGCGCATGAAACGCCACGGGTTATGAGGCCCTTGTTAGGGAAATACCTGGCCCGTGTACAGTACATCTTTGCCCCACATGGCCCATGCCGTATCGCACTCACGTGGGCCAGTTATGGCCTGAGTAGGGCCGTAAACGGCCCAAACTCGGCCACGTGTACATGGGCCAGCGTTGCATTTGCATACCTTTAACCACACAGGGGCCACCTAAGGCCATGCGAAATTGCAGCCTCGCGGTATACGTGAGCAGTACGTAGATTTGTGATTGGGTTCTCACTGCACTCACATGCAATCTGAGGTCATGAACTCGCGGTATGGCATATGTTACAATGTCATTTCTAAACCATCAGTATTTAACCAACCTAGTTGGGATGAATGTGTGACTGCAGACAGCCCATCAATCTTTTTGCCTAGAGCTCGTAACTAATGTTTGTTCCTTTGCTTCTGTTTGACAGTTAGCTGATAATTGTTGGCGCTTTAAAATTTTTGAGTGTTGTAACAATCTGGTCAAGCAAAAGCAAAAGATTGGAAAAATGAAGACTGCTGTGCTGTTGATTCTCGTTGCGGCCGCAGGTATGATGTTACTATTATACCCACCATAAATTGTATATTTGTAAATATTTGTATATTTATTGCTGTCCATTGGTTGAAAATGGTCAAATGTTTGGGTGTTGCTGTCACCGTAAATGTTAGTAATTTACCTAAAAAGGTATTTGCTCGTCCTCCCGACGGTCCATTTGGCATAACCATTTTGCACTAGGAATATAGTGTATGACGTCATCGGTAGTATTGTCGGAATAGTTAATGCCGTCCCAGGTGGTCTACTCGGAATAGTAGATAGCCTGTAGTCGGGTTCGATTCCCGACCGAGTCAAATTAAAGACTTAAAATTGGTATCCGTTCCTTCCCTGCCTGGCAGTCGGTATCGGAGAAGTGCGGAGAGTCGTGATTGTAATAGTGATCCGGGATATAAGCCGAACGTGAGCATCGACCTGGCGTAAATGACCTTAGTAGTTGAAAAACGCCATAAATTCCAAATTAAAAACTCGCCCGCCACGTCGGCCCAGAATTCTCTCTCCATAAATTTGTAAAGCGCAGAGGAGACATATGGAAATTATTGCATATATTACATCGCGCACATTCCTCACAGCGTGACATATCCTTATATATTTCCTACTGACGGACATGCATTGTTTCCTCATAAGAGGCGATGAAATTCACTCTTGTTACGTAAATCAATATCTTGCTACGTTTTCAATTGTTGTTCGCTAAGTGTGAACGAGACGTTGGTACAAAATTTAGTTTGTCTGTCAACTGGCTGTGTTTGATTTATCTACTGGCTGAACCCGCGAAAGTTTACGTTTGTCAAGTGCAGAGATTCCCGACTTACGGTATCCGAGGTATCCGAGCCACTAGTTACATATTCTTTCTATTACAATGAACGAATGAAGTAAGAAAAATAGTGGAGCGGATGGCGGACGATCCGAATAGTAATAGATATAGTAAGTCACCACAGATTTAACATCCAGTCAAGTTTATTGGGATATAATTCACAAGCTTTCTGAGCTCCGCTCCTTCATCACGTGAAGATGGAAATATCCAATCGATCTTCACCTGATCAAGGAGCGGACCTACGAAATCTTGTGAATTTTATTCCAATAAACTGGACTGGATGTTAAATCTGTGGTGACTTATTCTATACATTACTATAGTAGGGTAACGCTCAGAAAGCTTGTGAATTATAGTCCAATAAACTGGATTGGACGTTAAATCTGTGGCGACTTATTCAATCTGTGAAGTACAAAGGAATACCCTGTTCTTCAATCAGTTACCTCTTACTCGAGTGGGTTTTTTCATCTGTTTATCTCTGTAACACAATACCGTGAGTCATTTCGTACAGTGACTAGACGTCAGGTCAACTCAGAATAGAAATTTCACCTTATACGGTAACGAAAATTTATTCGTAATACTTTGAACGCTTCAGACGATTCAAGGACTTTTTTATTATTAAGCAATCACGAGATTTACCGCGCAATAAAGCGGAGTAGTTTGACTGCCATTGATCGGGAGGTTAAGGGTTCGATTATCAATACAAACCAAGACTTTAAATTTGTCATCTGTTCCGTCTTTGCTTGGTTGTCAGTATCGTACAATAAAGCCGAGTGGTGTGACTGTCCTGTTCGCCCTTCTGATCAGCACGTCACTTGTTCGATTCCCAACCAAGTCAAACCAAAGACTTCAAAATTGCTATCTGCTATCAGCATCGGGAGAAGTGCGGAGGGTTGTGATTGCGATAGTGATCCGGGATATAAATCGGTAGTATCGATCGACACGCTACTAGGCATTGAACTGGCGTATATGACCTTAGTACAGTAATTGGAAACGCCATGAATCCAAACGAACAAGGTACCGGTATACTTCATTGATATCGAATAGAGAATCGGTTTATTGCGTAGTTATAACGAGTCTTTTATTACGGAGTATGTTGACCGTCTGTCTCGTTCTTAGGTTCGTGTTGCCACAAAACATTGCTTCTTTGTCTCGTCTGTGCCTCCTAGACACTCAGTTTGTTTATCTGGAATTTATGGCGTTTGCAACTACTAAGGTCATTTACGCCAGGTCAATGCTCACGGTATACGTGTCTATACTTCCAGTTTATAGCCCGGATCAATATTACAATCAAGACTCTCCCGCACTTCCCCGATACCGACTGCCAAGCAGTTTCGGTGATAGTACGTTGTATTTGTAACGCTGCCAATAGACACGAGACTTAAAACGTTCGTAGTCAATGTTAAATCAGGCATGACGGTAAAATTGTTGTGAGACTATGTACGCGTCTGCCTTCAGCCGCACTATTTGCCACAAAGAATTGCGCAATGATATATTTCAATGGGACTAAACATTCTCTCTCTCTCTCTCTGGATGGTATGCCTCTGATGTAAGAATTTATGTGGCTTAACTCCGTCCTTATCAAGTGTTATCCTTCTCTCTCTCTCTCTCTCTCTCTCGGTCTCTCTCTCTCTCTCTCTAATCAACACAAACAATTTGGCAGTATTGTCAATGGGAGAAACTATTCTGTAAATTCTCTCTCTCCCTCTCTCTCGTTTTGTCTCGTTTTACTGTTTCAACCTTGTCAAGAGACTACTCCCGCCCATTGCTTAGTCTTTGTATAGACGGCTTGTATTATTCATATGCATCGAAAGCCGCGATAATTGCTTCACGTCTGCAATTTGATATCGTCGCGCCCGTGTCACACGTATCAATGATATGCTTGAAGATAAATTATTTATACTTGTCACCGGAAAGCATTCTTAATTCCGGCACTGTTGTTATTTCGTCGGACTAGACGTCAGAGCAGCCACTGTTTCGTGGCCTCATCCAACTTCAGGGATAGACGAATACCCCCCTTTCAATTATTCCCTGAATAGCAACAAATTACGCATCACGGGCGAATTAGTATTCGCAAATATTCTAGTTTTTTTTTTCGTTTGGTTTCCTTTTCTTCGGACTAGACGTCAAGGCATCCACTGTTTCGTGTCCTCATTTTGGTCAGACGTATTTGAACGATAAATAGATACGGAGAGGTGACAACGAACGACCACTAGGCCCTACAATTAGCAGTCAACAAACATGACCTAAGCAGTTGAAAACGCCATAAATTCAAAACAACAGCTACAGTATATATACTTAGAAAATCTATTGTGTGATGCCTGCAGGCAGGGCGTTGCTCGCTTGTTAAGCATTGCTAGCACCACGCAGTGAATATCTTGCGCGTCACGCCAAACCAAAATTTTACACTTTGTTTGAGTCACAATTCTTATCTTGTTTCGGTATCATTTTAATCAAACTGCAGACTGATAACGCAGGTTCCTTGTGAAAATGCGACCTCTGCAACACCTGGCACTGACGTTAGAACGCTTACAGTGTAAATTGATCGAAGTGGAACCGATGGCGGACGATCAATAGATGTCGTAACGAATATTCACTATAGATTTAACATTCAGCCTTGTGGTTTATTGAGAATTATAACATTCACAAGCTTTCACTGCTCTACTCCTTATTGTATTTAGAGTAGGGTGGCCATTTACGTAGCAAGGAAGCTCGCTGAATACGACCTCTTGATGCAATTCCACGTGTTCTTGTTGGTTGTAAATTTATGGCGTTTTTCACCCCACGTCAATGCTTAATAGACGTGTCCCACGTCACCAAGACCGGTTCCCACGCAGAGAGCCAGTACGCTTACCAGTACTAACTCACAATACTGTAATTGATTTTACGGGTGCGATAATTGTCGCCCTCCCCAAGTAGGGGCTGCTAAGCAGAGATGATCCAAATTGCGCCATGATAGTCGCCTCACATCCATCGATCGTCAGCAATTTCACGTTGTCGTGTTCACCGTTTCCACGCAGATGTTGTTATCGCTCTATTCACTCGTGGTCGATTAAGAAGTCATTTTGTGACCGTGACGGTGTGTAGATATCAGCACACCAGATGCCTTTCTGTTGAAAGATTGGGAATCGTTCGATAAGAGATCGAACGACCTAGATCGTACGCAATAGGCTGGGAAATTCAGAATAATTTAGATATAATTTTTTTCACACACTGCAGCGTAATATCTTATGTACACTGGGTATTGGTCACGCTCCAATAACCTGAGCTTTTTCAATGATTCCGTACGTACGTAGCACCTCAAGTTTTTCAACAGTAAACGCGGACTGGGTAGCGCGCGCCACGATTCCACGCTGTGACGTCAACTTTTTTATTTCCCAGAATCCTTGACGTATTCTGACTCTCGTGGTGACTTTAGCTTTGTTTATTTGAGACTCACACACACACACACACACATTCACACGCGCGCGCTACAACCATTTTGGTAAATCTCTTCGTCGCAGTCATTTCCCAAACTCCTTGACGTATTCCGATTCCGACGTTCATGATCTCGTGCTGTTTATATTTGAGACGCGCGTATGACTAGAACCGATGTGATCAGCACTGAAATAAGTAGAGAGGATTATCTCCAAGTCTGGGTTCAAATTAGTACCAGTTGAGTGCGTTTTTTACGCACGATTGGCTTGTTCCTAAATCACCAACAAGTTGAAATCCATTTGCAATATAGTAAGCAAATTCCCGTCTATTTCCCCGACAGCGTCAAGTACATGACCTGAGTAGAAAAGCCGAAATTTAAAACAACAGCTAGACTATATATGATAATTGATAATGATAACGATAATTGATTGATTTTTTTTATTTGGAATTTGGAATTTATGGCGATTTTCACCTACTAAGGTCATGTACGCCTGGTCCATGCTCACGGTATGCGTGTCAATACTTCCGGCTAATAGCCCGGATCACTATTATTACAATCACGGCTCTCCGCACTTCCCCGATACTGACTGCCAAGCATGGATTGAACGGATATCTATCTATTTTAAAGTCTTCGATTTGACTCGATCGGGAATCGAACCCGGAACCTCCCGATCAGAAGGCGGACAGTCTAACTTACTCGGCCAACTGAACGGTTATTGATTGATTGATTGATTAGTTGATTGATTGGTTGATTGGTTAGTTGATTGAATGGTTGGTTGATTGATTGATTGGTTGGTTGATTGGTTGATTGATTGATTGATTAGTTGATTGAATGGTTGATTGGTTGATTGATTGATTGATTGATTGACTGATTGTTTGATTTTACTGCCACTGTCAGATTCGATTCCCGTCCGAGTCAAACCGAAGACTTTAAAATTTCTATCTGTTCCATCTACGCTTCTATCAGTATCGCGGTAGTACAGAGGTTTGTGGGTGTGATAATGATCCGGGCTGTCCGCAGTAATGACACGCATACTATGAATTGTCCTGGCGTAGATATTACCTTAGTCGGGTTGAAAATGCTGTAAATCCATAACAACCTCAACGCCATCTACTGTCAGTTATTGTCTGCTTTCGGCTAACATCGAAATCTTTTGATATCTCTAGGAGTTTATATATGGAGAGTGTCTCTCCTTCTTTCTCTCTGCCATTTCACTAATATTTTCCTTTTTTTTCAGTATGCCAAGCTGATTTAGAGGTGACGGTAGGAAACGCTTCTGTTGTAGTTGGAGAAGACGCAGTCGTTCCGTGTACCTTCACAACAACAAGTGGTAAGCTTGCTATTTTTGGCTTTAATATCACCTTTACTCGCTAGCTGGTCAGCGCATTTGGGATAGTGCGACGGGGTGTCGTTTGACTTTATTAGTGTTCCGGCTCCTTCAGTACCTCCTTGACCAGCCTGCATATGTACGGTCATGCTCAAGGAACGATCGCAACTTAAGTTTGTGCAACTATGCATTTATTGATAGGTTAAAATACCATAATAAATGATCAAACTGAAGTGCAGACAACAAGTGTTGCACTATGGCCTAATCCATACGAAGCCAATTACTCCAATATGTGTTCACCAACGAGGTGCAGTGATACAATATAACAACAACACAAACGAAACTCTTGTCACGCGTGCGTGTGCACTTGACCGTGAAGGATCGGTGAGAGAGATGTAATTAGAGAACAACACACAGTCTGCATATGCACGATCATGCTCACACGCGTGTGTAACTGTGTATGTATCATGTGAGTCTGCGTAAATGCAGCAAAAAACAAATATGGACAAAATGAAATAGCGTCCATTCCTTAGTGGCTACAGACTGTATGCCCTTAACAACCAACCTCATGGGCGAGCGTCAGACTCTCCACCGATGTGAACAAGGCATTTTATCTAGAAATTATGCCAACGATCACGTGGTCATTGATACGAAAAGACGGATCAAAACAGAGACTCTACGTGTACGATAAAAAAACTCCAAGCAATTCTTACTCCGATGCTGGAGCTCCTGTCCGGACACCATCACTTACCGTAAACGATGACGGTAGTCTTGTGGTAAGGAACATTACGAAGCTGTTGTTTAGAATTTATAGCGTTTTCAACCACGTCAAGTCTCTATTTCTCTCTCTCCCCTATCTCACCTGGTGGAAATTGTTATATCGATATTTTCGGTTTTCTTTCGCTCTCTTCTCTCTCTCTCTCTCTCGTTCACGATTCCGCTCTAGTTTAAACTACCTCCACGGAACGGAATAACTTCGAGGATACATTCCTCTCTCTCTCTCTCTCTCAATCTGGTGGAAATTTTGAGAGTACTATTCATTCCCATCCTTCACATCGCCCATACCGCTGTCGAGGACAACAAGCTGTCTTTCTCTCTCTCTCTTTCTACTTTTCTCTCGTTTTCTCTTTCCTCTTTATATCTCATACTCTCCAATCCCATCTGGCGGAAATATTGAGAGCAGGCTACTAATCGGCCCCATCTTTCAGATCGCCCAAACGACTATCGAGGACAACAAGCTGTATGCGACACTCAGGTGCGAAGTATCATTAGGATCAGATGGACTACAATCTAAGGATGCCATGTTTGTTGCAGCAAGTAAGCTTCTTCAACTTTCGTATGGCTTTTTTTTGGATTAGACGTCAGGGCAGCCACCGTTTCGTAACCTCATGCAGGTTCTTCAGACCAGTCACTCCTTTGGCTGGTTTGTATAGAAGTACAGAAGCAGGTAAGCTGTAGCGATAGTAGGAACGCGCTCGAGTTAGACTCGGGAACAGAATTTGCCTAGTGTGGCCTAGTGTGGTCGATTTTGGTGTGGTGTACCAACGTCCGTGTAGTTCGAAAAGCTCTCAGTCCAGTTTGCAGCCACCGTAAATGTTAGTATGTATTTGCATCATAAGGTCTCGGTCCTCGTGTCCGTCAGTAGTACAATGCAATGAAGCGAGTGATAGTCGGTGCTCTGTGGGCAGTATGGCACAGTTCACTGACTGTCTGGCCGCGAGTTTTTCTTGTTGGCACCGTCGATCTCGAGAGATCATGGTTTCAGCGTGCGAGTGTGGTGCAGAGGAGCAAAGCGCAGATTACGTCATTCACTCATGTGCAGTGTGTAAGTCCCCAGTAGGGTGACTGGTCTTAAGAACCTGAACGAGGCCACCAAGCTGTCGCTGTTGTGCGATTGGCCTGACGTCTAGTCCGAGGAAAAAGTTTCCAAAAAATTTGCCAAGTTACGAGAGAAAGAAGATGGTTGATAAAGGATGTCATCCTGCACCGTCACCACTGGTCTCGAGTAGAAGTCTGACATTATCAGCCATCGAGCCCGTCGTCAGCTCCACTACAATTTGTGAATCTTATCGTTTCATTAACAGTTTTTTTCAGAAGAGCTAGTTACCACCGTATTGCAGTCACCGTAAATGTACGCATCATAAGATCTCGGTCAGCCTGTCGGTCTGTCGTTTGTTTAGGCCCTCCATACCTGGGATTGATCCTGTTTACGCGTAACTAGAGCTGTGCGAAATCGAATAGTATGAAACATCGAATCGAATACCGAATATACGCGGCTGACCTAGTTATTAACCTAATTCGATAGAATTTCATTGAAAATATATTATCAACGGTCAGGAACATGCAGAAACGTAACTAGCCAAATGTGAAGTCATGTCTACGACTTCATGTCGTGCTATCAGGGTAATAGCAAAATGCACAAAAGTCCAATTCAAAACTGTGGCATCAGAGAAAAGGAGTGTTTCAAGCTAAACCTCTTCTGGCTACGTCCACGTTGAAACGCGTATAGAGCTTTCTCACGCTGTATTCGAAATTCGAAAAGAGAACAAATTGCTATTCGATTCTTTCCGAATATCTTGTTATTCAATTCGAAGTATTCGAATTCGAGTGCCCAGCCCTACTCGTAACTCGTAACAGTGAATTTCATCGTTTCTTTAACAGTTCTTCCAGAAGAAAGACCTGTTACGCGAATCAACGATTACGATCCGGATAAAACCGGTTTCGACATCACAGACTCATCGGTAAATCTAGGATTTTGCACGAGTTCCAACTCCTACCCAGCTGCCGTCATCGAATTTTACAAAAGTAAGTGGCCGGCTTAATTAGAACCTATACATTGCTTGTATGCTTGGAGAGGGAGTAGAAGTAGATTATATTTTCCAAGGCACTCAATACCTCGACCTAGTGTCGACTGATTTGTTAGCCTAGCGATCTCTTACCGGCGAACTTGAACACTACAGATTGCTGCTAGTTTGCCTATGTACTACACTTACGCGCGCCTACAAATCTCCTTTATTAACACTTTTGGGTTCCTTAGAATTGACTAGTGTTATAGACATGGTATAGTTTGACGCATAGACGTAAGATTGCACTTGGGCACACTATTCGCTCTGCCTTAGATTGGCGTTATTGCACTGTAACAAAGATTGGCGGTATTGCACTGTAACAAAGTAAGCGACAAGCTTAGTATGAACCTGTCTTGCTTGTATGCTTGGAGAGCAATAACAGTAACAGTACTGTTCGTTAGAGTCACTCTATGACCGACCTCTTCTCCTGACTATACATGGGCAAACCTAGTGCGCATGCGCGTGGTTCAAGTCGATATGATTATCTGTTCGTTTACTTAATATCTCCACCTAGTGGCGACTGATTTGTCGACTTGAGGACTGTAGATTACTAATTTGTCTATGCACTGCACTTCACACGCATCACCCTGCAAATATACTTTCATACACTCTTGGCTTCCTCAGAGAGCTCACTAATGTTGTAGTCAGAGCAGTTTGACGCATAGTTTGAATGTAGATTACTAATTTGCTGATCTACTGCACTTACACACGCATCACCTTCAAATTTCCTCTGATACGCTTTTGGCTTCCTTTTGGTCCTAAGCATTGCTGATATCTCGTGCCAACAAGAATACTAATTTGTTGATGTATTGCACTTACACACGCATCACTCTGCAATACTTTGGTCGCTGTAGAATTAACTAATACAGTAGAGCCGATGGCGGACGATCAATAAATATCGTAAAGAAGATCACCACATGTTTACCGTCAAGCCTTGGTTTATTGAGAATTAGAACAGTCAAAAGTCTCCGGAGCTCCATTTTCACCTGAGGAAGGTGAGATGGGCTTGAACTTTCGGAGCTTGTGAATGTTTTTATTTTATTTTATAAACCGAGGATGGACGGTTAATTAATCGGGGGTGATCTTCTTTACGATATCTAATATAGTAGTTTGGCACTAACATTGCGTGCATCTTTTTCCTACGCTTCCTCAACTTTCATCCTTCAGCAGACACAGGTGAGGTTGATGTTGCTTTGCATGTGTGGTGCTACTGCATGTCTGCATGACGACTTCTTCTTTCGTTTGGCATTGCCGATATATTTTGAGATAGACGTCAGGGCAAGTCACTGTTGGTGAATAGTTACAGGCTATTAGAGTGTAGGATGTAAATTTTCGTGTAACGCATGGAACGACAGTGCGAGACTACGAGGGAGAGAGAGAGAGAGAGAGAGTTTTAAGTCACGTGACCGGGAAACCTCGACAGTAGTAGGGTTACGCTCTGACGTCAGAACTTTTACACTCGGCGTGAGACTAAAAACGAGAGACGCTAGACTTAACGCCGATCGCCACAAGCGCTATTAGTACAAACAAAGAGTTGCGCTCAGTGTGAACAAGGCTCTATGCACAATTTTGTCAGTCACTCGATCATGCTCCATTTGCCGCAGCAATTGTTGTCACTAATGACTAAATTTGTACTCACTAGATGGCGCTCCATTGTCGGTTATCGAAGGAATTGAAGGTCTTGAAGACAATTTCCTCAATGACATGTTAACATCTACGTCAGAAGACGGAGTTTCAGTGAGTATATGTTCTTTATATATGGCCAATCGGCTATTAGAGGTGGAGAGGTTCCGGGTTCGATTCCCAACCAAGTCAAACCAAAAACTTTAAAAATTGGTATCCGTACCGTACCTACTCTGTTTGGCAGTCAGTATCGGGGGAGTTCGAAGTACGGAGGTATTGCAGTTGTGATAGTGATCCGGGCTATAAACCGGAAGAATGGCAAGTGTACTATAAGCATTGACCAGGCATATATTACCTTAATGGGGTGAAAACGCCATAATTTCAAAACAACAATTGCAACATTAGGTGCTGGGGTCCAAAAGACGTAATATATGCCGGATTACAATGTTCCCAGCTACGGAAGCTAAAACCGACAGCAACCCAGCGGCAGAATCCGGCAATGATGAATGCCGAGGGGTGGCAAACACTGACCATCATAGGCCTACTGAGTTCACGGCTCCGAAAGCTAAAACCGGTGGTAGCAGAACCCGGTTGGAAAAAGTGTCATCGGTCAAAGGGACTGCTCAATGTACCTAGTTTCCAGATCCGGTTACAAAAACCGGAGACAAATTTCCAGATCCGGATACAAAAACCGGATATAAATTCCATATCCGGATATAAAAAAAACGAAAAATACTCGTTTTTTCCAAGGTAACGACAAACAAAGATCTCATGAAGAAGGTGGAAATTTCTGACCATCAAGCTGAATTTATTTGCAACGTAAGTACAATTTTTGGAGCACAAGGTATTACAGTCACCGTAAACGGTAATAAATCTGCTCCATATAATGGCGATCACCCAGCTGTGACGGTATATAGTAGTCACCGGAAACCTTAGTACAGTACGTAAACAGACACGCACGTCCCGCCCGGCGTTCAAAAAACTTTCCTGAAGACGTCGACTTTTCAGCACCGTCGAAAATTGGTTAGGGTCAGGGTGGAACCCAATTTGTCGAACAAATTATCCGATTTTATTGAAAGTTTGACTTCGACTCGAACTGTAACCTTAGCAGGAGTCTTCAATATCAGTCGGTGCGGAAAATTCCGTTACATCCATTTCCATACTTTTTCAGATCAAAACCGTTTATGGGGACAAAGTATACGAGATGAATTACACCATGCCAAAGTTCAACGTCAATTGTAAGACCATTTTTCTCTTGTACGACCCCCCGTAAAAAGGTCCAACGGTCCAACGGTCCAACTTACTTAACAAAATGTCAAGAAGTAGCACTCTTCTATTTCAGATCAAACGTCAATGGCATCTTTTGATGACTCGCCGAAGGCATACCTCGGCGAGACTGTCACTCTGAAATGCTCAGCTGACGGCTATCCTGAGCCAACCATAAGGTGAGAATTCGGCAGCTCGAGTAGCAGCCATCTTTTGACTTCAGAGGATACGCCTACGCAATGACGTCATATGTTATCGGCGCAGAATGCGGGTGGGATGCTTCAGGTCTTCCCTTCACAAATTGGGTCACGCCAGTGCGGCATGCAGGCAATGTCATCCATTCCTGTGCAATACCGGACTGCCGTATTTGCAGACTATACCTTCATAGTGAGCTTCCGGGTAAGGTACTGGAGCATTTCAGCCACACTCTTTAGACATTAGGGATATCGTTCCAAAAAAATTGAAAATTTCTCCTTTTTTTCTCCGGAACCCCCCTATTTAAAAAGTCGTTTGTGACGTCACAACTACTTATATCACAGCATCAATAACGAAATAGGAGCTGAACTTCGAGTCAATGTGACGGCAGATTTGGACGCAAACGAATACGTCTGTAAGGCTCACAACAGCGAAATGCAAGCCGCCAATCCTATTGAATCGAAACCTTACACCATGAATGTCTTAAGTAAGTACCGTAAAGAAGATCACCACAGATTTAACGTCCACCCTTTTGGTTTATTGAGAATTAAATGTAAACGTCAAGTAATGACGTCACGATAATTCCCGGTAAATTTAAACGGAATGGCCTGAGTCGACATTCAGTGTAAACGCATGGCCGCCAGGTTGGTGATGTAGGTGTCAAAGACGCTGGCCGCCAAATCAGGTTGTGTTAGAATCCCGGTCGCGCCGCAGATGCCCTACCAGCCTCGGCTCCACTATTTCAATCCTAATTGCTAATGCCTTGATATCGGGGTCGCTGCAGCCTGAGGCGTCTAGCCTGATGAAACACGGAGCTTTAACAGCTTGTGCACTCGTTGAAGCTGTGGTGACACATTGTCTATCTCACAGGTCTTTCAAAGCCCTCTCTTGCTGGCATCGCTGACGAAATGGTCGATTATCGTCTTGGAGAACCAATCAAGATCGAATGCAGCTCAGAAGGAAATCCAACACCGAATGTTATGTGGCATAAAGGAGAAGACATGGTGTCGAAATCTGGTAAGAAATCGCGATATTGTGAATTGTAGGAGCGCATCTACGGTCGCTTATCCTCGATAGAAACTGCCGCCTTCGTGCCTTACTCGTCTTTGAACAGGGGTGGGATACTTCAAGTTATTCCTGCACAAGCAGGGTCTTGCGCCAAGTGCGGAGTGTGGCGCAGTGGAGCAATCCGCAGACCATATCACCCGTTAATATGAAATACATGAGCCACCCAACGGAGAGACTGGTCTGAAGAAACTGTATCGTGTGGCCATCTGTGTTAATGCAGCAAAATCTGATATAAACAAAATATATCCTTACTTTTTGACTCAGCCTACCTTTATATATTCCAGGGACTCTTTCTATCGATAGTGCTTCCTTCGAGGACTCTGGAGATTACTCCTGTCTGGGCACCAACAGCGAAGACAAACTCGCCAAATCAACCAACCTTAAAATTGACGTAAAAGGTATGACGAAAAACCGCGTTGCCATAGCAACAGTCTATATCTGAAAACTTTTTGTTAAAAAAAAAACAATTTTCCCCTTAAATTTTTGTTCACACGGCCAAAAGTGTCAGGTTTGGTGAAAAAAACGCACTGTAATACTCTTTTATAGGAATGTCAAGAGTTGGAGAAGAAGAGAAAACTGTCGCTGGAAAGCAGAATGAAAAAGTCCGTTTAGTTTGCACCGTGAATGCAAATCCAAAACCAACGTTCACGTGGACTGGTGACGGTAGGTTAAACCAATGACTATAAAATTGGATCCGTTCGCTCTATGCTTGGTAGTCAGTCGGTGTATTACGCAGAGGGCCACACGAAAGGGAGGGGGGGGGGAGTAATTATAGGCCATTAGCCAAGCGGTTTGACTGTTTGTCTTCTGATCGGGAGGTTCCGCATTCAATACCTGACCGAGTCGAATCAAAAACTTTAAAATTGCTATCCGTTCCTTCTCTGTTTGGCTATCAATATCCTGGAGTTCGTACGGTTCTGGTTGTAATAGTGATCCAGGCTATAAACCGAAAGAATTGACGCGTGTAATAAGTAAGCTTTGGTCTGGCGTACACGACCTTCAACTTCTAAACAACAACATCTACTGCCAATCTCTGATAATCGTAATCCTTGATTAGTTGTAATCGTCGATTACGCGAATCACTGCTTATCCTAGATCTCCGATTAACCTTAATCTCTGATTATTCACTAATCTCGGATTTTCCGGACTTGAGAGTCATCTCTAATAAATAATGTAAAGATCACCACAGATTTAGCGTCCAGCCTTAGTTTATTGAGAATTAAAACCTTCACTAGCTTTCGGAGCTCCGCTTGACGCTAAATCTGTGGTGATCTTCTTTACAATATCTATTGATCGTCAGCCATCGGCTCCACTACACTCTCTAATAAATACGAAATTCTTACCTTCAGATCAAGGAGAGGCAATAGACAGTAAGACGCCTGGATATGAATACTCTAATCAACTTGAAGTTGGACCTCTCACTCCCGAGTTATCCAAGAAAGAATACACTTGCACAGCGACTGGTGATGACGGAACAGCGATCACGACAAAGTTTACGTTGCCAGGTAACGATTACGTGATAAATTTTTAAATTTTTTTGGTAAAGGTAGAATCGAAAGATACTGTAACCTCACGGTAGTGGCATGTTAGCCATTTGCTGGTTCGATTCCCGACTAACTCAGACTAAGAGACGGACCAAACCGACCACGCAGCACTCGATATAGATACTAAACAGCGGACCGTGGACTCCGTAAATATTGCGAAGGATTTACTGATATACATACTTAACGCGGGGTGAGCGACTGAAGCCCTGACTAAGTTCGGACCTCCGACAATTTTTGTACTTCCGCTCAGTCTGCCGTTTAGTATCGAAAAGCGTGCTTTGTCCGTCGTTTAGTGACACCTTCAAGTTCAAACTAATTACTTTAAAATTGATATCCTTTCCTCCATCTCTGCCTGCTAGGCAGCGGGAACCATCTGAAGGACGGTCAACGTATTTTCGCGGTGTGCCAGTTATCAATGAACGTCCCCTCATTGGATAACACGAGCTTTCCCTCATCAGCGTGGTCGACTCTATTCACAAGGACCGACCGTCCTCGTAGAGGCCAAAATTTGAGGGGTGTCAGTGTCAAACTAAAATTAGTTGAAGCAAATTTATCTCGCTTCATCAAGGGGTAGTGTTAGTTGCCGTATATGGCTCATCTCCTCCTTGCCAGTCTGTTTTTTTTGTAATAGGAATAGTTTCTTGCATTTTCTTTTCGACTGGTGAATAAATATACATACATATATTATTTCTACAAGAAAATAACACCAGTCAGCTCTCTTTCTAAACCTGCCACCGCCTTACAACCTTCCTTCAACTAACAATATGGTGATCTATGTAGAAATAGTGGCAGAGACTCCACCTGTTGTAACAAAGGCCCCTAAAGATGACGACACTAAAGGTTTGAGTTCCCGCCGTGTTACGCATGAGTTCAGCCACTTGTAATTTGCATGAATGTCACGGTTTTGCGTAATTATAATTTTGTTATTGCATAATTCAGTTTGATATCGTAAAGAAGATTAAGCACAGATGTAACGTCCAGCTTTGCTTTATTGAGAATTATAATATTAACAAGCTTTTGGAGCTCCGCTCCTTTATCAGGTGACTGGACGTTAACGCTGGACGTTAAATCTGCGGTGAATCTTCAATACGATCGTTCACCAATGACGTCACTACATTCTTTAATTCAGTTAGCTTACTATTAAGGTTTCCAAGCGTGGACGGGCACTAGACCAAAAAATGTCAAATAATTTCAATTTTATTTTGCGTTGTTAATCTAGAGAGGTAGATAGATAGATAGAGAGAGATCGCCTCATATTTTAAATGGGATTTTCGACGTTTCAATAGATTGGGCATGGTACATAGGCTGAGTCAGAGATCAATTCAAGTATCCGTCTACGCTTTACGGTCATTTGACGCTCGACAGCATGTTTCAAACACATACGCCTCAACGTAGACCTGCAACCTGCATTTAATTTCGGACCCGACACGATGACGTCACATACGTCGACACAGATATGACGTCACACTTTTCATAATGCACGCTGCGCACGATGATATAGGTCTTTGGTGACCCGTGGGTTCAAATTTGGACTTGAAAGACGCTCTACAGATCTTTAGCTTTCGATCACGTGACTCCAAGAATTTCGTTGGGGACAATGCGCGCACTGGTTGCGGGCCTAGCCCTTTAAGCATTACAAAGTCGCGCATGCCACTGTGTTATTGCATTGGAAATATTGAGGCATCGATTTTGTTGCACGTATTGCCTGATCGTGTTGGCAATGAATTTATGGCTATGGATTACAGCATTGAGCCTACACTGAGCATGGCATCATATCGTCCTTGCAAAGTCAGCTAGTTAGTTCGTGAGACTCAGTCTTTGAAGAGTTCGCTATGACGTCATCGATAGGAAGACGATGACGTCATCGGTTTTGTTTACGTGATGATGACGTACGTCATGTATTGTTTTTTATAGAAATTGCCGCCGGATCTTCAAGCACTGCGATTATTATTGCGATACTTGTCATTATTCTGGTCTTGGCCGTCGTTCTTGGAGTGCTGTACAATAAAGGATACATTTGTAAGTTGACTAGTTCTAGCTACGCCTATTTTGAGCTGGATAACTAAAGAAATGGTGAATGATTCTTCCGATACACATCCTCCGGTACTTTCTAGATAGGATACTGAGACAGGGGTCTGTTGGGACGGTTCCTCGAAGAGCCCCTGCTTTTGGGGAGACCGAATATCTCCATTAGGTTGGGTGAAATCAGTTATTACCATCCCTGGCGGAATCCAACGTGTGCAATGTCTTGTGGATCAGATTCTTTGTTCATCAGTTTGTTCCCCTCACAAGTATGATAACGATGATGACAATAAAGTTTAACATGATTTCTGTCTCAGAGGGGAGACGACAGGGGTCTGCGCTGGGGCGGTTACTTGAAGGCCACTGTGTTTAGGGAAACCAAAAATCTCCACTAGACAGCAGTAAAGCTTTAACATAATTTCTGTCTGAGAGGGGAGATGGTATCACAAACGTCTTAAGCTCCGCCCCTTAACACAACCAAATACACCATGTGTCTCTACTAGATAAGACTGAGTCACTACAAATTGGAGCTCGCCTTCATCATCTGGGGAGTTTGATATTAATATAAATATCTTAAATTCAGGCAAGAAATCTGAGGAAAAAGGAGACGTGTCTGCTGAAGGAGATCTTGAAGGAGGGATGAACAATGACGAAGACGCAGAAGCCGGTCAGTTGAAGTTTAATGATTCCATTTTAATCTGATTCCAGTAGCGACGGGCATAAGTAGGTTGAGAGCTTTGGGGTTATCCTGAATAAGATGTCCCGTACGCTTGAAGCATATCATTTTGTCGAGCATTTTGATACGCTCGAAATGAGGCATAATGTGAGAAATAGTGGAGCCGATGGCGGACGATCAATTGGTATCGTACAGAAGACCACCACAGATTTAACGTCCAGCCTTGGTTTATTGCGGGTTTTACGTTCTACCCTACTGTAGTAAGTGAAGTACTACTGGTTGCGGGAGCGGCAGAACTTTCGCGCTGACGTTAAAAAGCCTTTCACGAGAATTTGCGGGTGTATACTCCCAATCAGATATCTACGTTCGGCCCAAGTATGGCGCAAGGCTGCAATTTCGCATGGACTTTTTGTGGCCCACGTGCGGTTAAGGGTATGCAAACGCAACACTGACCCGTTTACACGCTGTCGTGTTTGGGCCATAACTTGCCCACCTGAGTGCGATACGGCATGGGACATCTGCGGCAAAGATGTATATGTGCCAGTTATTTTCGTAACAAGGCCATGTGTGAGCCTCATAACGCGTCGCGTTCCATACGCAAGCCTCGACAACCTCACACGTGGGCCATGTAGGGACGCTCGCATTTTTCTGACCGGGCTCTACCCTACTGCAATAAATTCAGTAGTACTATATTCTACTGGAAGATGGAGCGGTAGAAGGTTCGCGCTGACGTCAAAGCTTGTCGTGAGAATTTGCGGGATTGTATGCTGTACTGGAAACGGAATCTTCTGTTATCGCGGAAAAAGTACTGCTTCCGGTTTCCTCATCCCCGGTATTTTTATTTCTTTGGAATTTATGGCGTTTTTCACCTACTAAGGTCATTTACGCCAGGTCGATGCTCGCGGTATACGCGTCAATACTTCCGGTTTATAGCCCGGATCACTATTACAATCTTGGCTCTCCGCACTTCCCCGAATACTAGGTATTAACTCAGGGTACCTTTTTAGGAAACGGAGCAGCAACCAAACCTGCTGAAGACCAACCCGCAGTTGATAATCCCGAGGAAGAAAAACTTATGACAGGAAACGAAGAAGAATAGGTACGTGATCACTCTGCCTCTGATTGCTTACAAAAAGAGTATCGTAGTCACCGTAAATGTTAATATTTTATATTTTGTTTAGATCCAAGCGCAACTTTCGAGGAATTTTAGATAAAAGCAACACCGCAAATGGACTCTCCAGGGGTCCTCAGTTTTTCTCCCCAAAGTTTTTAGTAACAAAGGAACTATACAACACCGAATTCACACAAATATCACAAATTTTTCGTCCGAACTGAAGAAGCTCAATATTTCTCAAGAGATTGCGTAATGAATGGTTATTTTATTTAGACTCTTTGTGATATTTTTACTAATACTGCTCCATTAACACTTAAACACCGATGAAATTTTATGTTTTGGCATTTATTTTCCAAGTTTTGTTAATAACTGTATGTTTTTTGCCACCAAAAAATGAGTGAGTTTTGCAAGTGCCGCTCTTTTCTTTTGATCGCGGATGATCAATGCAATAATTAGTGTTCACCCCTTTTCACTATTTGAGGTGACTATGGGGAACACTCATTTTTGCTGACAATGAAATTGTTTCCTTTTTCAATATCTTATTATTATTATGTCATAAAAACGTGCCGCCCTTTTATAAGATCTTAACCAGAGATGCTTGGAAACGTGTCTGACTCCCTCCAGCGGTCGACTTTCTAGCTCGTTGTCACGGCAACGGTTTTGATTGCCAGGCTATAATCGACACGGTTCATTTATTTTATCCGAATGTTTGAGTGTAGGTTTAAAGGAACACTGCGGTCTAAATGTGATAATATAGTTGCTAGGATACGGAACAGTACAATACTATTAGTTAATGGCTGTAAAAATCGAGAAGCCGGCAAGCTCTTTTCTACGCAAGGAATGCCGTCAGGAGCCGTAGTCACAAGTCTCCCAGGTAAAGTGAACAGACCGCGAAAAAACGTCGTCCACCCGACAAGCGAAAAGTTTCTGAAAAAGTTAGAAGGTTCGCGAAGAAATGGTCGACCTTCCGTTTTCCGGGCTCACTCGACGACATTGGTCTCTAGGTTTCAGCCTAACTAACCCAATGGTCAA
Source organism: Botrylloides violaceus (assembly GCA_030412335.1). Lineage (NCBI taxonomy): Eukaryota > Metazoa > Chordata > Ascidiacea > Stolidobranchia > Styelidae > Botrylloides > Botrylloides violaceus. Next base: position 993,622 of record JASFYC010000494.1, on the reverse strand, counting down.
TCCAGCATTAAGAAATTGACCTTATTTGCAGTTCTGAATAACCATACTTGCCTTAAGCAGTCCTTTGACCGCAGTGTATCCTTGAAATATTTTTGGTACGCGATGGATAAATTCATGATTTTACCGATTTTCTTTACAAATTATGAATTTCACAACCAAATACGAATTATTGGAAACACCTTTGTGACGACGTGTAGCAGTTATGACGTTACTGCCTCAGTTGATAAAAATAGTTGACTGCCAGTATTTATTGACTGAAAGTCGCCTAACTTCAACGAATGCCTTACTGCGTGGGGTGCTTACCTGTCGTTTGATACACGATTTTGTTTTTACCGTTAAGAATTAAATCTTGATGTTGTTTTTCCGTTTGGAATTGTGTGAATGTTTTTCTGTTTGGATATATTGAGTTGGAATGCCTTTTACAAGTGACAATCCCGTGCTAAATTTTTGGGTGTAGTTAGCAGGCATTATACGCTACAGGCGTTAAGATTGGATAATCGGTTTGTATCTTTATGACGCAATAGAAACGAGTCGCTGCAGCGACCTGATTTCAAATTTACATCTTCGGTGGATTTAGACATTTGAACTTTTTATGACGTAACAATGTGTAGTCGTTATAGCGAATTGTAGAAGATTTGAACTTGCATTTGTTATGAGTGACCTATCTTGAAAAACCAAATCCTTTTTTATTGTACGAAAATACTGGAGCCGATGGCGGACGATCCATATAGTAATAGATAGAATAACTCACCGCAGATTTAACGTCCAGTCCAGTTTATTGGAATATAATTCACAAGCTTTCGGTACTCCGCTCCTTCATCAGAGGATCCTTCGCAATCCGCGAGATAATATGCGTTCCAACCAAGGCGGTCTCGCCTTGTTTCAACACATGGATCGATTGACCATACATGGGTTCTACAAGCGTCTGGTTTTTGGTTTTCTGTAGGAAGTCGCTCTGACCTCTGTATAACAAGACCCGTAGGCCTACTGCGTTAATGGGTTACCGTTCGGGCATAATCCTTCGATATCAGCAGGTCACCAACGCGAACTTGACCACTACGCTTTGGGTCAATACAGCGGCTTTGGTAGAATTGTATCGCAAAATATCTGATGTCAATGTAACATATATACCTTCGGCGAGCAACGCGCTTGTGATTTTAGGACTATTTACCAACCCTGAAATCTCGCTGGCGTACTAGCGTGCTAATTATCACTTCGCAAAGGTAACTGGCCATATCAAAAATGCAAAAAACGTGCCGGGTCACCTTTACAATCCAACTGCAACGTCACACACAACACTTGACATCCTCAACCTTTCTCATCGCGCTATTGCACGCCCTCCAGCATGCAACACGTCAGATCACTTGCCCTTCTCGGTAATATTCTTGCAGATATGGAGTATCTTTTGTAATATATCACAAGCTCAACGTGGCTCTTTTCACAGACCCCACAAGTACGCAATCTAAATGCATCAGCTGCTCACGACATCCTAGGCGCGTGTGTGACGTGACAATGCGTCCAAATCGATCGGTAATCTAACATCCGGATGGTCGTGGTCGTTGGTTGTCGCGTCGTTATCGCTCTCAGTCGGTACGGAGACCCGTTTGAGGCTTGAAACCGATAGCGCGGTTGGTATACTTAGTGCAGTGCTGTGCCAGCAAGTATAAGTACTAAATGTAGAAAGTGCCAGCTAGAATCATTCACTTATATATCGCTTTCGTGAGGTAGGCTAAATGTTATCGAAAAACTTACTAACCGACCTGTGCCACCACATGGCCCCAGCAGCTACTCTTTGCTGTGCATGTGATGCCTTTTACATACTGATGCATTATAGTATGGTTTGGCATCGCAAGAACGTGTCTTGGCATGTAGATTGTGGCTGTCCTTGAACCCGGCTCCGCACGGGCAGGACAGACTCTGTTCAACGTCCTTTAACCACCAAATTCCATCTGACTGCCGGGGCCAATATTTAACCCAGCTGCCTATTTCCTACTCCCCACTATCTCCCGGCCTACCACACCGCCCTGCATTTTAGCTTTGCCTGTCCTGATCACCGACTTGAATTATGACATATATTTGTGTTGTTTCCTAATCTGACTATAAAGTAGGACCACCGATATTGGTGAGAAATCTCTTCTCAAGGTAAATATGTGACGATCTACATATTAGCATTGTTGGGACCTTAGTTTTCATCTGTAAGATTGAGCTAAAAAATTAAGTAAGTACTCTTGTCTTCAGTGGGATAGATTGTTTCAAACTGTGTTCACACTGAGGATAAATCTTTGTTTCTTCTATAATTGGTCTATTTCAAATCTTCGTCTTCGGGTGAAGATCTGTAGGCTATTATTTCTATTATACTGAAGAGTGTACTGGAGCCGATGGCGGACGATCAATAGATATTGTAAAGAAGATCACCACAGATTTAACGTCCAGCCTTAGTTTTTTGAAAATTAACACATTAACAAGTCTCCGGAGCTCCGCTCCTTCGCCTAATGAAGGAGCTAGCGGAGGTCCGAAAGCTAGTGAAAGTTCTAATTCTCAATAAACTAAGGCTGGACGTTAAATCTGTGGTGATTGTCTTTACAGTTTCTATTATACTGAAATTGAAACGAGAATTTAGTAACACTAAGCAAACACAATTGGCAGATAACGGTTGCTTCAGTAGCCTATATGTACCATGGGATCACACAGGATTTTCTTCATGACCGCCGTTGTTGTGGTTTCTATTCTTCGCTATTCTAAAGCAGACTGGGCATACCCGAACATAAAAGTGAGAGAAGGTTTAATGAATGAAGCACGAATCCTGATCTTGACCATTCATTCCGAGAATACCGCTACAGTAAGATATGAAATCAGTGGTGATTACACGACTGAATTCACGATCGAAGAATCAACGGGTAACATATATCAGGATCAACCACTTGATCGGGAGACCCATCCTGAGTACACCATAACTGCAAAATCCTTTGATGCAAATAACAGCCCAACAGAAGCCCCTGTTTCTTTCAAAATCATTGTAACGGATATAAATGACAACAAACCAGTTTTCGATGAGGCTAAACTTACCGGTAGGCCTACTATAGAAGAAGGACATGATAAAGGATCCAGTTCTCGACCATTCATGCGAATTCTGGCCACAGATCTGGATACAGACTATAGGGGCGATGTGAGATATTCAATCGATGCCAACAGCGACGTTCCATCATCTTCCGGTGGTAGCAGATTCATCATTGATTCAATTACTGGCAATGTGAGATTGATTGGAGATCTTGATTATGAAACGGATCCGGAGGTTCGCTTCATAGTAGTAGCTACTGATGGTGGAGGTAGAACAGATGTTGTGACATATAACACGAAAAGGCAAGTTGTCGTCACAGTCACCGATTCTAATGATTTTGCTCCTGTATTTGATCCTATAACGGACAAAGGATTGTCTGAGGTTTCAAATTTAAATACGCCGTTGTACAACATTTATGCCAGCGACAAAGATGAGGGGGTTAATAAAAAAGTGTACTTCGAAATAACAGGTGGGAACACCGGTGAAACTTTCACTATCATCTCTCACCCGTCTGACATTGGTAAAAGTATGGGCGAGTTGGAGCTTCTGAAAAATCTAGACTACGAAAGTGGTATTACCCAATACATCTTGACTATCGCAGCATACAACAAAGAAGCATCAAATGCTGATGCGTATAAATCGACCGAAACATTGAAAATTACTGTAATCGATGCTAATGAGCCCCCCATCTTCAGAAACACGCCTTATTCTGGAATGATGATAGAAGGCGAGCCTATTCAAATCCTAATGGTTTGGGCTAAGGATTTAGACTTCCATGGGAATCAGTCTGTAACATATTCATTGAATGATCCTGAGAAATGGTTTACAGTGGACCCAATCCTAGGACAAGTTACTCGTGTTGGTGCTGTGGACCGTGAGGCACAGTCAGTCGTCGACGGAGTATACAACTTGAAAGTAGTTGCCACTGACAACTATGACCATGGATTTCAAGCAAGCGGAAGTGAAACTATTTATATCACAATCAATGATATTAACGATAACCCACCAACACCAGATTGGGGCCGGGAAGGTGACACTGCTATTGTTTGTGAAAAGCCGACAGATAGCACAGTCAGAGTCATAAAGGCCACTGACCTGGATTCATCTGAGAACGGCCCGGCATTTACTTTTAGATTTGAAGATACAGTCAATAACAGTTTGTGGGCATTTGAAGAAGTTGATGCTGAGACTCAAAAGGTCGTTGCAAAGTTTTCTGACTATGGTCTCAGCTCTGGATCTGCAACAGAAGTGGCATTGATATTTACTGTAACCGACTCTGGCACTGTGCCTCAAACAGGAACGTCGACTCTTACCGTCACTGTATGCAAGTGTGGTGATGACGGCGAGACTAAATGCTCCGGTGCCACTGCTGTTGGATTCACGGTCGCCATCATCATAACAATTATCGCAGTGATATTATTGATTGCAATTGTCATTTTTGCCGTTGTTGCGTACAAACACCGACAGGATGCAATGACTTCGACGGAGCCAGACATTGATGACGAAGACGATATACGTGGGACGGTTCAAGTGTATCAAGAAGAATGTGGTGAAAAAGACCAGGATGTATATGATCTCAGTGTCATCCGTTCACCAACGGATGGCACCTCCGAATCAACCCTTTAGAAAGGAAGTTCCATTACAGCAAGTTCCAAGAGTCCCAAATGCTAATCCACCAGATGATATTGCCAATATCATCGGAGAGGTAAAAGATATAGCTGATGGTGATCCAAACGCTCCTCCATATGATTCTATTCTTGTCTTTGACTATGAAGGAGCAGGTTCTGATGCTGGATCGCTATCATCAATTAACACTGTTTCAACCGATGGATCAATGGACTAAGATTATCTCTGTGAATGGGGCCCCAGGTTCGAACGGCTAGCTGATTATGTAGGCTACAATGACGGGTCGGAATCCGAGTAAAATATGATATTTTGCACCTGTTGTTTGGTCAAGCACAGCATACTCACTGCAGATCCCATGTTAACACCTATTTGTCGCTCGGTGATTTGCATCTTGCTGGAATGAGGGAGAACCTCTTACCACGGTACCATAATTTAGACCATTGTGTCCATAATGTAACTTCACATTTTTAGATCCTCTTTTTCTTGTTATTCGCAAGCGGTTTTTATGATTTTTCCTTGTAAATTTGGATGGTTGGAAATGAAACGCTCATGGTGACAACCGCCATGTTTCTGGTCATTCATGACATGTCTGACAGTCTGAGTTGCTCTTCCATAGCATTTTCTTATGATGTATGACGCACCACATGTTTTTAAATCCTTGTCATTAATCTTCTCATTGTGTTTAATATTTTTTCTCACTATCTTTCTGTGGCGCTTTGGGATCACGTCTGTATATTTCGGTTGACCTATGCTGTGTGTATGAAATATTAGGTACGACTTTTAGGACCAAATTTGTACATCACGCTCAAATACTTGATTCGGTGCTCTTTGCTAGTTGTAATCGTCACAAGATTGATCCCCAAGTAAAGGGGCGGTTGAAAATAATACAAATTCTCATTCTTTGCTTATAGGCCTGTAGTCGTAAGTTACAGCTTCAGCCAGTAGCCTATAGGCCTACCTTAAGTTCAAAGTTGTTGTTTTTTATGTCAGTTGGCTATACGGAGTTCTTCGGGTCATACTTTATCGCGTTCATAGCATGAGAATGAGCACCTGTGGGATTTGGAAATTATGGCACGATGTCACTGAACTGAACTGAAACCCAAATATGTTGGCGTGACTGTGGGGCGTAGCCATGTTTATTGCTAACTGACCTGACGTTTGCCAAAGGCGGGCGGCGCTGTAGGCCTAGGCTACAAGCATGTCTATAGTAAGAAATCTCGTTGAGACTCCACCGCTGTCGGTTTCGGTAAAACGGTTATTGGTTTTCCCGTCAGACGCGAAAAGTCCCTCGGACGAACAAATGCTCCTCTCTCGTTTCCGTAAGTAATTTCGTAAGAAGAGTAGAGAATGGAAAGATAGAGAAATTGGCCGTTCGTACGTATCGCGTGAACCCTGCTTTGCTTGCTAACGAGGTACTTATTGCAGTGTTGTGCCAGCCAGTATAAGTATTAAATGTAGAAAGTGCCAGCTAGAATCTTCCCTTTATATATCGCTTTTGTGAGGTAAATGTTATCGAAAAACTTATTAAAACATTCACAAATCTCCGGAGCTAGTGAAAGTTGTAATTCTCAATAAACTAAGGCTGGAAGTTAAATCTTATGGAGATCTTCTTTACAATTTCTATTATACTGAAATTGAAACGAGAATCTAGTAACACTGTAAGCAAACACAATTGGCAGATAACGGTTGCTTCAGTAGCCTATATGCACCATGGGATTACACAGGATTTTCGTCATGACCGCCGTTGTTGTGGTTTCTATTCTTCGCTATTCTAAAGCAGACTGGGCATACCCGGACACGACTGTGAGAGAAGGTTCAATGAATGAAGCACGAATCCTGATCTTGACCATTCATTCCGAGAATACCGCTACAGTAAGATATGAAATCAGTGGTGATTACACGACTGAATTCACGATCGAAGAATCAACGGGTAACATATATCAGGATCAACCGCTTGATCGGGAGACCCATCCTGAGTACACCATAACTGCAGAATCCTTTGATGCAAATAACAGCCCAACAGAAGCCCCTGTTTCTTTCAAAATCATTGTAACGGATATAAATGACAACAAACCAGCTTTCGATGAGGCTACACTTACCGGTAGGCCTACTATAGAAGAAGGACGTGATAAAGGAGCCAGTTCTCTACCATTCATGCGAATTCAGGCCACCGATCTGGATACAGACTATAGGGGAGATGTGAGATATTCAATCGAGGACAACAGCGACATTCCACTATCTTCTGGTGGTAGCAGATTCACCATTGATTCAATTACTGGCAATGTGAGATTGATTGGAGATCTTGATTATGAAACGGATCCGGAGGTTCGCTTCATAGTAGTAGCTACTGATGGTGGAGGTAGAACAGATGTTGTGACATATAGCACGAAAAGGCAAGTTGTCGTCACAGTCACCGATTCTAATGATTTTGCTCCTGTATTTGATCCTATAACGGACAAAGGATTGTCTGAGGTTTCAAATTTAAATACGCCGTTGTACAACATTTATGCCAGCGACAAAGATGAGGGGATTAATAAAAAAGTGTACTTCGAAATAACAGGTGGGAACACCGGTGAAACTTTCACTATCATCTCTCACCCGTCTGACATTGGTAAAAGTATGGGCGAGTTGGAGCTTCTGAAAAATCTAGACTACGAAAGTGGTATTACCCAATACATCTTGACTATCGCAGCATACAACAAAGAAGCATCAAATGCTGATGCGTATAAATCGACCGAAACATTGAAAATTACTGTAATCGATGCTAATGAGCCCCCCATCTTCAGAAACACGCCTTATTCTGGAATGATGATAGAAGGCGAGCCTATTCAAATCCTAATGGTTTGGGCTAAGGATTTAGACTTCCATGGGAATCAGTCTGTAACATATTCATTGAATGATCCTGAGAAATGGTTTACAGTGGACCCAATCCTAGGACAAGTTACTCGTGTTGGTGCTGTGGACCGTGAGGCACAGTCAGTCGTCGACGGAGTATACAACTTGAAAGTAGTTGCCACTGACAACTATGACCATGGATTTCAAGCAAGCGGAAGTGAAACTATTTATATCACAATCAATGATATTAACGATAACCCACCAACACCAGATTGGGGCCGGGAAGGTGACACTGCTATTGTTTGTGAAAAGCCGACAGATAGCACAGTCAGAGTCATAAAGGCCACTGACCTGGATTCATCTGAGAACGGCCCGGCATTTACTTTTAGATTTGAAGATACAGTCAATAACAGTTTGTGGGCATTTGAAGAAGTTGATGCTGAGACTCAAAAGGTCGTTGCAAAGTTTTCTGACTATGGTCTCAGCTCTGGATCTGCAACAGAAGTGGCATTGATATTTACTGTAACCGACTCTGGCACTGTGCCTCAAACAGGAACGTCGACTCTTACCGTCACTGTATGCAAGTGTGGTGATGACGGCGAGACTAAATGCTCCGGTGCCACTGCTGTTGGATTCACGGTCGCCATCATCATAACAATTATCGCAGTGATATTATTGATTGCAATTGTCATTTTTGCCGTTGTTGCGTACAAACACCGACAGGATGCAATGACTTCGACGGAGCCAGACATTGATGACGAAGACGATATACGTGGGACGGTTCAAGTGTATCAAGAAGAATGTGGTGAAAAAGACCAGGATGTATATGATCTCAGTGTCATCCGTTCACCAACGGATGGCACCTCCGAATCAACCCTTTAGAAAGGAAGTTCCATTACAGCAAGTTCCAAGAGTCCCAAATGCTAATCCACCAGATGATATTGCCAATATCATCGGAGAGGTAAAAGATATAGCTGATGGTGATCCAAACGCTCCTCCATATGATTCTATTCTTGTCTTTGACTATATGAAGGAGCAGGTTCTGATGCTGGATCGCTATCATCAATTAACTAAGATTATCTCAATGAATACGGCTGATATGTAGCCTACAATGACGGGTCGAAATCCGAGTAAAATTTTGCATCTGGTCATCTTGTCATCTGGTCTGGTTTGGTCAAGAACAATTAAACACACTAACTTCAGATCCTAATGATGACGTGTTCAGATCTTGCTCAATGCTACGTCATTTCCTTTTAAAATTTCTTTCTGGATCAGCTCTTGATTATAGGCGTGTTTGCATAATGCCGTTTCAAGGTTTCAACGTCTTCTTTTCCTAGTATGCTGGTGACATTTCATGTATAGTTTTCGGCTGATATTTGTCATTCAGTAAAAACCCGGAAGACTGTATCGAGATCTGTTTGCTGGAGTTGTAGATGTTGTAGGATAGGAAGTAGAGATAGACCGATGCGCCTAATAATATTTTTTCCATTTCGCATGACTAATGGCGGATATCGATTACGAAAAAGTCATGAATATCGACTTCGATCATTATAATAATCAACCGCCGTCGTATTTTGGCCGATTTTCGGCTGGTTATTGAGACTCGGCGGGGTCGGCCTACGGGCGCCGTCGTTCAGAAGGCCTCTTATAAATAGGCTTCTAAATTCGCGGTCGACACACGATTGGAGACGTCGTAAGGAGAAGAAGAAGCTGCTTTAAACTGCTAACTGGCCAACGGCTAGCCTTCAACTTGACGCGATCGGTAGTCAGATGGTGTAGGCCTATTTGTGGGGAAAAGTTTGTACTCCCAGATGCAACGTCAGGCACGCCTATGCGTATGGACCTTCTCCTTTATGGGTTTGCTGTAGTGCAGTGTAATTATATATTATTTATTTTTATTATACAGAAGATTATAGTGGCGCTTATCACCGGGCGGCGTTTTGCACCACGAACAAGACAGGCTGGAGCAGATACATGGATATAGTAATCGTGATACATGATACATGAATACAGCAATCGCAACACATGATAATATGCATATAGTAATTGTGAAACATGATACATGAATACAGTGACCAAGAATATAGTAATCGTATCAATACCTCCGGCTTAGAAGCCTAGCCCGGGTCACTCTTACAATCACGGTTCTCCGCACTTCCCCGATACCGACTGCCAGGCAGGGAGGGAACGATGAATACTAATTTTAAAGTCTTCGATTTGACTCGGTCGGGAATGGAACCCGCAACCTCCCAATCAGAAAGCGGACAGTCTATACCACTCGGCCAACTGAACGGTGTGTAGTGCAGTGGTTTGGAGTTCGCGAGTTCGATTCCCGCTCGTCAAAAACTTTGCAAATGGTATCCGCTCCTGTTCTTCTTGGCAGTTAGTATCGGGGAGGCGAGGAACCTTTAGTAAGAGTGTTACAGGATTCACTGTCTACCATAGGCTAGAGTGATCGAATTTGCCATAGCCCTACATATCATAAACTTCGAATATTTCGGCATTTCCCTCTCTCGAAAATGCGGCGTTGGTTCAGTAACTGATGATGTTGCTTTCTTATCACAGAGATGGACGGCCTTGTCGTCACGATTCGCTGAATACGCCAAAATATTGTTTTTCTATTGAAAATTGAAAGTTTATGAATTTCATAAACGATTTAAATTATGAAAATATAAATTTATTGAAATAAATCGCTAAACACATCCACAAATCGTTACGAATAGTTTGACACGTAGCGACAACGATGACGTCAGATGCCGGTAGATGTGGCATTCGTGCGACGTGGAGTACCTGATTTTGGGATTGTTTTGATCGGCGGACAGGCGTTTCCGGACCATTGCTCAAGTAGACAGTTTCTTTGTGGATGTGAAAAGGCTGATCAAGGTTAGTACTATTAATTTACTAATTGTCTATATCAGATATCGCAGTAAAACTTTGTGTTTCTTGCAAAAAGAGGTGAAATCTGGTCAGTCAGTACTCAGTATAGGTGAAATTACATTGGCCAATATTGCTAGGCTGACGTTTTGTCGTTACCGAAGGACCAATTTTTAGGTTATCCTTAAACCTGTAGGTGTATGCTGTAACTCCAGTTCCCGAATGTATATAGACCTATAAATCAGCGGTTCACAGACAGAAAGAAAGTCAATGTAGCCACATCTCACTATGGCGTCAGACCCCATCTAGGCGAACAGATGCTCACTATTGTTAGCTTTTATGGATATTCACTATTTGCTTAAGACGTTCAAGTTTTGTGTTCCAACGATATTTATATTGTCAGATCAAAGATGGGTCGTTCTACATTTCTCCGAATGTCTGTAGAAAAGCAGGATACATTTCTAAAGATGATGATCCTAGCGCTATGCTGTATTCTATGTAAGTAATTTTACACTAGTTAGCATTTGCCATTGTGGGAGACAAAAAGAACATTTTGCACCCAGTGCTTTTTGATGTGTATATAGTTCCGGGGCTGGAACTCAGGCAAGACTTCATGGGTGTTAATCTAGCTTATGGATGCGGTGCTACTAAATGCTACTAAGATAGACTTCAGACCCTACCCTACAGACCAATCCCTAACAATTATTATTTTTCAGCATTCTCAGTTCGTCTTTTCTCGGTGCTACGTTTCGAGTCAGTTATTCACGAATTTGATCCTTATTTCAACTATCGTACGACTCGTTACCTTGCCGAAGAAGGCTTCTACAAGTTCCATAACTGGTTTGATGATACGGCCTGGTACCCTCTCGGAAGAATCATCGGAGGAACAATCTACCCTGGTAAGCACAATGTGATCTGGTCTAGCTGTGTTTGAACCACGATTATGAGTCATGAGTCCAGTCACGAGTCAAAACCTGACTCCAGGTCGAGTCTACATCAAGGCAATTCATGTCCGGATCCTTCAATATTATAAAATTAAAGTCAAAATTGAAGTCGAGTCACCATGACTTAATTAAGTCCAAGTCGAGTCTTCAGTTGAGTCTTCCAACATTTTACAACTCTGAGCCATAAGTCAAGTCTTGTTACTGGGAATTCAAGTCTAAAATTTTCGAAACTTTCTGAGTCTCACATGTTATATCTAGTCACCTGAGACTTCAAGTCTGACTCAATTCCAAGTTTTTCATACACACTCTCTAATCTTAATACTGCTTTTCCAACCTTGGTTGCTAACTGTATTCATTTTGTCTCAGGATTGATGGTGACATCGGCTGCTTTGTACCATGTTCTCAATTTCTTTCATCTGTCGATCGAAATTCGCAATGTTTGCGTATTTCTCGCCCCTCTCTTCTCATCTCTCACTACCGTCGTCACCTACTTGCTTACCAAAGAACTCTCAAATCCTGGCGCCGGTCTCGCTGCTGCGGCGTTCGTCTCTGTCGTTCCAGGGTATATCTCCAGATCAGTAGCAGGTAAGTTTCTCAATGTATTTTAATGTTTCCATCTTCACCTGATGAAGGAGCGGAGCTTCGAAAGCTTGTGAATTATATTCCAGTAAACTGGAGTGGACGTTAAATCTGTGGTGACTTATTCTATCCATTACTATAGTAGGGTAGGGCTCCGAAAGCTTGTGAATTATATTCCAATAAACTGGGCTGGACGTTAAATCTGTGATGACTTGCTGTATCTAGTACTATTTGGACCGCTATTTTTGTATCACGATTTGATTGTTAGGTACCAGGCCCACGAGGGGATCGTCACGTTAGCCTCATCACTGGAGGTGATATGCGCTCAACTCATCCTGCCCTTTGCATTTTGACGTAGAGGTCGCCGGGCACTTTTTGCGCGATACACAATAATGTAAAGTAGTGTGAACACAGCTAAAGTTGCCGATCCCACATAGGCTTTACTGCTGCTGTCCAACACCTGAAACCCAGGTTGAACTTCATCTTGAATGAAACTCTTTTGATCTTCAATTTCAGGTTCTTATGATAACGAAGGAATTGCCATTTTCTGCATGCTGTTCACGTACTTCCTCTGGGTGAGATCTGTGAAGACTGGAAGCGTTTTCTGGGGAGTCCTCTGCTCATTGGCATACTTCTACATGGTTTGTATATATTTGTAAACTTTCAGGAATTAATCACTCCTTGCAGGAAAGCCTTTTGACCTCAACGTTGTCTGTTCCATTCCCACTCTGTTGACTCGAAGGGAAGACAGGAAAGGTTATATTTGCAGTTACCCTGCCTGGCGAGTTTTGTCATAAATTGAAAATATATATCGCAATCACTATAAGCATTGACCTGACGCTGTGGCATACAATACCTTAGTAGTTGAAAATGTCATCGACTCACAAATTCAAAGGAATAATTGATTAATTGATTGATTGATTGGTTGGTTGATTATTTAATTTCAAAAACAAACAGCAATTGAAGGAACAGGATTAGCCCTGAAAAGCACAGTGCCTTGAGGCAGTACCCCTTGAATGGCACAGTTCTGTACATTATATGACGTTGTGTTGAATTTTTCAGGTATCGTCGTGGGGAGGTTACGTATTCTTGATCAACTTGATTCCGATTCATGTTCTAGTGTGTATTCTAACCGGTCGATTCTCACACAAGATGTATGTCGCATACACGACGGTCTACACGGTCGGAACTATCTTGTCGATGCAAATCTCCTTCGTCGGATTCCAGGTGAGTTGTTATTTCACTAAGGAATCCATTGGACCGCAATCCTCAGCTTGCGGTCGCTAGCAGCACTGTCATAGAATTTAGGGCAAGTCCGGTGTCCTAGATACAACAGTTGATGTCATGTATGTACATTCAGAAAAGTATACGCGATACACTTCTATGTCACAGAAAGGTCGAACATTTTGCAAATAGCTGTTAAGCCCCGCATTCCAATGCATTGATTTTAAATTTGTCCTAAGATCATTAGAGTCTGGTGGCGCATCATAAACGGGCTCAGCCTCGTGTGCAGGGGTCGCTGGCAATGGTGAGAGGTATGAGCTGTTTCCTCGATTCGCTGGTCATTGGTATCCATTTGTTTTGTAAATGCTCCGTTTCAACAGAGTATTCGCCCTCACACCATCACTATGAAGGCATATCGCTCAATTGGCTGTTGAACTACTGATGGGAAGGTTCCGAGTTCAATTTCTAACCGAGCCAAACAAAACACTTTGTATCCATTCCTTCTCTGCTTGGTAGTCTATATTGGGGGAGTGGGGCCGGGCTGTGCTATAAGCCGGAAGTATCTTCACATGTACTGAGCAATGACCTGGCAGGGTGCCTGGGTTGAAAACGCCACAAATCCTAAACAGCTGGGAAAATATAAGCTATCTAGTCCAGGAGTCGACAAAATTTTTGAGTCAAGGTTACATTGCAAATAAAAATCGTTCTATTCCTATATTAATTTTTTTGTACTTTCCAGCCTGTCCAAACTTCTGAACATATGGGCGCTTTGGGGGTGTTTGGTCTATGTCAGATTGTGTCGTTCACCACATATGTTAGAAGCAGATTAACTCCGGCTCAATTTGAAACTTTATACAAGTTCATGTTCTACGTCGTTGGTGCCGTCGTCGCTGGAATTGTCGCTTTCCTCACTCTAGCTGGTAAGTATAGAATTTGAGAATTGGTACGTTTAAAATGTTGAAATCTTTCCAGATAAGAGAAAAAAGTCACAAAAGAATTAACGTCCAGTCCAATTTATCAGAATATAATTTACAAGTTATCGGAACCTTACCCTACTATAGTAATATAATAAGTCTCCACAGATTTAACCTCCAGTCCAGTTTTCGGAGCTTAAATCTTTGATGACTCATTCTAACTATTTCTATTTGGATCAACTGCACTATTTTTTGATATTGTTCCAGAAATGTTAGGTGAAAAATTGTCGTAAAGATGCCTTAAACCCCTTAAAAAACCTCTGCCTACACCCTCAGGGATACAGTTTGATGATTTTTTTCCTATTTTTTAGGCAAAGTTGCACCGTGGACTGGTCGTTTCTATTCTCTCTTGGATCCGAGCTACGCCAAGAACAACATTCCAATCATCGCATCCGTTTCTGAACATCAGCCGACTGCCTGGTCATCATTTTATTTCGATCTTCAGCTCCTCGTATTCTTTTTCCAGGTACGTTACGATTTCTTGCACTGTCTCATTGGAGCATGTCCCTATCCAAAAGGTGTGCCGACTACACAATCGACCTAGTTAGACTCGTCTCCATTGACTGGATAAGATACGCATACGGAGGATTTAAGCTTTAATCAAAGACCCTTAATCAATGATTAAGCTTTAATCAGTTATCCGTAATCCATGATTAACTTTAATCAGAAACCCTCAATCAATGATTAAGCTTTAATCAGATATTGTTATCCATGATTAACTTTAATCAGAGACCCTTAATCAATGATTAACTTTGACGAGATATCATTAATCAACATTTTTGAGCAAAATATAACAGTTATAAAATATACAATAATAATAAATATAATAAGTCATAAGTCAGTTCATCAGGTGATAAAGGAGCAGAGCTATGAAAGCTTATGTATTATACCTACCGCATTTGAATCGTCCGCCATTGGTTCCACCATTTTTCGTAAAATATACAAAAGATAACAATTTTTCCAGGCCTAATTAGGCATGCAGGATTAATTGATGACAACAAAAACACTTCGTCTATTTTCCAGTCGGATTGTACGTCTGCTTCAAAAATTTGACCGATTACAACATTTTCATCATCATGTATGGAGTCACGAGCATGTACTTTGCCGCCGTTATGGTAAGTGGGTCTGTTTTCTGCATTTTAAAGAGATTGTAAAGAACGTCCAACCTTGGTTTATTGAGAATTAAAACGTTCTCAACCTTTCGGAGCTCCGCTCCTTCATCAGGTGAAGTGGGGTGTCCAGTTTTGGTTGTGGGGTGTGACCTCAGGGGGGGATTTCTGATAGGGGCTCTCTGGCTCAAAAATCTTAATTGCGGAGCGCCAAAATGTTTTGGTCGACTTCGGGGCAGAATGGAGAGGCTTGTTGCCTATGGATTGTATTTTTTTGATCAGTGCATCGGTGGCTTGTACCATTTGTTTTTTGCCATTAGTTGTATGTATGATAGCTGTTTTTCTGTGACGTTCTGTGTTCTGTGTTTACATCAATCATTATTTCCTATCCCTGCTCAATTTGATGTGTTCATTCCTAGTTTTTACCTTGCATTTTTTTCAAATTTTTATAAAACCTTAACCATTCGCTTCCTAATTGCAGGTTCGTTTAATGTTGGTGCTGGCTCCCGTGATGTGTATTCTTGCTGGAATCGGATGTAACCATATTCTTTGTACGTACATGAAGAACCTTGACTCTGTTCAACAGAAGGATAAGAAGAAAAAGCCTGATTCATCCTACCCTGTTAAGAATGAGGTGAGCCGTAGCCTCGAGACCAGTGGTTCAGCAAACTGTTATTGCCTAATTGTTTAATATTTAGGTCGCGACTGGAGTCATATTCATGCTCTCTCTTTTCTTGTCGATGTATGCGTTACATTCTGTTTGGGTAACGTCCGAAGCGTACTCTTCTCCCTCTATCGTTTTGTCGGCTAAAGGTCATGACGGAGGTCGTATCATTTTCGACGATTTTAGAGAAGCGTATTACTGGTTGAGGCATAATACTCCTGAGGTGAGTGATTCAAGTCTACTTTAAAAAAACAACAGTGTCGCGCCGATCAACCGCCGTGCACAGCTCTGTGATAGTCTAAAGCCAATAGTTCAAACTTGCGATGTCATATCATTCTCGAAACTTCACTTAGTGCTAAGCAAAACTTAACTAAAGATCATAAACTTATCTCAACTCATCTTCGAGACTTACAATATAAGTCTGATCGAGAAGTCACTGAAGTGTGTCGATTACTGAATGCTCGAGTGGTGTTACCATGGCTACGACAATGACGTTGATATTATATTTAGGACGCAAAAGTGATGTCATGGTGGGATTACGGTTATCAGATCACGGCAATGGCGAACCGGACGATTCTTGTCGATAATAATACATGGAATAATACTCATATATCAAGAGTTGGTCAGGTACGACATTATTTTTATTTACTGTAGGATAGGCAAAGAGGAACCTTAGACGGTCTGACGCAGTTTAGTGATGACATGCATATGGATCAGTAGTGTGTGTGTAAATCACGCGAGTCTGTAAATGTAAGAAAAATCAAATATGGACAAAAGAAACAGTGTCCTTATCCTTAGATTCCTATTGGTCTGAGGTCGGAGGCTTGACTTCGATAGCCTTTCAGCTCCTTTTGCGTCTCTTCCTCCCGCCTCCAACAGTGTCCTTTCCTCCCCCTCCCCCGCAATATCATCCCCACTGCTCTGAATATCTAACAGGGAGCTGAGAAAAATTGATCTCGCGTCTCAATATGCGTCAGTGGCGTATGTGTAAACCGTGTGAGTCTGTGTAAACACATGAAATCTAGGGTGTTGTCATGGCGATTTTGACGTCAATGAGTAAATAGGCGCTTTCACCATCCATTGAAAAGGGGGTTGCCAGGACAACGAAACAATCCTCACAGATAACCCACTGTGTGTAAATGCATCAAAAATAAAACATGAACCAAACTGAACAGCGTTCTATCATCCCCAATGCTTAGACTGTCTAACGTGGAGGTTTGAAAAAATTGATATTGATCTATCTATAGACTCTAATGTATCCTGACCGAGGGTCTTTTCTCATTGCAGGCCATGGCATCAACGGAAGAACATGCCTATGGCATCATGCGGGAACTTGACGTAGATTACGTGCTTGTTATTTTCGGTGGTTTGACCGGATACTCCTCAGATGGTGAGCGCTTTCTTGCGACTCCTAAGTAATCGAGTTGCACGTGCTGCACATTGATAGATTACTAGCGATGAATTTACATTTGTATGGTATACCTACTACACAAGGACTTCTTAGCCCCCTGTAGCTCTATTTGCGCTGTTGTGGCAATCGCTAACAGTAAACCCATACACAGCTTCCTGGCAGCAAATTGTCCATCAAAAATTCAAAATGTTTTCTAGTCACCACAAATGTTAGTATGGTAATGAAATCCATACATATATAACAGTTGAAATTTACAGTAGTAGGGTATTTTTTCATTGCCATTACAGACTTTCCCTGTGATGTCCTGACGTCTGTGCATCACAAAGCTTAGTATTGTAAATATTATGATGTAAATTGGGTACATGCACAGCATCACAGTAGGCTTAGTATGTTCCATCTTCACCTGATGAAGGAGCAGAGCTCCGAAAGCTTGTGTGTTATATACCAATAAACTGGACTGGACGTTAAATCTGTGGTGACTTATTATATTTATTACTATTTGAATCGTCCGCCATCGGCTCCACTATTTTTCGTAGTTGCAACAAATGTCGTTGTGAATTGCATATCCATAGTATCCATGCTAGTGGTCCTGCATGTGGTATAATAGTTTGAACATGGGCTGGAACAATTTTCCTCGGTCGTTTTATCCAACCGTGCACGTGTTGGCAACCTATTTGAAATTTTGCTTACATCATCGTTTGTTGTCTAGATATCAACAAGTTCCTATGGATGGTCAGGATCGGTGGCTCAACAGACAGAGGTTCTCATATAAAAGAATCCGATTACTACACACCCACTGGTAAGTGAAAAGCAGCTGATAGCGTACAAAAGACGAACGTTGCAAAAGCTCGATTCAAACGCGAACCGAACGAATTCGACAAAATTCGCCCCCTTCCAAGTCGACAGCGTTAGACTGACTCTACTGTTTGCTAATGGTTTCTTCAATTTTGTCAGGTGAATTCCGAGTTGACTCTGAAGGATCGCCGACTCTTCTTAACTGCATGATGTACAAGATGTGTTATTACCGCTTCGGTCAAGTCTACACCGAGCAAAGTAAGTTCTGATTGCCTACTTGTTCCCAAACGTCTTGGTCTTCGGTCAAGTTTACGCTGAATATGGTGTGGATCCAACTACATTCTAGTTTATCGGGCCCATTGTACTAAGTCCTTCTTACCTAAGTCCGGCTTACTCAAGTCCTGCATACCTAAACTAGGGATGGGGGGCAAATCTTTGGACTTGAATCTGGAATCTACAAATCTACAACTTACCATCACAGTATGAAGCCAGGCCGGGCTTGTAAGATGTTAATCTTTTTTAAAGGTAAGCCAACTGGCTACGACAGAGTACGTAACGCAGAAATTGGAAATAAAGATTTTGAACTTGATGTACTCGAAGAAGCGTACACCACAGAGCACTGGATTGTACGGATTTATAAGGTAAACAGTCAAAATATTAGAATCTGCTATCATCTAGTTATCCACTGATGAGGAGTGATATGGACCGTGGACTGGACCCTGTTGGCTACAGAAGCTGTACCACGTATTTGGTGCTTGCCAAGTCAACATCTGTGTGGATTTGCTGCATTGATGTGCCCCAGTGAGAGTCACTACAGCTCTACAGCGGGCTGGAAATTTCTTATATTGCACTGGTATTCAAAAGGTGTCACATCTCTAATGGAAATTAGTACCACCATTTTGATATAAATCCTATTGCGACATTTACATGCCCCTTACAAATACCCCAACCGTAATAAAATATTCATGAATGGTGTATTACTTTAGTCGCCAACGTTTCAAAGCCAAAGCAAATAATCTGTCTGGTACACTGACCAGTTCTGTTAATTCTTGATGCCTCGCAGACTAGTAAACGTTTTTGCGAACCGATGGTTGAGAACCACTGCATTACAGTGAACATTTTATTGAAATAGAATAATTGTCATTCTTGTCTTTTTCAGGTAAAAGACCTTGAGAACCGTGGCAACAGCCGAACATAAAGAACGATGTGGTGGCTGCGTGCCATGAACTATTTAGCAAAATTTTTTTTCTTGCAAATCGAAAGTGATTGCTATTTTCTACATATCACGACAAAACGGTGCCAAACAGGTTTTCCTCTGTGGTGATTTTCAAAGGATATCGTTGAATGGGACACCAATCTCAGTATATTAAAACATGAAGCTATTGATAGAAGTGCAGCACCACGTTTAACATCCAGCTTCAGTGGAGTTTGGCTCCAAAATGTTGTAATCTTACTTCAAAATGTACTGCGGCTTGGTGTTATGTTTATGGTGATGTTTAACTTTAATTTGAATCAATTCGTCGACCAGCATAGACCTCACTACTTGTTAATATGAAGCTAGTCTTGTCGGTGGTGCAAGTTTTAAAGGCCTTCATTGTGATGGCTCGTTAGTCTTACTGGAGTTGATCGACTGAACATATTAAGAGCCCAATCACAGACTACCTTATGTTAAAAAAATATATTATTGTTGTTCTAATCGGTTAGCAGTTTATTGATGGTCTTGAGCTGTAGGCGTTATCTCGCCCGGTCTTGGTGACCAATATGGTCCAATAGGCCTACACTTCAGCTGTGCCCGGTCTCTAGGCCTATCTTGGTGACAATATGTTTCTGAATTCTTGTAGGACTACATGTGACCTGTAGCCGGTATAGCTACGCCTGCCTTGTGACCAAATATGTTTGCAAATTCTAGCGCAGTTTCCAAGCTTATCATGATTTTGTTCGCTTATTCCAATCAATAATTTTTGACAAGGTTATGACTCTAGCTCTGGTTATATGGGTTATATGAAGCCCAATCCTGGCCATGAAGCTGCCGAGGTAGGCTACTGTTCCTCATACCTACGATCATTTTCTTCGGTTGTTCCAATTGAGCAAATGTGAAACCATTTAAGTTGGTAGATCTGGCTTTTTATAAAACATTGCGCCGTTTTGTTGAAATCTAATAAAATTATGTGGAATTTTGCAAGTTATTAGACTTCATGTCAGTTTCTAAAGGTACTGCGGGTGGAAGCCTCTTGTTGTTTAGAGGTTCAGAGGTTGCTAATCGGAGATTATCCGTCTAACCGTTTGCGTACTATGTCATTACTAAGCCTCACATGGTTTCTGGATTGCATTAGGACAATCTCTACATAAAACGCTTAGACTACCGTCTTGAGATCCGGCCCAAATATAACACGTTATGTTGCGTTGATTGCAATTCATTGAGTATCCGCGAGTTGGCGCTGTTGGTCTCATGCTCAGCTGAGATGACCGAAATCAAATTTCGCCGGTTGTTGGGTCGCATGGTGTGTGGAGGGCGTTGGGTTTTTGCTGGTCGTAGTCCCATTAGAGTTCATTATCTCTCGGCATCTTATAGGCGCGTTTGGTTGTTGGTGTCAGATAAGTTGGAGGCCACTTCAACCTTCTTTACCCGTTCTTGTAATCCGAAGAGGAATAACTGCTACGTGCTACCATCTGAATCTAAAGAATAAAGCTGATTGTCTTATCGCATGCGTGTTGGACGTTTTTTAACTCGAATGGCTAGTCAAAGTAGGGTTAAACGCCCCAAACCTTCTATAAAAGATGAATCATATTTCGATTCATACGGAGATATATCAATCCATGAAGAAATGTTAGCAGATTCACAAAGAACTCGCGCTTACAAAGACGCTATTTTCCAATGCAAGGATGCTATTAAAGGCAAAGTTGTCCTTGATGTAGGAGCAGGTACAGGGATTTTAAGCTGTTTTTGCGGGCAAGCGGGCGCTGCTAAAGTCTACGCAGTAGAGGCATCAAAAATTGCAGAGCAAGCTAAAAAAGTGGTTGCCTCTAATAATTTGGAAGACTGCGTACAAGTCATACATGGGATCATGGAAGAGGTTACCTTACCAGAGAAAGTTGATGTTATTGTAAGTGAATGGATGGGCTATTGTTTGTTATATGAATCAATGTTGTCTTCTGTAATATATGCAAGAGACACTTGGTTAAAACCAGGTGGTTTGTTACTTCCAGACAGGGCAACGTTATACTTAGCTCCTATATGTGATGATGAAGTCATGGTGGACAAAGTTCACTTCTGGTTAGACATGAAAGAAGAATATGGTGTTGATATGTCGTGTTTAATTCCATATGCGAGACAATCATTAGCGAAAGATGTCATTGTTAAAGACTTATTTATCGAAAATATTATCTCACATGAACAAGTCATTAAAGTCTTTGATTTATATACTGTAACAAAATTGGATTTATCGATTGTAAAACAATCATTTTTATTTCGTTGTTTTGGCCATGCTGATTTGCAAGGTTTAGCCGTTTGGTTTGACGTGAATTTTTCACCACACAGAAAAATTAACGGAAAGCAAACAGTTGATTTTGAGCCAAATTTGAATCTTTCGAATAATTCGGTTACATTAACGACGTCGCCTTTTTCAAATTCAACACATTGGAAACAGGCTGTGTTATATTTTGACAATGAAATTCAGGTCGTACAAGACTCTGAAGTGATAGGATTGATTGAGTTAACACCTAACGAAGGAAATTCTAGATTTTTGTCAATAAAAGTTGACGCAACAATTGATGGGTCGGAAAAAATTATAAGAAATTATGTAATGGGGTATGATCTTCCATCACGAAGGTAATGTTATTTCTTATTAATACTTCCGCACTACCCTCAAAGTGCTGGCCATCTAGCGAGGAAGCTAAGGATAGCATTTTGAATACCGTTTCATTTTTGATATGATGCAGCCTTACCATAGCCTACCTTTTTTGCATGAGTCCTAAAATTTGCATTTGGCAAATCATCATCACTGCCTGTGGTAGGTGTGTGGACACATTCTTCACCATTTGCCTTTCAAAATTCTATTATTTGGATTGTCTGCCACCGGCACTATTTTTGCTACGGCTGTGTATTTTGACTGCTTGTTGCTCAAGTTTGCCTCGTTGCCTAGTCAACAGATTTGTATTTTCAAAATTATGTGATATGCAGAAAGTAATAGATTTCTACTGGATAATATAGAAAAATTAAGTTCAAGTTGAACAGTTTGTGTGAAATATATATTTGATATTGATTAAGCAACACTGCGCTGCGACTTGAGTGGTGCAATTTTTCTCAATAAATTTGCAAACATGATTCATTTTTAGGTGTGCTTGCATTGTCAAACATAATATGCATTTCTTTCGAGGAATTATGCCAGGTTTTAGAGTAGTCGTGGGTGGTGATTTCTGGGGAATTGTGATGATGCAGTTTGCTTTCTGCCATTTTTTTTCTAGATGTTTTAGATTAGCTCGTAGTTGGTATCGAGAGCCATGTTTTGTGAAGAGGAAGCAGACGAAATTAAAATTCTTCATGGCCATCGCGGAGAAGTTAATTCATGTTCGCTATCTCCAACACGTGACATTTTCGTCACTGGAGGACATGACGGAAAAATCTATCTTTGGAAGGTCGAGTCAAGCCAGCTTCTCGCTCAACTCTCAGGTCATCACGGACCAGTGAACAGCTGCGTGTTCTCACCATGCGGGACACGTCTCGTCAGTGGATCTTACGATACGACCATAAAATTTTGGAATATCGCCGAACAACGATGTCTCATGACTTTGAAAGGTCATTTAAAGAGCGTAGAAGCTGTCTTGTATTCTCCGAATGGACGTACTATCGCTTCGGTTTCGTGGGATAAAAGTGTGATAGTATGGGATGCTGAAACTGGACAAGAAGTAAAACGATATCTAAAACATTCTGATGGAGTCAGCGTCTGTGCATTTTCAGCTAACGGTGATCTATTAGCGACAGGAGGCTGGGATTGCAAAGTCATCGTTTGGAAATTAGAAAATTATAAAGAAAAAGTACCGGCATGGAGACAAATGGAACCGGTTTTTGATTATGAAATATTCGAAGGGCACATGAAAAAGATTTCAGCACTTTGTTTCTCTCGGATTGGTATCCTAGCATCAGGCTCATGGGATCGTACGGTGAAGTTGTGGAATTTTAAGAGAAGACAGCTGATAACGACTCTCACAGGTAAAACTAAACTATGGCATAAAATGGGACTGGGTCAGCGACTTATTAAATGGAACGATGGGATGAGGCAGAAATTTGCAAAGGTATTCGGCCTTCAAATCACATTTATGTACTAATGTCACTAACTTTCCCTTCTGCAATGACAAGGGAGAGAGAGAGAGAGAGAGATTTATTTCATCAACTAGCTGAGTAAAAGAAAACGTTAATTACAGTATCTTGATGTACACAGCAGAGGAGAGAGAGAGAGAGAGAGATGAGGTTCACAGTAGTCAACCAAACAACATACATACAGTATCGCAATACCGGTGCCGTAGATGACATGCTTATTAGCTGAGCAATATTCTTTACCTGTTTGTAGGTAGGCTTACTATTCATCCTTTTGTATGCATTAAAGGTACAGAATTACAAATAGACAAACATAGCCTACATCTTTCTTTGTGACTACCACCTTAATACAACCAAATACACCAGAATAGGTTTCGTATTTACCAACCGTCGCCATTGACTCTGCTGTAATTTTTAATGTGATCTTATATCTTGTCAGGTCACACAGGCTGGGTGAAGGCACTTTCATTTACGATTGATTCGGTTGAACTAGCGTCGGCTGCAGATGACGGTTCGTTACGTGTTTGGAACATTCCGAAGTTGAAATTAATTCGTGAACTTCACGGCGAGACGGACATCGCTGTAATGTGTCAGTTTGCAGCTGATGGGAGCCTCATTTCTTCTGGAACTGCGAAAGAATTGCACGTACGAGAGTTGGAGAAAGCGCAGTCCGAGAATGAAAGACAGCAAGAAATAGATAAGCTGGATGTGTGATGACTGTGACCAAAAAAGGTGAAGCCGTTTTTAGCAGCTGTCCTGCTCATTTAATGGAAAATTGAAGCCTAAGACGGACGATCAATAGATATCGTAAAGAAGATTCACCACAGATTTAACATCCAGTCCAGTTTATTGGAATATATATAATTCACTAGCTTTCGAAGCATTAGGCTACCCTACTATAGTAATCGATTGAATAAGTCACCACAGATTTAACGTCCAGTCCAGTTTTTTTTAAAATATAATTCACAAGCTTTAAGAGCCCGATCCTTCATCAGTTGAAGATGGAATTTGATTCATTTTACTGTGCGATACCTTTTCATTGAGGTTATATATCCTATGCCAACATTATACCTGAGCAGTATAGTAT
Organism: Botrylloides violaceus; assembly: GCA_030412335.1. NCBI lineage: Eukaryota > Metazoa > Chordata > Ascidiacea > Stolidobranchia > Styelidae > Botrylloides > Botrylloides violaceus. Next base: position 969,128 of record JASFYC010000494.1, on the reverse strand, counting down.
GTAAAGAGATTACTTTGTTGCTGTGTTTACAATACCAACAGAACAGAACACTTGTACTTTGTACTGACAGCTTTGTCAATAGATACTCCTTCATTTAGTTATGCAACATAGCACTTAACTGTTGCTTTTCAAGCAATTAAATTGTACACAGATTACCCTCAAGATTTGATATGTATATAAAGCAGTAGTTCTAAACGGGAGGGGAGGGACATGAATGGGCACATCGAATTGAATATTCGGAATCAATTTTAATCACAAATTATTCAAATCTAAATCGATAGCACCACCTAGTGGTTGGCATTTTTTTTTTGCTTCAAGTCCATTTAAGGTTCAATCCACAATAACACCTCTCAATCGGGGAGACATCAAAAGAGCTAAAGTCACACACTTCAGTGGGTGTAATATCGTCACCATCGTATGATGCAAGACCTTATTAGGGTAAAACTGACTCAACGATTCGAATGCAAACAATCTATTCATATTCGGAATCATCACAAATGATTCGATTTGCCCGTTTCTCCGCAATGAGCATCGACCGATATTTTTTTGCAAACAAATTTCAATGAGCTTGAACTGACACTCAATCTGAATTTCATTTGTTTTATTTCGAACACACCGTGAGATTACACTGTTGCTAGTTATTGTTACCCTGCCTCACTTATTCACGAATTTATGAATATTTCACTGTAGATGTAGAAAGATTTATATATATTTTAATAACTCTTAGACCCTTTCAATAGTCTGTTCATTTTCCTGTGTATTTATTCTACTTTCATATGGCTTTCTTTGGACAGCAGTCACTGCTTGGTGGCCTCGTACAAGTTCTTCAGAACAGTCACTCTACTGACATTGGGTATATTGTATGTTGTACAGGAATTGTTGACATGGCCTGTTGTTTCCTTTCACTTTTAAGATTAATACTCTTAGAGCTTGTCTGTTTGTTCGTCAGTACATGTTTTTATAGCTGATGACAGACATAGACCAAATTCACCACAAATTTAGTGTCCAGCCTCACTATCTGGAAATGAAATCACAAGCTTTCCAAGTCCTGTTCCTTCATCTAGTGACCAGACGTTAGATTTGTGGTGGATTGGATAGGACACTGTTCATATTTGATTTTTGCTGCATTTACACAGACTCGCAGCACCGGTGTATATGCATATCATGCGAGCATGCAGGATTGTGATACTATATATATATATAATACACTGTAAATATACATATACACTGTTGTTATGTCTATCTGATCTGCCACAACTGTTTGTTGCAACGACTTCAACTGTATTCCTTTATAGCTTAGCTCTATTACCAAGTCTAGAGACTTATGAAGGATTCTTGTAAAAGGACTTGACTTATGGATGGCCAAGTGATTATTAGGAGAGTGTTGGGATGGGCGATATTTTGGTACACCACATATAGATTTGCCAAAAGATTCAATGGGTAAATGACTTTATATATATTACGGATTTACTGCATATAATTATACAGATAGGAAAAATAGTGGAGTCTATGGCGGACGATTCAAATAGTAATAAATATAATAAGTCACCACAGATTTAACGTCCAGTCCAGTTTATTGGAATATAATGCACAAGCTTTCGGAGCTCTGCTCCTTTATCAATATTTTAAAAATATCAATCACTAGTGTACCAATGTAGCATTCATTTTGTTCACAGATCGAAATGTCCAGAGTACAGTTGCCGCATAATAACTGAGATCCATGCGATAATTATCACCATTTTGACTTGTTGGATTCTATTCTTTACTGGAACTTGGCCATTCGATATTCTTGGTAAGTTAATTTATTAATTAATCAGGTATCATAAAGAAGATTCACCAAATCTATGGCGAATCTCCTTTACGACGTCTATCAATCGCCCGCCATCGGCTCAACTATATTCTTCGAGTATTAATCAGACATTTTCTTATTCCGCTTTTGATATCTCCCATCGGGTTTTCACAGCATCTTGACCTACCAGTAACATCTTCCATTTATTGCCTTACCCCCCTTGGGTGCTTTTTGACCTTTTGCTTTTCATTGGGGAGAGAGGGGGCTTGACTTCGATAGTCCACCAGGTCCTCCTGTGCCTCCTTGTCAAGCCTATGTCTGTGTAAATGCAGCAAAAGGACCAAAATAAACTATGTCCTGGTATAAGATTTATTTTGCAGGTTTGAAAAATCAACCGGTGGAGATTGAGACGATATGTGCATCTCTAGGATACTTTCTCCATGATTTCATATGGTAAGGGTTCTACGCAGTTATTGAATTTTAGTGACAACCCATGTGTACCTATCTTAGCTGAAGGCACAACCCCTCTCGACTCTTGTTGACCTGTGGTTGATACGGCCTGGTGGATTTACTACAGTATCGCAAGTACCGCTAGTACCGCGCCTTTATACTTGCGCTACTTGCAGTACATTCTTGCGATACTGTAGTAAATCCACCAGGCCGTTGATACTTGTGGCGTTGTGAGTGCCAATCTTTCATTATACTGAGAGACATAGTATATTTTCCAGGGTGCCTTCCCCCCTTTTTGGTCATATCTGTTCGGGTCTTCACCTTGGCAGAGATTCTTCTGAATTTTCAGCTCGTTACTCACCTCCATACACTCTATGACTCAGTGTCATTCTCTAATCCTCTTCTGTAACAATATCCGAATATCTCCTCCAATCCTCTGCCTTGGGCCATTTTTCACAGAGGATTAATTGTATTGAGTGATATTCAATGTTTTCCAGGTGCCTATACTACATGACAGAAGGTCCAGCAATGTTATTTCATCATACCATGAGTATTTTGACGATGTCATGTAGCTTATGGCTGGGGGTGTCGGGCGTTGAAGTTATGGGAGCGATATTTGGAAGCGAGATTTCATCCATATTTTTAAATGTAAGTACAAATAATACTCTCAAGCAAAACCCTAGCAACCTCAGTAATGCTGCCAGCTGCATATCAAGTTGTGGGCCAGAGCTGGTTAAATTGACCACTGACTGCCTTGACCTTCAATTTTGAAGTTTACACGACTATAACTCCTTCTATGTTGTTGTATTTTCTCAGCTACGTTGGTTCATCAAGTTTCATAAACTCCATGACACGACTCCTGGTGTCGTCATAGATATTGTTTTCGTTCTGACTTTCATTGGAGTACGGATGTTTGTTGGTAACTCATTTTTTTTAAATTACAGAATGACGAATATTGAATATTCGAGGCCCATTAACAATTTAAGATTAGCCCCCCTCGCCTTCTCGCTTGGCTGGTGGCCGATACCGATTCATCGAAGTCATGAATATCCACCCTATCTGCTTTTGGGTTGGTTATCAGCTGGTTAGGCTATCGAGGCTAATATCTCGCGTCGACTTGGACGATACCCAGTATACTGATTATGGCCAAAAATGCAGATAACGGCCTCGATAAAAAAATATCAGCTAGTCTTATGATTGTTCTCTCCTAATATCTGATATCAAGCTCCTTAGCCTCAAATTGCGGAAGGTATTGAATTTCCTGGATTTTTTTTCCAGGTGGTTATTTAACGTACTGCGAATTGTATTCTCCCGCTCCAATATTGATGAAAGTTGGTGGTTTATGCATGTATGGTGTCAACTGTCTATTTCTTATTCATATATTGTCCTTTGCAAGGTAAGGAACGTATTATTTCTCAGTGGAAAGGAAAGGCCACTGTTTATTTGCTTCGCTATCTGATCGTTTGACTATTTGTTATCATTAACATTTAGATATCGAATCAAGAAACTCACGAGGAAATCAGACCAAAAGTTGGACAAAAATATGAATGGTCACACAAAATCTATAGGAAAAGAGCAAAACGGACTACGACATCGATTAGACGCTGGGGAACATATCAAAAGCTCATGATGGAATCATGTTTATCATCTGGATATGATAATCTAACCTTTGACCTTTCGTACTGACTAATAGTATTCTCTCTTCAACACTAAAGTATACCTAGCAAAAGCTATTTTCTTTTGAAATAATGTATTAGCAGTTTCCTGGTAACGACTTTTGTTGCTGATATCTTTGCAGTTTTGTGATGTAATATGCTGTTTTGTCATCAAGTTGTTGTTGTCCTATGCAGCTTTTTAATATTAAGAGCGTTATTGCTCGCTAACTTGTAGATTATTTGTCACAAATATATGGTTTTTCTACATTTGAATTCAGAGAATGTTCTGTGTTTGCTGGCGGATGGTATGAGGTCTGTAGTACCGTTGTGCTTAGGTCAATCAGTTCACTGCGGTTCTGGAGTGTTGATACTGTGCATGATAGTTTGTTAGTTCTGATTTATTGTAACAATAAAGGCGGTGGACAATGGTAGATGGTAATAAATGAGGCCAATGAACGATTTAAATAGGCGGTGACGTTGGTCGAGACAGCGAGAATCGATCTGTCAGCTTGCCAAAGAGCCATAATTGAATACTAAACAGGAAACCACAGCCGCTTGTTTGTTTCCACAACAACAGTGACGTTCAGCTGCTGGGTTCCACAAAATTTCACCGTAGCACACGTAGTCACATTAAAATTTTTGTATTTTTCTATCTTTTACAGATATAATCCAATTAACAAATATAATTTGTATAAATATGTATTATTTTAAATATAACGTGATATAATTGCTTGATTACTGACGTATACTCCAAGAAACGGTCATTGAGTTCAATGTGGACCGTGCACGCTTTACCTCTATAGATCGCAAAACTCATCTTCAGCCCATCAGTCTGAAGGGTATAGGACTCGCGGGTAGAATTTGTCTGAAGAATCATTTATTTTATCGAAATGTAGTTATCGTATCACAAAAATGGGTAAAAAAGGCGGGAAGAAAAAGGGAAAGAAGGGTGGAGGGGGTGGTGGTAAAAAAGCTAAAGGCGGGGAAAGAGAAGATCAAATGACAGTACGTGAAGCTGTCATGGCGCTTGACATGCAACGTAAGGAACGAGCAGTCGAAGATTTAATGTATGAGATTAAAGGATTAGAAGAGAAAAATATAAGACATCAAGGCCGAAACGAACGTCTAAAAGAAGAGCAGGAAATCCACATCAAAAATTTGCTACGGCAAGCTAAAGAAGCGGAGATCGCTAGAGATGAAGGAAAAACATATACATGCAGTGATGTAGAAGCTGCGATGCGTGAATTATGGGAAAGACAGAGACTCGAAGAAGAAGAAATCTCTAATTTAAGCATATCTGTCGAAAAAACCGATGAAGAATATGAAGACATGTTTCGTCAAGTTGAATTATGGCGAGCTTATCGGGACGCCGGTGCAAAACAACATTCCGATCAAATAAAGCTTTTGCAATTAGATTTGGAAAGTATGAATAAAAACTTTGATGATCATCGTGTCCATTTACAGAGGCAACTCGATAATTCAAAATCTGAAATAACAGCAGATATGGAGCAATGTATGCAAGAACAGAAACACGAAGCGTCAGAACGTGCGATGTTGATGATGGACACTCGCGGCGTTCAAGAAATACATGAAAATGAATGGCTGAAAACGGAGGCACAGATTCACAGAACAGAAGTCGCAAATTTGCGCAAAATAGTGGAAGGATTGGAGCGAGAGAACATCCAACTCATAAGCGAACTTGTCGATTGTCAAGTCGAAGATTTAAAAATTCATAGAAATTTCACCGACGCAACTTTCGAAAAAGAGAACGACGATGATGATGTCATGAATATTAAAGCATTATCAATATATGATCCTAACTATAAAAGTCCTACGGGGACTCCAACTCGTGCCATTATGTCAGGAAAAGAACGACCGAAAAGTGCTTTGCTGCAAGCTATTGAGGATAAAGTATTTTCTATAGAACCTGCAGATTCAAGCGATGATGAAGATGACGATTATATTGATGATGATGAAAATATTCTAGATCAGCAAAAGTATTTACATCTCGGTCCGTTGGAGTTGAAATTGCTTTGTATCACCGGTGAAGCGAAACCAGTCCATTCTATGGATGCCGGAATACAAATTGTTGATGGAACTTCTGCTGATATGACAGTCACAAGGCCTGTATGGCCAATTTCAAGCACAATGTTACAGTCCGTACAAACTTCCGAATGAGCTTGTAATGTTTTTCATGATTCCGCACTTCTGAAATTATCTTTTCATCTGACTATGGAACGGAGCTCCGTAAGCTTGTGAAGTAGGTTTCCAATAAATTTGACGAGACGTTAAAACTGTGGTGACACTCTCTGTATCGATTCGTAAAGAAGATTGACCACAGATTTTTAACGTCCAGTCTTGGTTTATTCACAAGCTTTTGGAGCTCTGCTCCTTCATCATCATACATATATTTGTTTGTACATGTGCATTTTTGTTCGATTATACGGGATTATGTACGTATGCATAGTTTTACGGTGCTGACACAAAGTTTTCTACCTGACATTGTAATGTGTGCTAATATTTTTTTGACTTTTGGAATCGTAACTGTGAATCTCTCTCACCTGACTTTTCCATGAACTGTATGTGATCGAGGACGCACGCCCACTATTGAACTTCTGTCTATGCCATTAGCCTCTATACAATTTTTTAATGTGCTTCTAATTCTTTTCCTCAATACCAACATACTAGTTCTGGAATGTGCATATCTCACGGCTTTTCACACTTCATATTGAAGGGGTTCTGTAGTTTTAAACCTCTCCCCCCCCCCTCACCGCAAAGTCCCCAACACCTCATCTAGACCTGTGGCTTTAAATATGCTGAGAGCTTACAACATCTTCATTGTGAATCAAATTGCATATATTAAAAGTTCTCAATGTCTGACTGTCTTGTATCATGTTGTACTATTTTTTATTAAATTCCTGGAATGTTTACAAACATATTAATTGATACTGTATAGAAGATCACCACAGATTTAGCGTCCAGCCTTAGTTGTTTGAGAATAGAACATTCACTAGCTATTCTCAATAAACTAAGGCTGGACGCTAAATCTGTAGTGATCTTCTTTACAATATCTATTGATCGTCCGCCGTCTGTTCCACTATACTCTTCAAACATATTAACTATCACTAGAAAAGGCAGCTTCATGGTTGTACAGAACTTGGTTGTACAGCAGTGAGTAAAGCCACTTTCAAAGCTGTTTATTGACATCTTAAGGAAAATTCACCACAAATGTTATAATTCTCAATAAGAAAAATCGCATAGGCTAGATATGTTACATCGCGTAGACAATAAGGTGTAAACGAAGGCACCAACAGTGTACGAACTCGTCGTAAAGATTAAGTTTTTAAGTGTGAACAAAGGCACCAACAATATCTTCTATTAGGGGGAGCGCATGAACTCGCATCAAGTCTTTCTATTTCCGTGGCTTGTTGGTGCCATGACATCTGCCCGGCTTTGGATTTACTAATGGGCATTCGGTAATTAATACATTTCCCTGTACACAACATGTTTCGTTTGACAACGAAATTTCGATCTGCTTATCTGTGGCGACACCTTATTTTAGCTTTCAGCCAGATGTAGCCTAATAACAAGTTTGATGTGATAAAGTATATCATGGCGCTTGTGAGTCCTTTCAAAAGCCATTTGCGTGTCAAAAAGTAGTGCAAATTTTAAATCATTTTATGGTTAAATCTTATCCCCACTTATGGAAGTTCGTGACCTCTAGGCCCTCTCTCAACTCAGTGGTTTGTTTGAATCTCCATACAATAGTAGGTACCGTTACACGATGGCGTTGGTGAAGTTGTTCTGTGATCAAGGATTATCTTCAATTTAATACAGCACAAAATAATGTGTCTGTCCTACAAATGCGAAGTAGACCTCAGTTCGATAGAGGGTGACCACTGATGCGTAGAAATTTCGCAACAGTATCCACAGCGACAATCACGAATCACCAAACAAAGTTTTTTAGTCACCCTATCACCAAACATTGGCGATTAGACAGAGATTCCCAGCCTATTCAGTTCACACCAATTGCGCTAGGCTTTATAGAAAGGGACCAACAAGATTTATTACATTTCCAATATATCATACAGTGTGTTAAAATCCAGCCAGAACAATTGACTACAATGTGTGGCAACTGGATAAGTGGAATCGCTCGCCGTATTGGACTTCAGTATTCGCCTCGAAGTGACTTGTACGAAGCTTCAGGCAAGCCAATGGAAAAACGGGCGCTGATTGTAATTGACGTACAAAACGATTTTATATCAGGATCACTAGCTTTGAGCAATTGCCCTTCGAAACATGATGGATCGGAGGTAGTACCGCCGATAAACAAGATCATAACGTCACAGTTTTGGGATTTAGTCGTATACAGCAAAGATTGGCATCCTCCGGATCACATATCTTTCGTTACCAACGCAAAGAACTATAAACCCCACGCTGATAACAAGGCTGATATGGAAAAAGCTGAAGTATTTGACTACTGTATATTTGATGTGGATGGAGTAAAAGTTGATCAAGTTCTCTGGCCAGCTCACTGTATTCAGAACAGTGAAGGCGCCGAATTTCATAAAGATTTGAAAATAGTTACAGATAGCATCACTGTTCATAAAGGAACAAATCCTGGAATCGATTCATATTCTGCATTTTTTGATAACAATCGACGATCGGAAACTTCACTTCGTAAAATTTTGCAAGATGCTGGAATAACTGAGGTTTATGTTTGTGGTTTGGCTACTGACGTTTGTGTGAATTTCACAGCGTTTGATTCTCACAGTCTTGGATTTAAAACAGTTGTAATTGAAGACTGTTGCAGAGGAGTGGATTCTGAGAAATGTGCGGAAACTTTCCGTAGAATTAAAGAAGCTGGAATGGATGTACTCATGAGCGATGAAGTTTTGCAAAGAGCAAAAATGACATCAGATCAAAGGATTCAAAGTCATGCTTCAGTGATGGGGTGTCATTACCTTTAGGTCAATCCATTAATTTGTTTTCGTGATCTATTCGATAGATCAATACATTCTATTGCATTGACTTTCACTAGTTCAATCATGTAGTAAAACCTGTTCCAATTTGATTGAAATTTTTGATATTGTAAAGAAGATTCAGCTTAGAGTGCACATAACTTCTCATTAGATTTTGGTGCATGATGCAAAAGCTCCAAAATCTAAAAATAAGATTCACCACAGGTGTATCATCCAGCTTTGTTTTATTGAGAATTATAACGTTCACAAGCTTTTAGAGCTTTGCTCCTTTATCACATGAAAGTGGAATTTTTTCTACGGTACCTGCTAACTTCATTTGTAGCCTTGATATTTTAAAACTGTCTAGCTGAAGAGTCGACGTATGTATAGGCTATATGTTTGAATAAACTATTGTTTCGATATTACTGTTGAATTTCAAGAATGATCTTGGTTATCCACTGAAATTTATTATAATACTGTATTTTATACTGTTAGTACTGTACGCTACATATATATATTCTCTATTGCACAATTTCATCTATATCTTCTAAATGCATTTCACATTATGCTTGCAGGTTTATTGGTTAGATTTGGGATCTAGAAATAATGTGGCTATATTTTTATCCTCATCTATTATTCCATATGACAAGATGGTTTCCAAAGAATAATCGAGTGAAATTGTAAGTAATTAGTATACCGCTTTCTACACAAATCATGTCCTGATAGTCCTCGTACATAATAAGCTGCTGTAGGCCTATATGCCTTTGCTTGTTTTGCTGAGGTTTTTGGGTGTCTATGATAAACTCTTCTGATGTGCAGGCTCTCTTTAGCAAGAAACCTTGAGTGTGCAGTTGTCAAATTTTCCTCATTGGTGGTTCATAGGACAATGTTTTTTTTTGCTGCATTTTCGGAGTTTCGCGTGATATTCACACACACACTACTGGTGCATATCAATATTGTGCATGCATTATCTGCATATATGCAGGCTTGGCAAGGAGGCGCTGACGGCTATCTAAGTCATGCGTCATGCACTGGCTATATCTAGCGATGAAGCTACGGATACCATTTTAAAATATCTTAGGTAGGATGCAGTCTGGATTTGAGCCACCACCTACTGGCTTCGTGGTTGACAATTTACTGACCAATACACCACAGAGCCGGATATTTTGAGTTCAAAGGTCAACGATATATTCATTTCAGCCGGATTCTGTCGTTTTTTATATCAATCTGTTTGATAGTTCCGGAGTTGTATGTTCTTCTTCAACCGAGATCAGAACGAGGCTGCGATGAACCATTACTTGCTATTTTTGTAGCAAGCACTATATTTCTCTTCTTCAGTGTCGGTATGTTTTTGATGTATCAGTTCCTGACTGATTATGCGAATATCACTGTGTTTTGGTCCAGGAAAATTTGGATCTGCTCCATGTTGACCTTCGATCATTGATATGCATGTACATGACGTATGATATTAGTTGCTGCGAAACAATTGCGTTGATCGATCAATAGTACTTTTCGCAAATAATTCTTTAATATCGGATTATGGCACACTCCACTATAAGCAACCAACGTGTTGGCTACTGGTCACCTGACACCTTATGACAGTCTCATTATTAAGGCAAAAGTACCTTTTTGTGTGGAATCTTTTCAAAAACAAATATTTCATGCATTTTTGAAAAACATGTCATGTACCTTGGGTTGGTAAATCCTGGTGTGCGGTGAAAAGAACATTTGATATTTCCCATAGATTCAAATATTGTTCCGTATCTAAATAATCGACAAAAAAAACAGAATTCATACTATTTTCCTTATCAAATATTCAGGGTTCGCCTTTCTCTTCACAATTCTTGAACCTATTGAAAGAATCATTACGTTGGCTTTCCATTTGTTTGGCGTATTTTCATTCATACTTGGCATTGTCACCGTCGCTTACACTTTTCAAGCTGACGCCTGTGTAAGTACACCCGAGTTTACTCTATTTTGCTGCGGCAGGTTTCTCCGGTTGAAAATAGAATTTAGTCATCCTCTATATATATATATATGGTGGAGCGATCAATAGATATCGTGAAGAAGATCACCACAGATTCCATTACATCTTCACCTGATTAAGGAGCGGAGATCAGAAAGCTTGTGAAAGTTTAAATTCTCAATAAACCAAGGCGGGACGTTAAATCTGTGGTGATCTTCTTTACCCATTCCTTAGTCCGGCTTGTCGCTTATAGCCTTGTTCACATTGAGCGTAAATCTTTTTAGCCTATGTTCTGTGGTGATGTTCTTTAGAAGACCTATATGAAATGACATAAGTTTTACTTTTTGATCAACCTCTGCATTTATATCTATAGGCAGAGTCAACGACGGAGCTGTACTACTGGTGCTATGTTAGCAGTATTCTGACTTTAATCTGCATTGGTGAGTTTCTTTGATGAATCTTATTGTTATAATTTTTCATAGGTCAACTCACCAGCCATGAAACCGTTTAGTTCAAGGTTTAATTCTGCATCAAACCAGAGATGTTAAAATGGTATTCGTAGCTTCCTCGCCGGACAGCCAGCGAATTGACGATAGAGCGGGGCAGTGACTCTAGACTTTGGTAGCATACGAGATCCTTCGGTGCCTCCTTGCCCAGCCCGAATATGAACGATATGCTCGCATGATATGCATATGCACCAGTAGGACCCGGTAGCGTGTGTGTATATCACGTGAGTCTTGTGTAAACACTGCAAAAATGTTTTTCAGGGTATTTTGCACTCCTGTCACCATTTTGGATTGCCGAAGCTGTCCGTCGCAACTCTGTACTCAATGAAAAGGCACATGAAGGTGTATGCTATGGTCCAGTGGTTTGCTGTCCATGTTTGTGGCATGTTGTTTAAACAAAAGACACCATTCCAGTCCCGATCTACTTACAATGTAGACCCTACATGCAATAATTATCAATTTACACATACTGGTACCGTGGCCTTTCAGTCTGGTGGGACCTTTGCCATGTTCCGTGGTATGTCATGCCGCTGGGGCGGTTGCAAAATTCAATTCCCCTTCACCTTATGAAAGCACTACTCTCGTTTGTCTTAATCTTGTGCTGCTAGCACTGGGCAATGCAGATCCAGGGATATCTAGACTGTCTAGATATCCCTGGCTGATCACAGACATCCGACCGGGATTTGAGCTGGTTTGTCTCGTGTGGACTACGACAACGTAGCCATCTAAATCCCAGGGTTTATGCTTATACCAATGAACAATGGCATGCTAACGCTTTTTCTTGTATAATGCAGTATAATATTCAAACTTGAGTTATTTACATAAATTTGTATTTCCATATACATAGTTTGAGGTATCCTTTTCATAATTTTTCACTCATATATTGTAGTGGCTTACATGATTATTATTTTTCTGCTTCACTGTATTTTTACACTTGCCTACTGTGAATACAACTGCACTTGACAGCATAGCATTTGCTCATTTGCCTTCCATGAAGTTTGAAGTGGAGTGTGTCCACTGCAGTACATTTCAACTCGTTGAATTGGTGATTAGAGTGCTTGGTTTTAAGGCTGCCAGAATGAAGTTATTGAGTGCTCAATCCGGTTATGTGCGACGCCCGGTTGCGAGACGCCATCTAGATGCAGTATTTCCCGCGGACACAGTGTGCCCTATAGGCAATGTTTTCCATGAGCAGATTGAGCTCGTGGCTCCCTTCGAGCGCAGCTTTCCTCGTGAGAAGGCCTGCGTGGTTCCCCGTGAGCACAGTGTTCCCTGTGAGCACGTTTTTCCTCGTGAGAATAGTGTTCCCCGTGAGCACGTGGTTTCTCGTGAGCACAATGTTTCCCATGGACGCAGTGTTCCTTGTGAGCACGTGATTCCTCGTAGGCACATTGTTCCCCATGGACGCAGTGTTCCCCGTGAGAAAGTATTTCCGCGTAAGCACGTGGTTCCTTGTAATAATATTGCTTTCTTATATGAGCGGTAGGTACTTTATTCCAGCTCTACTCAGTCAACCATAATAACATAATCACAGACGCAGAGCACATGCTAGCTGTTGCGTTGCACTATTAAAATCAATGGCGAGCATAAGGCAAATATCACTACATCCCCCTTCTCTTAAAGTTCGATTTTCTCAATAATAGTCTGTGAATCGTTTGGGAGTTTTTATTACTCTCCCGCTTCTGGTTCTACGTGTTAGAGGATCGTCGTCTGTGTTTTCTTCTCCTTCTCCTCTATTCCTCTCTTGCACATCTGTGTTATCATTGTTGTTGTTATTCAGCTCTCCTGCTTCTCTCAGATGTATTCTGTTTCTTTCCAACTGTTGTCCAGTTGGTGTCTCAACTGTATATCTCCTCTCACTTTCCCGAGCAGTTACCCTGCCGGGCACCCATGTGTTTCTCTGTTTGTCAAGAATTCTGACATTTTGTCCATTGTGTAGAGGTGGTAGGCTTTTTGTATGTTGGTCAGCATATTCCTTTTGGGTTTCCACTAGCTGTTTGGTTCTGTCTTGGTATATTTGTGGTGTTCGTATCATGTCATGTGTTGGTAGTTTTGTTGTCATACGTCGTCCAAATAACAATTCACCAGGGCTAGGCAGTATATTGTCAATAGGGGTTGCTCTTACATTCAGTAAGGCTGCATGGATGTCTCCATTGCTTTTCAGACATTTCTTTATGATTGGTTTGATATAGCAAATCTGTCTTTCAATAAATCCATTTGAGTTGCTATGTCTAGCAGCAGATTTGGTATGAGTTATTCCCCATTCTTCACAAAATTCATCATATCTGCTCAAATAGCAGGGTCCACCATCACTCACTATTTCACGTACAGAGCCAAATAGGCTCAAGATTTCCTTAGTTTTCTCAACAACTGCATTGGCAGAGGTTGATTTCAACTCTTTCACGATCGGATATTTTGAGAAGTAGTCCGAAATTATAAGAAAGTGTTTACCTTTTATTTCAAAGAGATCAGTTCCCAGTTTCACCCACGGTTGATTTGGTCTTTCATGCATTTTTAATGGTTCTCTGGCTTGTTTGGGTAATAGTTCCTGGCAAAGTGAGCAATTTTTGCAGAGATCTTCGATATCGTCGTTGATTTTCGGCCAATATATGTATTCTCTTGCCAATCTTCTCGATTTTTCTATTCCTTGATGACTTTCATGCAAATGGTTCAACACATATTTTCTCATGGACGGTGGTATTACGACTTGTTTTCCCTTGAATATGATTCCATTTTCCACAGCTAGTTCGTCTCTAAAGTTCCAGTATTCTCTTAAAGGAGTCGGTACTTCTTTACGTTCCTCTGGCCATCCCGTGTATATCAATTCTGCTAGCGCTTTGAGAGTCGGGTCAGCAGTTGTTTCATTCTTGATCTGTTCCTGTTTCTGGTTTGAGAAGCACATCAGGTCTACTTGGATATTTTCAATTGAGCTTATTGCTATATTGTCCACAAATGAGTCAATGTCTACTTTTACTTCCTTCTTGCTAGGCAAGCGTGATAGTGTATCGGCCAGAATCATGTCTGTTCCAGGTCTGTATTTCACTTCAAAGTCATAACCCAGTACCTTTGTGATCATTCTTTGCAGACGAGGAGGTGCACAGTAAATAGGTTTCATGAAGATCATTTCGAGAGGTTTATGATCTGTGATAACTGTAAAAGATCTTCCAAATAGGTAGTGATGAAATCTTTGGATTCCATGTATGATTGCAAGGCATTCTCTCTCGATATTGCTGTAGTTCATCTCTGTAGGAGTGAGAGTTTTACTTGCAAAGGCGACAGGTTTGTCTTCTTGAACAAGACATGCACCCATGCCTTTCAGCGAGCTGTCGACTTCCAGGGTAACTGGTTTCGTCGGGTTGTAGTATCGCAAGATGTAACTAGATGCGATGGCATTTTTGATCTCGTCAAATGCATGTTCATGATCTTCATTCCATATGAATGTTACGTCCTTCTTGCACAAATCTCTTAGAACAGAGGATTTGGCAGAAAAGCTTGGTGTGTGGCAAGCTAGGAATTGAGCCATTCCTAGGAATTTCTGCAGTTCTTGCTTGTCTTTTGGTGTCGGCATGTTATTGATATCGCACACCTTTTTTGGGTCAGGCTTCACACCCTCATCTGTCAAGACTCTCCCAAAGAATGAGATGGTCTTACTTTTGATCTTGCATTTCTGTGAATTGAGCATGAGCCCTTCACTTCTTGCTACTTTCATGAAGTATAGAAGTCTTTCGTCATGTTCGGCTTCGTCTTTACCGTGTACTACAATGTCGTCACTTATTCCTAGTTCCTGGACATTGCTGAGTAATTTTGTCAATTTTCTTTTGGAAATAATCATTAGAAATTTTCAAGCCAAATGGTAAACGGTTGTAGCAGTATTTCAATCCCATTGGACCATGAAAGGTTGTTAGTTCCTGTGATTCTGGAGCTAGTTTCACACCCCAGTAGCCAGATTTTGCATCAAGTTTAGAAAATACCTTGGACTTACTGAATTCTGGTAGTATTTCTTCTACTGTTGGTACCTTATGTGGATTTCTTTGCAAAGCGTCGTTGAGACGTCTCGGATCGAGGCATACCCGCAGCGATGAGTCTGATTTGACTGCATACGTCAAGGAGGAGCACCATTCCGTGTGCTTTTTTACCCTACGGATTATTCCGAGTTCTTCCATTCGTTTAAGTTCTTTTGCTACACGATCTTTAATGTGTATAGGCCATTTGCGAGGTCTGTCTTGGAAGGGTTGAGCATCCTTATGTATGTATAGCTTTTCTTCATCCTGGAAATTGCTAATCCCATCAAAGCAGTCCGGAAATGCTGCTTTCAAGTCTTCGATGCCATCTATATTCTGTGTCTTTCGTTCGTCCAAAGCATGGTAGTATTTGAATTGTACTACATCCAGTGCACGACAAGCTGGTAATCCGAGGACTCCAGGACTGTCCACGTTCACCACATAGAATTTCTCTTTTCTGAATATATTTCGAGGTTCTGCTTTCACCTTTACTTGTAGAGTTATTGATCCATAACATGTAATCCGATCTCCGGTGTAACTCGTAAGTATAGTATTCGGTTCCGGTTTCAATATGTCATTATCATCATAGTCGTCAAATACTTCCTTTATGAGCTTATACGGCATTGTATTTGCAGCTGCACCAGTATCAACTTTTATTTTCCATATGCCTTTTTTTCTGGTGTCACTGTGTTTGTATTCCAAGTCGACAAAGATTTCTTTCTCTGTGGTTTCTGTTCCTTTTTTCAAGTCACCGATTAGAATCATTTCTATCGGTCTTATGCATTCTTGTTCATCTTTCTCGTCACTGTCTTCTTCTTCAGCTTGTATCACGCCTTGTCTGTATCTTCTGTTATTTGGATATTTGGGTTTTGCATACCTTCTTTCTCTACTCCCGTATTGCTGTTTTTGTTGTCTTTCTTTTCCTTGTTGATATCTTGGTCGTCTATCTCTTTCATCATATCGGTCTTTTTTGTCTTTGAAGGTGCAGTATTCATCAAAGTGACCCATGTAGCCACAGTGTCCACATTCATGCCCATATGCTGGACAGTTTCTTCGTCTGTGGACTTGTCCACATCTTCCACATGTGTATTGTTTCTTTCTATATCCAATGCGGTCTATAGAGTTTGCTCCATCACCTTCCAGTTTTTCTTTTGATACATTGCGAGATTCTATTTCTCGGCCTTTTTTTTCTACATCTTCTATTTTGTATCCTTTACCTTCTTTCATGATTTTGTCTCTCAATTCTGGTATTGTCGTTGATACGACTATTCTTTCTACCAGTCTTTCATTGAACTCTTCGCCTTCTAGAAATTGGCATTTTGCAGCTTTATTTCGCAATCTTTGTACGAATTCTCTGATTGTTTCTCCCTCCTTTTGGCAGAGGCGGCTGAATTCTATCCTGTGGACTCTGTAACTGATGTCTGTCGATGGTCCTTCCAGGCGTTCTAGCTCTTTCCATATTTTTTCTGGATCTTTTTTATCTTGTTCTGAGAGACTTGAGTGTTTTAGGCTGGTGAGGCCTATGTCCCCAAGTCCAAGTTTAATGTGTGATGCTTGGATTGTTTTCTCTGTAATAGTCTCTATGTCAAAATGCATCTGCATACGTTCTTTAAAGCTTGCGAGAGCGTCGGCTCTATTTGGAAATGTCCAATCCATACAGGGTCGTTGGTTGGCCATTCTTTCTTTGTTACAGCTCAACTGGTGTTGTTATTTCTCTTTTCTAAGTTCAATGTCTACCCTCAGGCACACTTCAACACTCGGCGAGTCTGTTTTTATTCTTTTTGTATAATTGGCGTCGCTTTACCGCTGCCACCATGTAATAATATTGCTTTCTTATATGAGCGGTAGGTACTTTATTCCAGCTCTACTCAGTCAACCATAATAACATAATCACAGACGCAGAGCACATGCTAGCTGTTGCGTTGCACTATTAAAATCAATGGCGAGCATAAGGCAAATATCACTAAGTTCCCTGCGGGCACAGTGTTCCCCATGAGCACGTAGTAGCATATAGTGTTCCCGCAAGCACAGTGTTTCCAATGAGCTCAGTCAATCACCTGTTGAACAAAACGATGTTTCTTGAAATTGCTTATTTTTTATTATAGTGTGACGTCACGAGTTGGAGTTGAGTTCGAGGCAGGCTGCATCCCTGTCGAGGGTATATATTGCCCGCCACGAGTCAGCGAAAAGGGGGGTGGGATGGGGGCGTTGCGTCTTGGACCGTTAGAGCCACAGTGACTTTGGCTGGAGCTATTTCCGGTTCAGCGAACTTGGCTTGTTTATGTCGTACGTTTGGCGATACTCGGACAAGGAAGTTGGTGAGCAACTTTGGCAAATGCGAAGAGAGGTCGTGTTCAGTGGAGTATTTGGTATGAATAGACGTGAATGATATTTTTAATATGTTTGACGGTACCATTATGCGTGTGTAAGTTTCCAACTTAGGCTATTGAATTGATGTTGGAAATTTCATTCCCGCATTGAAGGAGAAGATTTGGGCGACAATGTCGGAAATACGGCAGGTTATGTTGGAGATACAGTAGGTATAACGTCGGAAATACGGTAGGTTATGTTGGACAATATACCTACCGTATCTCCGACATAACCTGCCGTATTTCCGACATTGTCGCCCTACCCTGGTGCATTGAAGAAAGGCGTCGCAGAATCCATCATTTCGTAATGGCGGATGGTGGTTTAGTTGTAGTGTATTATGGAGAAACGTGCGCTGATTGTAGTTGATGTACAAAACGATTTTATATCAGGGTCTCTGTCGTTATGCGACTGCCCTTCGAAGCATGATGGATCAGAAGTAGTTCCGCCGATAAACAAGATCATAACGGCTCAGCAGTTTTGGGATTTAGTCGCATACAGCAAAGATTGGCATCCTCCGGATCACATATCTTTCGTTACCAACGCAAAGAACTATAAACCCCACGCTGATAACAAGGCTGATATGGAAAAAGCTGAAGTATTTGACTACTGTATATTTGATGTGGATGGAGTTAAAGTTGATCAAGTTCTGTGGCCGGCTCATTGCATTCAGAATAGTGAAGGTGCCGAATTTCATAAAGATTTGAAAATAGTTCCAGATAGCATCACTGTTCATAAAGGAACAAATCCTGGAATCGATTCATATTCTGCCTTTTTTGACAACAATCGACGATCGGAAACTTCACTTCGTAAAATTTTGCAAGATGCTGAAATAACGGAGGTTTATGTTTGTGGTTTGGCTACTGACGTTTGTGTGAATTTCACAGCGTTTGATTCTCACAGTCTTGGATTTAAAACAGTTGTAATTGAAGACTGTTGTAGAGGTGTGGATACTGAGAAATGCGACGAAACGTTTTCCAAAATGAAGGAAACAGGGATAGAAGTACTGACAAGCGAGGAAGTTATGCAAAGAGCAGAAGCTGTGAAAAGCAAAAGCTGATAAAGTCTTCTTATTTGAACAAGGCAGGGGTGCTGTTGTTATGAATTAATTTTTGTTGTTTGGATTTATTGCACCACGCCAGTACTTCCAAGTTTATAAGCTCAGACAAATGCAATACTATGTGTTCCCCAATACTGGCTGCCAAGCAGAAAGGAACATAATTATACCAATTTTAAAGTCCTAGATTTGACTCGATCGGGAATTGAAACCAGGAGCGCCTGATCAGAAGACGGGACAATCAAAACCATTCACCAGAGTGATATATTTTGTTGCTTTTAATTTAGTGTTTTGAACAAGCGCTCTCATACACTGACTACCAAGTAGAGGGAAAGTGTAATGCTACTTTTAAAGTTTCCAGCAATAAATACAAGTTCACTATGAGCAGCATTTATTTCCAATCTCCACACTTTGCACACAAGAAAAAACTTCCAGAACAGGAAAATTCTATGCATCTGCATTCCCATACACCAAGACATATAACAAACTCTTCGGCGAAATTTTTCAAGTTTGCGAGATCACAGATGTGTTGACAAGTTTCTCGTTCAGGCTAATTTGAGCTTGCAGTACATTCGTAAGGTATCGCACCATTAGCAAATCCTGAAACAGAGAAAATAGTCATAGACTGTACCAGTCATTTTGTATAATTAGCCCATTAGTGCAAGAAGTTTGCCGACCCCTGACTTGGGTCATAAGCTTGGAAATTCCACTCTTTCAACAATAGACAACCCCTAAATATAGATATCGTAATGACGATTCACCAGTCACCACATATTTAATCTTGGGTTATTGCTTTCGGAGTTCTGCTCCTTCATCACCTTATCTGTGGTGAATGTTGTTAACGGTAAATATAATTTAAATGATACTTACATTAATATTATTATTGAGCATATTGTCGAATTCTTTTTCCGAAAGATGAGGCACAGAATGAACAAGATCGTAAAGAAATCTTCCTATCTTTGCATCAGGTTCTGTTGTTCCTTCCTGTTAAGTTTTACAACAGTTAGGCCTACAAGTTTAGTAAATAAGGCAACAGTGGACAAAGTACAGATTGTGTGATAAATTAGTTACAGCACTGAAGTTCCCCAATCACAGCCGGCCACGAATTGACTCCCTTACTTAGCCGATACAAATTAATCAAAAAATTCCCGAATTTCGGTCCCTATAATGTAGATTATAAATCGGTCAAGCTGATAATTATAAACAGTTGACCTCTAGTGCAGATTTCCATGGGGTTGGGGAGTAAGCCAAGGGATGGAAAGTTCAAGACTGAACACTGTAAAAGCAGTCAGGGCCCTCAAGTGCAAGCCGGAGAAATTAAACTAACAACTAGGCATCTTACCTTGACTGAATCCACATAATTCAAGACTACGTCTAAAATGGAGACAAGATTTTCAATCGCTTCCGTCACATGTTGGAATTCTGATGGTACGGTGACAACTCCCGTCTTTTTAAAACAGCCCTGCAATTGAATGCAAATCGATGATTTGAGAAATAAGTGAAGTGATGGAGGACGATCCAAATAATGAAGTCACCAGAAATTTAACAAGCTTTCGGAGCTCTGCACCTTCATCAGACAAAATCAACAATATAATAGTAGGGGGCTTACACAATTTGACTTTTTTGAGTAAGATAGATATAGTAAGTCATCAAAAATGTAACATTCGGTCCAGTTTATTGGAATATTGGTAACAAGCTTTCGGCCTTCGTCTCTTTCATCAGGTGAAGATGATATGCACATTATTTTGATTTTCATTTAGATACTAACCTTATGAATTCGATCAATTCCAACCCATTCTGCATCATATTGAAGTAATTTCACATCAATTGGCGTGAACATCATACCTTGTGTTTTACCTGGGACACCAATTGGAGAGCTGGAAATGAACGATCAATTCACTGTCTAAAGTAAAACCACTTCCCTCAGATGTTGTGAGAAAGAAGTTACTGAAGATTCTCCCTATTAATCATGGCGCGTCTGAGTTGACTTTCGTCGACGCCTGTGAGTTTAGCTAATTTACTTCAACGGTCGGATGGGCGGTTAGAGTTGCAGAACAAAAATTTCTTTTGTAAACTTCCATTATCAAGACGTGTGATATGAGCTTTGTACTTTAAAGGCTTGTTTTGGCAAAAGCAATATATTTCAATTGTCTTAGTAATTCCACGGATTTTAACATTACTTAATTTGAAAGAACAAAAATTTCATCGTATTGCCAAGGCGTCTTAGTTGCCAAATCTGCAACAAAATTTAGATCCACTTACCTAACGTATGCTTTGAAACCTAGTTCTCCTTTGTTGAGAGTCGTATCAACAGTTAGATGAACAGGGACTTTGTTTTTACTTTCCTTTGTATAATACTCGTGAATGAGCACAGAGTGTTCGGTGATGTCATGACCGGTGGCATACCTGAAGAGACAATAAAATTGATGAGGACGATGAGCGAGAACATAATAAATAGTAATTTGTAGGGTTCTGCCCAGGACTGTAGCCTGTGGCCATAGTTCCCTATATTGTAAGTCTTAAGGTTGGAGCCTGGCCTGTTGTTTTTGATTTATGGGTTCCAAGGACGTGGACATGTCAAAACTTTGTGTTTACAGCCTGGATCACTGGAAATATTTAAAATAATGACATACCAGCCAACGATAACTTCATTGCTGTTAACTTTTTTGTGAAGATCGTACATTGTCTTGGCATATTCCATGTCGAATGCGACCTCGACATCTGATTCCGTGTGTGGGACACAGAAAGCATTCGTTACAGTCACGGCATTTGCATCAACCGTCCCTGGAAACATGAAAAGATATATATATTGTGTGTATGACCATATGAAAAGCAGTTTAATAAGAAAATTCAGAACTATATCAGCCAATCATGGACCTCAAGAAAAACATGGTATATATACAATATGTCCGTGTGCCAGGAAATTAAAGAAAAACCATAAGATGTTTATTAGTCTGTCAACGCTAAGGGAAAATTCAATCTACAAAGAAATGGGTAAATAAAATCAAATAATTTCAGTCTGCCCCAAGGATCCTAATTTCAATAGAAATTTCCCAAGTGGTGAAAATATCTCTCGGGACGTGGCACAAATTTATCACGATGACTTCCATACCAAGTAAAGTTCCAACGACTCGTTTTGCATCATCTTTTCGCCTTTCATAGCTATCTATGACAGCAAACAGAACGACGGGATGGACACAAACAAGCCTACTTTCAGACATGATTAAATTTTTTCTGTATCTTATTCGTGACTGCAGGTGCTCGAAACATGAATTTCCGAAGCGTACACAAAAAGTGAGCCATATCCAAGATGTTCATGTCAGTTTTATCAACGTATACGACGCAAATTCACGAAACGCATGCTAATGTGTTAGACTTTCAGCTGTATATAGCTTACTCTATAATATTTTCACGCATTATCGTGTTATTTTAGCATTTATGCTGTTTTTACGTTGTGAATTTGGCTTTTCATGTAAAAATCTTTGTCTAAACAGTCGCTGTTAATGTAGCAAGACTTTTCTGTGGTTATTCATCCATGGAGTATTTTAATAATTTTTTGGCTTTCAAATTTCTAATTTATCGTCATTTTCGCTCGTTTATATTTAAAATAAAGTAATTTCATAAAATCTTTGATTTTTACTCAAATGTCTTCTTGATATTCGTTGTGAAAGCTCGACGAAAGCGCAAACCTCGCTTCTCTCAGTCGCTTGCGGAAAGCACGTGTTTACAATCAGCATTGGCTCGTCGGCTACGTAGTTGAATTGCGAACTTCAGTCTGCGTGGTGTCCAAAAAGTTTAATAGTTGGAATATCTCAAGAATTTACAAAGCATGGGAAGACCAGGTGAGTAAAGGTTATGATTACTCGAGTAGCTATTTATGATAACAATAGCAGTTTATTAGTCTACAGTTTTAATATTCCTCGAAAATCGCGAAAGCTACTGACTCTCTTGATATGGGAATTTATAGTATTTATTGAATTTTGGCAATGACACAGACAATTTATATAGGTCTAAGCTTATGATATGACCTGAAAAATGCTAATTTCTCTAGGAAAACTTTGGTTGGTTGGGCGATACCTGAAAGCAGACTGCGGAGTGCATTTTATGGCAGATCTGGCAGAGAACTAGCGCGCGCAATTCACATAGCCCGCGCCCATTTTATATCCTTTTTGATTTAGATCCAGAATGGTTCGACAGACTGTTCAAACCATGTAGTTTTTATCATTCCCACCATATCCCTGCGCTCCTAAATTGCAGGAGCCCCCGCGTGCAACATTTAGTTGAAAATATCTCGCATGGCCATGAAATGAAGACCGAGTACAGACCATGTGGAATTTCAGATTCTAAACCGCGGACCACTTGAAATAATTCAGGGTAGTTATTGACAAGAACAGTCGATACTGTGGCGTATTGTCTGTCTCAATACTCTTTCATCATCATTTTTTCTCACAGAATTTTCACCCCGAGGTCGAGGGCGTGGTGGATTTAGAGGAGGTAGCCGTGGTGGTTTCGGAGGTGGC
The DNA here is from genome assembly GCA_030412335.1 of Botrylloides violaceus. Taxonomy (NCBI): domain Eukaryota; kingdom Metazoa; phylum Chordata; class Ascidiacea; order Stolidobranchia; family Styelidae; genus Botrylloides; species Botrylloides violaceus. The sequence goes on along the minus strand of JASFYC010000494.1, from coordinate 945,856 downwards.
GGCGGCAGCCGTGGTGGATTCGGAGGTGGTGGTGGCCGCGGTGGATTCGGAAGCCGTGGTGGCCGCGGGGGTGGCCGCGGTGGATTCGGAGGCGGTGGTGGCCGCGGGGGATTCGGAGGCGGCCGTGGAGGTGGTGGCCGAGGAGGATTCGGCGGACGTGGAGGAGGAAGAGGTACGTAAAATTTCCAATTATGATATTTCAGCTATTAAGTTGAAATGTTTTGGTAGGCCTAATATATATGTATACAACACTTCTTGCTTTCTCACACTTCGTTTCATGGTCGATCCTGTCCAAATGTATCTCTCACTCCCTTTTGTATTGAGATGTACATCAGGTGCTGTTCCCACTTATTGGAGCACTGGTATCTCAGTAAAACTTTCCATAGAGGCTGCCACTTTCAAAGGAAAGCAAGCTAAAAGCTATACATCACTACTAGACTTCGAAGAAACAACTTTTAGGCTACAATATTGATATTCTTTTCCAGGTCGTGGTGGGGGAGGTTTCCGTGGAGGTAGATCGACTATTGTAGAACCACATAAGCATCCAGGAATTTTCGTCGCTCGAGGCAAAGAAGACGCACTTCTAACAAAGAATCTTGTCCCAGGAAATACAGTCTATGGTGAAAAGAAAATTGAAGTTGAGGTAATATGCAATGCTTTTTCTATGATAGGATTTCTTTCAGACTAGATGTCGGCACAGTCACTCCGGTTGAAGTAAAAAATTTGAAATTCTCTTATGATTCATGCTCTCGTCATTCATGAATATGGCTGGTCGTCGATATTCAAATCATAATATATTGCCATTTGGGCCCCATTGGCATCCATGGATGGCAGAACACAAAACGTTGTCAACCTCTAAGCTTTTACCAGAATTCGAAAAATATCTTTATTACATCATCAGCAAGATGAATCACGCTAGTCGAAGCAACATGTCACCATCAGGACCTGGTCTATAGCTGGAGGCTCGTGAAGATAAATGTTAAGATTTGAATATCTGCTTTTTAGAATGACGGATCAAAGATCGAATACAGAGCATGGAATCCATACAGATCAAAACTGGCCGCCGCCATTCTTGGTGGAATCGGTCATATCCACATGAAACCAGGTTGCAAAGTTCTGTACCTAGGAGCTGCTTCTGGCACTACAGTCTCTCACGTATCGGATATTGTAGGCCCGGTAAAAAATTCAGTCTTCCTCTTTTTAGCTGCTGTGCTGAAAATTGGTCTATACCCAGTGTTTCTCTCTCTCGCTTAAGCCGAATGAAAAAATTCAGAGAAATCCCCCCTTCTGTTGACTTGAATATTCCACCAGTGGGTAAAATTAGCAGCCCATGGTTGATATTTCCCCTGATTTGTATCATGCTTTTAATTACCTTTTTGCTCTGTAGGAGGGAATTGTATATGCAGTTGAATTTTCACATCGATCTGGTCGAGATTTATTAAATGTTGCCAAGTCACGGACAAATATTGTTCCTATCATTGAGGACGCAAGACATCCACACAAATACAGAATGCTCGTCGGTTAGTTTTTGATAAACTCTTGTGAGCTTGACTGACAAGCTCTGCTTTGACATCAATTCTAGAGAGGCCTTTTATTAAGAATTCTTTATATATTCTAGGTATGGTAGACACAATTTTCGCTGACGTTGCCCAACCTGATCAGACGAGAATCGTAGCCATTAATGCACACCATTTCCTGAAGAACGGAGGCAACTTTGTTATCTCTATCAAGGTAAGGTCTATCTCGGGTTTTGCAGTTTCGCGATGTAGGGGATGGGCAACTTGAATCGAATATTCAAAATCGATTCGAAAATTTCACCACCACCACCACCCAGCAGACATCTAATATTTTCCTCATCTCTCTCACGCACTCCTTGCTCGGCCTCTTAATGCTCTTCACCTATTCACCTATATTTTTATTTATGAAGAGGCTGATTGTTTTGTTTATGAGAAAGGACTGATTCTATTCATATTCAAAATCAAAAAATGATTCGATCTGCCCATCCCTATGTGTAGCAGCGCCAGCAGATGCAAAATATTGTATCCCTAGCTTCTGTAGTAGACCACCAGATCAGTGGTGTCCCTCTGAGCTTGGAACCACCTTGTGTATGTGCTCATCGTGCATGTATGAAATCTAGCGAAAACTTCAAATTACTTACTGCAGGCATCTTGTATCGATTCTACTGCCAAGCCCGAAGCCGTATTTGCATCAGAGGTCAAAAAAATGAAGGAGGAAAAAATGAAACCAAAAGAACAATTGACTCTTGAACCGTACGAGCGAGATCACGCTGTTGTGGTTGGAATTTACAGGGCTCCGCCAAAGAATCAGACGTAGAACGCTGGGATTATTTTTACATTGCAATGCATTCACTCTTTAAAACACTGCCTTAGTGATGGCCAATCGCAACCTGCCAAGAATTTTGTAACATACCCTAGCTGAAGGACAACTGAGCTCAATCATGGCATGTCAAAAAATTTTTTCTGAACACTAATGGCTGGGATAATGAAAACAAAGTACCGCCGGTTCGTTTACAAAACAACAATGTCAGCACTCTAAGGAGTGGATGATACCATTTTGTAATTAATTGCCAAGGTATGTCGGTTTTTAGTTTAGACGCTGAATAAATGCTAGACTTGATTTTTGACTTTACGAGGCAGAATTTTTACCAGGATTAGCTGTTTGAGTGAAGCAAAACACAGGGGGTGCAGCCCAATTTGGAATGAGAGTCTTACAGATCTGCAAAAGTCTGTCTGGGTTGAGTGTCTTTTTTCTGTTTTGAATTGATGGTGTATTTCACCATTCGTCATATTCAGTAGTATCAGAGCTTAACGTAGTTGTAAGCCAACCTAATGCATTTAGTTACTTCTGGTCTATTGCCTGGATCAATATGTGTGTATATGCACCCCGCTGATACCGACTGCCTAGCAGTGCAGGCACATTGAAGACTCAAATTCACGGGCAATCCGAGCATAATGGTGAAGGTGTGTTGTGTACTCTGTATAGCAACATGCCCTGGATTCCTATCAAGGGTAATTTCTTCGCCTACCATCTTTTCGATTTGTAACAAAAATAACAAATGGAATAGAAGATGTGGGCTGTGATGACATATTGATAAAGTTATATTGCAGATAATGAACTCCGTTAAATCATAACGTAAAGAATAGAATATATTCAAATGCCATTTGTTACATGACAGCAGATTGACACGTGATGACAATACAGGATAAACAATAACATATTATGACAACATAATTTAACTGAAGTCTGGAATTTGCTGCAAGTAACCAAGGTAATAGTGCACTGCACAGCCTGGTAATAACCAGGTTCGATGTTCAACAGTTGGAAGGGAACCCTTCCTAAATTGTCTGCTTGACTGGTCTTACCAAATAACAAAGACTGGGTTCAATGTTGAAGGGGTGAAGGAACCCTGCTAGCTATCTGTTAGTATGGTCTTACATACATCTGGCAAAAATGTGCCATGGTGACGCAAGGACGCTCTTATCGGGGTAATCTGAGAAAGTTGAACGTGATATTATGCCAGTGGCGCTGTGCCCCAATCTGATTTCACGCAAAGCATTTGGAGAAAAAAATCAGCCTTAAAACAAACTGCAACATTACAATTGAGTTGACACGATATGACTTTGAAGTTGAACTGCTACTTTGAGAGCAGTGGATGTCTATACCATCAAGGTTTTTGACCAATCAGTGATGTTCATATGATTTTTTTAAAATTTGAAATCGATATCTTCTTGATGATTTCACGGTTTCTTGAATTCAATTCTTTCGACCCGTACATCGTTTCCATGCAACTGATAGACGTACGTGACTACAGTGTTAGACTGGATGTCCATTAACACAAATGATGGAATAATATCTACAGATAACGGAGAGAATGCGCCAGTGATACTTCCTGGGTTGATGTAAAATTTTCCTTCATGTTCGTAAGCCTCAAATTTATGAGTGTGGCCGAATAGAAGGATATCGACATCTAGTTGACGTTGGACCATCGCAAGGCTTTCAGTGTCTCCCCATGGAACAACTTGATGGCCGTGGCACATTCCAATCCTGAAGAAATTGTGACTAATTTAGCCTCAAAATCAACATTTGATGAGAAAGCTACCGGTATGTGCATTTCATACGAACTTTGACATGGTTGGGAGAAGGTGGCACCTGACTTCGACAGCCATCCGGCAACCCCTTGTCCAGCCTGCACATGCACCAGCATACATCACGCTGGCTATATCGCCCTGTGCCTTCAATTTGGGTCAATATTTGAATTTGATTGGCGAATGGGTGAACTGAGAAATGGAACTCACTTGAACTGGCCTACGGTGACAACTTTTTGCTCTGGATAAGCTGGGTTTTCATCGAAATCTCCTCTTACAATATGAACATCACTTGCCAATGTTTTTAGGTAGTCATACGATTCTTTATTGCACAAGTTTCCCGTGCAGAGAATATGCTGGATTTTTCCTGGGACCAGCAATTTTTTGAATTTAGGAGACAGCCCTGATGCCCTGTGAGGTATATGCAAGTCTCCTACAATCAAAACCAACACCATTTCTCCTTTTGAACAACCCAAACCTAAACAAACCAGCACTGCTCTGCAGCTCAAATCTTAACTCTTCTGCCCGCACACAGTGGGATGGTTCCGCCAAATGCAAAAATCTTCTTGTCATATTTCGAAGTCACAACGCAAATGCAATGGCGTAATTTTATTTTGTAGCTTCGTGCTACTTTATTCCTATAAATATGCTATCACAAGGTATATGAATAGTGGGATATATACACTGTATATTCTTCTACAAGTTCAAGTTTACAACCTAAATAGAATGTCTGCTGCTGCGAGCGTTTCTACAAAAATTTACAACCGCTAGAGAGAGACAAAGCGCCACACTCGTCGCTTTGCGAAAGTCGTTTTTTTAGTCGCTAGTTGCCGGTCCACGTTTCGCTGCCTCTATTCGCTGATGTAGTGGTGGGTCTGAATTCAGGTTGATTTCAACGGTCATCCAGAGTAGGCCATGGGTCATCTCTGGTGGAGACCAAACTGGGTCAACCGTGTACCCGAGTTGAGTGGTTCCCATTATGTGACGTCACATCGGTACCGAAATGACATATATATTCCTACGTATCGCTTAAAGAAGGGCTGTACACCGATTCCGCTAGATATAGATGTTGCGGCAACTATGAAATTTTAGGTTAATTTCAAGGCGGATATCTGGCGGAGTACAAACATGAGTGAATCGCTCACCCGAATTGAGTGGTTCCGCAAGCTGCGACGTCATGTCTTTGCCGAAATGGTTTATGCCGCAGGGATCATTAGGGGCGGTCGTTTTCGTGGTCTTTCGTGATTTTGTCCGCGAATTATTATTTCAAGGCATTCATCCGACAATCATGGATCCAAGGACGACTTAATTACCGAAACAATTTGCATCGGTAGGCCTACTCATGCGCGCATTGCAGGCTCTTTCACTTGGCAAAGTCATAAATAATTAATGCATAGCGCGTGGCTTGATCGACGCCTTGCATCATTTTGCCATTCTGTTCAATTAAACAGGCGGTTATGTCAACTTTATTCAGACGAAAGGCAGTCTCGGGATTAATTCAATGCATCTTTCCCTCGCTGTCGCAGAGCATTATTAGATAAGAGAAGATCAAAAATCAATACAATTCTTTCTCTCACCCGTAGAGTCTACTGCAGGGCTACTTTATCTGTGATCGTGCATAAAAGCAAGTGGCATCGAAGTGAAGCGATGAGATATTTGCGGCGCGAGATTCGATCACGCGTTTAGGCAATTTCAGGAATTCAGCTGTAGAAAAAGCCTCCCTACAGGACTGCAGGTGTCCGTATGAGTTATCACGAACTTCTAGAAGGTGTATTTTTACCTAGTCTCTGCGTTACCGGTACTACATTCCTAGTTATTCCGAACGCTAGTGAGCGAATAGGCCTGGTTCGTGAAATCGCAAGCAATCAGTTACGCAATAAAGGCAGTTAGATTAGTTAATTGTAAAAGATGAATGACGAATCGACACCTGTGGGGTTCGTGGTGTAAGATTTTGAAATAATCTACTCTGGTTTCATTTTATAGGCTAGTAGCTACAGTATAAACTTATGTAGACGCCACAGGTTCCCGAAGACCTCGACAAGGAAAAATATTATCCTTCTGCTATCGATCGCCTCTGCAATGGGATTGTTATTGTTGCGAACGCCTCACATCTACCTTCTGGCCGTTGTCATTCAAGGTATGCTGCTAAAAAGGGATTTTAAATTGTCGGTGTACGCTGTAGGCCGATGTGTGCCGTTTTGCGTCGTGAAGGCTACGTGCGCTAAAGTGCTATAACTCTCTCTCTCTCTAGATGTCTAGAACGATATGCATGTCGTATTCGATGCAGTTACATTTTCTGATAACTATCGAGGGTAGGCCTATATGTTTCTAGTTGTAAAATGCAGACAAACTTTGTGGCGACCGCGGGTCGAATCGCTCATGATGACCATCCTGTCGCAACTGCCGCCTCCGTCGAATTTGTGCTTAGCACCGGCCGTGGCTGAGGACTCTAAGTCGGGTATTTGGTTGTAATAAAATTTTCAACATTTTGAAGCCCCTCTAACTCATTAGACCGTAGTCAAATATATATACTAATTTATAAGTCTATGCAATGCATTGTAAGCGTATAAGGTAGTGACAAAATAAAAACTCCTTTCTCCCTCCTCCCTTTCGCTCTCTCTCTCTCCGCTAAGGCTACCAAATTGTCATCTGCTCATCATTATCTCTCTCTCAAGCGATTAATTTTAACCAAATTTGATTTTGGCATTATTATCCTTCCACAACTGTTGTTCTTGTGGATATCACTCAGTTCATCATGTGCGATCATTTTATGGTCCCGGAGGATGAGATTATTGAGTGAGGTAATCCTTCTTAATTATATCGTGATTGACCAGAACCGGCACTGTTGCATTTCCACACATCCTCAGCTTACTGTAATTGTATTTCAAATCAGTGTGGATTAGGTATTTGGCCTCTTGAGCATCCTGTGGCCCAGTGGTATAAAACTTCCAGACCTTCTCACGTAACTCACACACAAGAGAACCAGGAGTTGAACTTTGAACCCGACCCAGAGAAGCGAAAGTAATTCATTTGAAAAATAGGCATGCACAGAATCGTTATACGAGGAAAGTACCCACGATAGAAATCTAAAGCATGTTGCTTGTTGCCACGCAGACACACAGAGTACCGTCACTGCCTAATCGTTGGAAGGGTAGGCCTATGATGTCCTATATCAGTAACTTGGACTTGGGAGTCTTGTGATTAGCACCGACTTGCTTCCACCTGCTTGGTTTGAAATTTTCATGAAAATCTTACAATATTTAGGTTGCTACGGCAAATATCGATTCACAGAACCAGCACAAAATTATACAGTCATTGCTTCAGAAGACAGCATTGTAACCCTTCGGTAAGTTATTATGCCCATTCATCAACATCATAACAACTGTAATTCAAATCCAGAGAAGGTATACGTTAGTCAAGCCTTGAGTAAAAACATGCTAGTGTACACACTTTTGTAAATCTACCCTACTTATGTATAGTACAGTTCATTTAGCATTCCATTACTTGGCCAACTTATTCCAGCATAATGTCTAACTTGCGCTACCTGAATGCACCGACAGCGCATATCTACAATACTGGCAGTTATGTTACCATGAAGTTCTTCTTCATTTTTCGTATGACTTTAGTCTTTGAACTAGATGTCCGGGCAGGCATACAACAGTGGCAGTGGCTAAGCGAAAAAATTTGATACTGCTTGACTCAATCAATTCCTTGTTAGGTGTAGATTTGCAGATGCAGCCAATTTGAAAAAGGTATGGATGAATGGAAGTACGATTCTCTTCGTAAAGGACCAAAAAATTTCTGGAAATAATCGTGTGACAGTCCTACAAGACAATTATCAAGGTACAGGTAAAATATGCGGTAGAGATATCTGCCCATTTTGTAAATTTAGGGAGAAACCCCACACTGTGGCCTCAAAAAAATTTGAATCATCGTGTGTGTAGGCCTACTCTATAGTCGTGTGTCTATCCAGTGATGTTCAGTTACATTTTGGCCCTGAGGTATGAACTATAGATACCTGTCCCCGTTAAAATACTGTTGAGCCTCTTTGGTCCACCCAAAAAGCACCCTTCCTAGCAATTGTCTCATTTGATCTGCCCCAGGGAAGATCGCAATCGTACAACCAGTATCTATCCAATCTATTCGTGTTTTTATGCAGAATTTTCAATTCGAATTCGACAAATCAATAAATACGATGAAGGGGAATACAGTTGTACTATTTATGACGATGACACCGCAGGCGCTCATATTACTCAAACGATGTATCTGACTGTACATGGTAAGGATGGATCTTCTTTTTTCGTTTGGCTTCATCTTTTCTTCGGACTAGATGTCAAGGTAGCCACACAGCATCTGCTGCTTGCTGGCCTCGTATCCAAGTTCTTCAGACTGATCACTCCACTGGATAGCTTATTCAATGCACAGAGATGGATGGGATGAGAAAAATAGATGGACGGGACAATACTTCTTTTCTGATAAGGCAGTTGCCCAACTGTGCAACTAATTCATTCATTCCACAAGAAAAATAGACTTAGGTCAAAGGTCAATATCGACTCTTACATGGCGATCAGAATTATGAGCATTAAATATTCATAACGATATCTATGCTTAGATGAGCCGTACATATTTAATGAGTTAGATTAATTGACTTGCCGGGTTCGTGGTGTAATGGTAGGTCGTCGGCCTAGAAACCGGTAGGTCTCCGGTTCAAATCTGGAGACTGCATCATACCAAAGATGTTAGGCTCCATCTACTGCACTGTTGACCGGGACACCGAGAAATAAAGCCACACAGCTGTGGCTCAGTGGCTGTTATTTCGTCATTTTTGCTACGAATGCCAATGTCATATGTGCCGATAATATTATGCATTACCTTGGTGCGGTAAAACTGTAGAGACGCTGGATCGATGATTCAAAAAATTATTCCATCCGTATTTGGAATAAAAAATGATTCGATAGTCACACAAAACTGATTTTATTACATAGCTGTAGCGCTTAATCATAAAATATTAAGTGTAGTGCAAGTCTTCAGCATTGCATTATGGTGGCGATTTGATCCCCTTCAAGCCCCCTTCAACCGAGATGAACAAGATGGGAGTGTGAAATTGTAGATTAAAGAATGATAGAGTAATGTAGTGATGTTGTATTGATCAAACGATAGAGAGTATAATAACCTTTTGTGGTGATGCAGATGGTTGGAGAGAGAGAGAGAGATTTAGAACTTATGCGTAATAATGTGCATATAAATGGGAATATGAATATCAGTACACATATTTCGTCGATGGTCATCACATAGGGACTAGTGTAGAGAAACCCAGTCGGAAAAATGCGAGCGTCCTTACGTGGCCGGCGTGTGGGGTTGCCAAGGCTTGCGTATGGAACGCCACGCGTTATAAGGCCCACACATGGCATTGCTGGGCCATTATATGACCCATGTATGTATTTGCTACACATGGTCCATACCCGTCTACACGCATAGGTGGCATGTGATATGGCCAGTGTTACGTTTGCATAGCCTTGGCCACACACGGGCCACCAAAGACCATGCGAAATTACAGCCTCGTGCCATACGTGAGCCGAACGTAAATTTATACTAGTCCGAAGAAAGTCATGCGAAAGAAGAAGGCTATCTGTCATTCTGTAACATTTTCCAGTGCCGGCGTATTTGACGTTTGTGTCCGACAAAGTGAAAATTGTCAATGAAGGAGATAAATTTTTCCTAAAGTGCATGGCGGAAGGGAAACCGAAGCCTGTGATTCGCTGGCGACACCTTGTACCTTCAGGTGTGTGTGTTATGTGTCACCTGTAGGGAGTAGGCCTATAGTAGAGATGACGATAATAATCAGTGAAGCCCGACTAATTCTGACCAATGATAAATTGGAATCAGCCAAGTACGGATGCCGATATCAACCTCGGCATATTTTCCTCTGATCGCTGATGATTTTCAGTGTTCGGAGAAACACGTGTTTAGGATTACGACTAACACCGTGCTCAGCGGTAAATACTGTAGCCACGTGCGAACTGGGAACCACGTGCTCACAAGGAACACTGTGCCCATGGGAACACTATTCAACACTGCTCATGGGGAACACTGCCCATGGGGCACACTGCTCAAGGGGAAGCACGTAAAACCACGTGGTCACAGGCAACCACGTGCTGACATGGAACACTCTGCTCACGGGAAACACTGTTCTGTTACCACCAAGTTCAACCTCCAGTCACGTCAGAAACTACTTCAAACGCTTTTGTCGCTCAAACCCGTCATCTGATGGACATTAAATTTAATCAACAACAACATGTTAATCGAACATGTTCAAAAATTGTCCTGCGTCTGCTTCAGGTGATGGTGTAATGGGTACAGGCACGCACCTACCTATCTTCAACATCACAAGAGAAGGCGAAGGAATTTACGAATGTAGTGCTGACAATAACATGGGATCGCCACAAGTACACACGATTCAAATCTATGTTAAATGTAAGCGTACGTCTTTGGTTGGTCAGGTTCTCTCTCTCTCTCTCCATGTCTCTCCAGAGTGCTCACGGGAAACATTGTGCTCCCGGGGGAACCATGTGTTTACGAGAAACACTGTTCTTGCAGGGAACCAAGCGCTCGCAGGGAAAACTGTGCTCATGGAAAGCACTACTCGCAGGGGACACTGTGATCCGGGGGAACCACGTGTTTAGGCCTACAAGCAACACTGTGCTCAGGGGGAATACCACTCTCTCTCTCTCTCTCCTCACAATCTGTATACTACACATTTACGTCGTCGGCCCAGTTTCTGCTTATTTTGATGATGTGTGTGCTGCCATTGAATTGCACTAGGCTTGAATGATGATTCTCTGTTTCCAGATTCTCCAGAAATGCATCGGCGCCGAGCTAGGCAGCTTGTTTCTTCAGAACTTGGGAAAAGTATTGTATTGGAATGCACTGCTTCATCGTATCCACTGCCAACCTTTGTGTGGAAACGTGGTGATATCGTGTACGAGAGATTAAAATGCTGAAAATTTTACGATTAAACGTAATTTCTCATCGGCTAGTCAATGAGTTTTGAAGATTTCAAGTTCGCGCTCTGCACTTAAACACCCTTACCTATCTTGGTTACCCCGAATAAACCCCTGTAGGGCGACTAAGTACATATACCCTTTAAGTTTAGTGATGAATATAGTGGAGCCAATGGCTTACGATCGTAAAGAAGATTGACCAAAGATTGACAATTGACAATTGTAACATTCATTTAAACACAAAATTGCATAACACAATGGTTGTTGTTCACAGGTACAAAGCCAGAGCACCATCTTCTCGAGTTCAAGTTGCCACGGCAACATATAGAAAATACACTGTGAGGTCAAAGTTGAATATTGATAAAGTCGAAAATGATGATTTCGGAAAATATGTATGCATCGCTGAGAACGAGAAGGGAAAGGCCAACATGTCAATAACTTTTTCAAGTGAGTCAAGTCATTGATTGGAGCGTTATCTGCCGTTGTACTTTTATGTGCCTTTCTGATGTTACAACGGTTAAAGGGTAGAGATAGTGTTCAGGGTTTGTGGCTGGTAAGTTGTCAGTTTCAGGGACGTTTAAGTTCCTCTATTCTCTCTCAGTCTCTCCCTTTCTGAAGACTTCACATGTTTTCCTTCATATTTTGTAGAGGTTGTGCCGATAAAGAGGATTCCTCCGTATAAAGGTACGTTCTAATAAGCCTACTACCTCTGCAGACACATGTCATCCAATTTAGACCAGTGCTTCTCAACCGCCAGTTCGTAGACCAGCGCGGGTATTTCTACCAGAATCTTTCACTTTCAGACGGCGATCGGTTCTGCGCCACAATGGTGGCGTTTTTTTAGGAATGACCATGCGGACCTGTTTTTGCGCCGGTCTGCGCGAACTTACCCACAAATTTAACGGTCCGCCGGAGTGAAAAGGCCGAGAACCACTAGACTATAAATTGTGTCGTATTTTCAAGCTTTCAGCAGTACTACGAAGACGGAGAGACAAAAAGGGGAGAACGCGGCATCGAGAGTCCGTGATGGATTACAGCTATTTTTATTTGTCACTCCATTGATCGGTCTACAATTATTCGAGTCACTGTGAAGAGCATTTTGAAGCGTTTTCATGTATACACACACTTGTCAGTCCACATAGCACTCCGTGTCCATTCTATTCGTGTGGATCTGGTGCGCTGCCCTGAAGCCCGCGCTTTTAGGGCCCCCAAAACTCTTCAATAAGTAATCAACGACGCGCTGAAAAGTTATATTTGGTGGCTAAAAACCGGGATAACGCCAGACGTCGAGGTGCGCCGAAACCTTGAGCGGCCGAAGATTCATTTCTGTACTGCCTACTGTCCATTGTTTTCGTCAAGTTGAATGTGTTACTATACTATGAATGTTCCATTTTCTGTATCTTCGCTGTATTTCATTCCAATTTTTAAAATCACGCGACATTTTCAAAATGTTCGTTTCATAAATTCCGTGTTAGCAAGGTTGTGCGAATGCATTGAGCTCAATGGTTGGTGTAGCGGATGGACCAGAAGAGAATTTTTCAGGTCTCTGGTACCGGTCCAAGTCAGGATTTCGCGAAACTTTTGTTATCTGGAGCAACATCGCATCTTTAGGTCCCTGTTATGATTCCTAGACTAGGCCCTTACAATTGTAACCCCTCAGGTAAAGCGATTTGTCAGTTAGGCCTAGACCGGTCGTAGGTCTTTCCAGCTCTAGCGAATTGAGCAACTCTTTAGTGCTCTCATGTGTCTGTTTCCGGTAAGTTCATCAAATTGTGCACATCGTCTAGCTTAATTGTAAAGCTACAAGATTAATTCTTTTCGGCGATTACGCCTTGATAAGTTCAATACTTCAGTGTCCTGAAGATTGAAGAATCATTTTTTTGCCTCAAAAATTGAAGAAGCTGATCTTCGGCAGCATTCCGACCCTACCGAGTCCACTTCCGATGAATCCGGTAAGACCGAGACTCGAAGTCGTCGTGCTCCGTGCATCCTGCGTACGTAGTGTTCATATTCGTCGGCTGAAAATGGGTGGCTTTCTGATCTAATTATATTCGAAAAGCTTAGTAAGATATTGATAAATACCTGAGTAACTGTATTAGTCAGTCTTTGAACCAGACTGGTGTCAGTCGTGTAGGTTTGAGGCGTAGCCGTAAGGATTTCAGCCATAACGGGGTTCAAGATCCGCCATATTGTTGCAATTTTAAAACTTGCTGGAGATTTTGTCCTACTTTCAACTTAGGTGGTAATTGTATTCTAAAATCGACTTTTAAAGCCGACCGCTTTAAATATATTGGAGTCGGCAGCTCTGCAGTGCCGGCCATTTCACCCATATTTGTAAACCAATAACCTAGTTACACTGGTTATTTATCAGCCTGCATTTCATGGCAGATCTCGACGATAACTTGTGCGTGCAAGAATTTCCCTCCATGCAGACCCGCGCACATTTCAAATTGCCAGTGCCTATTTTATGCCATATTTTATCCACAGTGGGTAGACAGACTGCTCATTCCCATCGTCTCCATGCGGCGCTTCTAAAATACGGGAGCCCGGCGCGGTACATTTAGTCAAAAATATCTCGCGACCTCACCGGCCACTAAATTCAGACTGGCCTAGAAAGCTTATACTGTCCTGTAAAAGATGGCTTATTTTTGGAATGCGTTTTGTATGGAATTTAGCAGTTGGTTTTTTACTGAGTGATAATTTTCAGATATGACAATGGTTGTAATTGCAAACGTAGAATCTTTGAAATCATGGCTCGTCGGAAAATTAACACCGATGTGCGATGCAGATCCAAACGCTCTCGCAAAATATGTCGTTGCACTCGTTCGAAAAGATAAGTCAGAAGAGGATTTGAGAAAACTCTGCATTGATCAACTCGAGGTTTTCCTGCAAGCTCGAACAAAAACTTTTGTCGCAGAGTTGTTTGAGTTATTGAAAAATAAAAATTATGGAGACAAGATAGCAGAAAATACAAATATAGAACGAGATGATCATCAAGAAGCTAAAGACCAATCGGCCAAGAGATTAAAAAGACGAATAAATAGACCTTCACCGATCAGACATCGATCCCGTTCACCATATGACCGTCGCCGACGAATGAAACGCTCTCGGTCTCCACGTGATCGACGTCGACGCTCCTATCGTAGTCATTCTGGTTCACCGAAACGCGGTCGACTGTCTCCTAAACGTCGATCACCAATTCGAAAGTCACGTTCAAAGTCGCCGTATCGTCGGAGCAAAAGAGCGAGATCATTATCGTCGAGTCGCTCACGATCGTCATCGCAATCGCATGACTCAGCAAATCAGAAAGGAGATGAGAGGAAGAAAAAACGATGTTGGGACTTTGATCAAAAAGGTTTCTGTGTACTTGGCGAAAATTGTCCGTATGATCACGGTAAAGACCCGGTTGTCGTAGAGGACTCTACAATTAACTCTGCAAACCGCCCGATATTGCCCCCTTCAAAAATAAACCCTATCACTGCACCACCCCCACTATTGCCCCCCGAGCCAATGTTCCACCTCCAAATTTACCCCACCACCATTCTTGCCTCCCGTTGGTATTCCAGTCCCCCCACCTGGACTACACCTCCACATGCCACCGAGAGTACCACCTCCTCCTGGCACAATCAGGATCCCACCACCTGGGGTGTTACCTATTCCACCCCGTTCACAACCACCACCTGGATACAATCCCGAAGCACCCGGCTTGAATTACGCGCCACAGGTCTCTTCAGCGCCACCTATGATTCATAGACTGCAAGGTGGCAGACCAATTATTTCGGCACCTCCTCCGATACCACCCGTGCTTATGCATCCAAATTTGTTCCACAGCAAACCACCGGTCATTCCACAAATTCCTCCTCCTCGTAACTCTTTCATCTCAAACAATTCAAAGTTAGTCATCCGTAATATTCCTCCCGCATTGAACAATATTTCAAAACTCAACGATCATTTTTGCAAATTTGGCGCAATCAACAATATACAGGTCAAATTCGATAACGATGCGCATAGCGCTTTAATTGAATACGCCCATGTTAATAGCGCTAGGGCAGCGAAGCGGGACACAGGCGCAGTCATGGATAATCGTTTTATCACAATATATTGGTATAATGGCCCGAACGTCAGTAACGGAAATACTTCTCAGTCATATTCCAGAGGATCGGTAAAAGAACGGTTAGGGTCAATTCCAAAACCTGCTCAATTGAAATACACAGCCCCAAATAAAGATACGTCTGCCACCCCGCAAGAAGAAACAACAGTTGGAAAATCAGGGACTATTTATCGTACTATCTCAAACGAAGTCCCTTCTAAAGCACCTGAACCACCAAAGACGCAAATTGACACAGCAAAAGAAGAGAAAGAGAAACTAGAGACGAAAAATAAAGTGCAAAAGGCTCAACAAGTCACGGAAGAAAAAAGAAAAGCTCGTCAAAAAATTATGCTACTGAAAAAGGTTGAATTGGCAAAAGAAAAAAGGCAAATTTTGGAAGCTCTGATGGGAAAACAAAAAATACTTTTGCAAAAAATCAAAGAATGCACCGTCCCAGGGCAAAAAACAAAATTAATGGAACAATTACAGGCATTGATGAGATCAATGGATAAGTTGAGAAATTCATCAAAGACTGAAATAGCCTACAACCCTTCACAAGCAAAAGAAAACCAGCAAAAAGCCGAGAAAGAAGTTCTCGACGCCGAACTTGACTTGTATAATGCGACATCAGCTGGCGAAAGCACGTTAAATTTAAAACGTAAACTAAGCCAACTCAAAATGCAAGCATCAACACTAGGACTGGTGAAGGCACCGTTTAAACCACAATGGGGTAGAGGTAGAGGCAGAGGCCGTGGCAGTTATGCGCCACGTCCTAAAGTCCCAAGAGTTTTTAGTGCCACTGCCAATCTCGATCGAAGACCAAGGGAACTGAGAATCACAGGTTTCCATGACGACGAGAAGGATGAACTTATTTCACATTTATCGGTAAGTATTTAGTTACACGTATACGTCCTTAGTTTGCCCTTACTTCGTAATTTAGAGATCGACATCACCTGATATAGACTTTTCAAGGCTTACTATTGAAGCATTATGAATTGGTGGATAACCTGACGATAAATCTGTGGTGACTTATATATTCTATCTATTACTATTTCGATTGTCCTTCATCGGTTTCGCTATTTTCCAAATCATCTATGAAACTACAGTAGTACTGTAACTCGAATCCTTATATTTCAGAGATTTGGCGAGATTGAACAGTTTTCCTTTGGGGACGATAATATCACTTGCACTGTTAAGTTTCAAACTCGTGGCCAAGCAGAAGCAGCATCCGTACATGGAGTATCGTTCAAAAATCGACGTTTAGTCATGGTTTGGGCGTCAGCAAACTCATTTGCTGCGCAGCCAGAAGCTACACCTGTACCAGAAATAAGCAAGGCAGAAGACGAAAGTGAACGTCAAGTTGAAGATACCCTCGTAGTTGGTGATGATAAGCAATTGCCAGGAGATGCGGCTGGTGACGATGATGATGATGATGCTGCAAGGTATGTAGAAAGCTTATTGCACGGCTGCACATAGTTTATTGCCCACCACCACAACGTGACGCAACGCGAGTTTAACCGAAAGTATATCCGAATCAGACGGCCACAGAGTGAGCTTTGAAAGTGACACACCGTACAACATAGCGTGTTAATATTTCAAAATTATGAAATTTCACAATATTAATTTTAATATATATATGTAATTTTTGGTGACCACGTTATTATTGATATGATGTGATTTATTAATTTTTTTAAAGTTATAAAATTTCACAATATTAAATGCCACGCCTTATACTATATTAACAACTTTTTAGTGACAACGTTAACGTCCACATTGGAGACGTGACCGTCAGTTACGGAGTAGACATCGAAGATGACTTGGACGATAACTTTGAAGATGAGATAGATGAGGATGCTCTCCTTGATGCCGACTTCGATGAAGATGTCGGAGAGGATGCTGAATTTGATGATGAGGAAATGAGGTCTTGGAGACGTTAAGAAATTTGGAATATGGAATAATTCTCAGCAAACCAAAGCCGGACCTTAAATATGTGGTGATCTTCTTTACGACATCTATCGATCGTCTGGCATCGGATCCACTATACTCTACAAGATTGGAATCACTCGGTGATATTTAAGACTTCAGCACTTGAATATATATTGTCAAAGTAACATTAAGCTGTCTAACTACTGAAGGCCGATACGATAATCGAAATATCATGAATATTGGCCTCAATAATCGGCCAATAAGCCGATTTTTTTATCGATTATCTGCTGATTATTGAGGCATATATCCAATTTTGACTTCCTTACTAACGGCCAAAACCGATAATCCACAAAAATATTGATGACGTCGCTACTGTCCCAATTTACCGCTACTGTCCCAATTTACCGTTAAAAGTGTGTTGCATTTTCTTTGTTGTTTTGGCAAAAAGTTTCCCTCACATAGCTGATTAATTTTAAGCCTGACGTGAGTCATGTGATTATTTCTTATTATTAGGATGAACTTGAGGTTGTTTCATCGTATTTGGAACACGTGCACAATGATTATTTTGTGCTTCCTTTTTCTGTGGTATATGTGAATGAGCACGGACGAAATTTCCTTAGTCACGCCCCTGTTCAGTTATCAGTCTCCCTGTGTGTAAAAATATGGACGTATTCGTACCGACCCCTGCCACATTATGTTCATTTCTGCTCAGATTTTGAGTAGATGCTTTTTCAATTTTCCGATCGTATGTTTCAAGGAAATTTAATTCAAACTGGAAGACTTCGAGTACAAATAGCAATTTGCTTAATTTCTTGACAGTTTGTTTGGATATATGGTGTTTTCGACTAGTTAAAGAGTCACGTACGTCAAGTTTATACGTGGTACGTCTGTAGCCTGGATAATTGTCACAACCGCAACCCCCGTGGTCTCCCGAAGGCTTTGAATTTAAACACAACAGCTTGTGTTCAACTTTTTCTACATTTTGAATTTAATGGCGTTTTCGACTACGTAGGTCATATACACCAGCTCAATATCATTTTACTAGACTTCGGACTAAACGTCGAAGCAAACACACACTAGGTCAATACTTAGGGTGGGGATAATAGAGGTGGCGTAAATCGTTGAACCTGGTATGAATTTTATGCCAGGTCTAAAAGTTTCTAACCGTGCGACAAAAACTTGGAATAGACGGGCATATCCAGATTGTGAGAAGGAATTTATCCACTGACTTACTTCGTCTGGAGGTAATTTTAATTGGAGCGATTGCGTAGTTGACACGAGTTTTGGATAACTAAACGCTTCAATGAGACATTTCTCGCATTATAATAGACGCGGATGGAAACCAGGTTTAAGACTTGAGCCAGTCATGTTCTTTTTTCCCCACCCCAACCCCGCAATTTCGATATATTTCCTGTTTGTAGCGTGGATCAAACTATCAATATCGTAACACTACGCGCTCCCCCGGCACTGCTTAACTAACGGAAGAGAAACGAGTAGGCTAGGATTGACTCGGTCGGTAGAATCGCCCGATCCGATAGAGTTGGGCACATGGGCAGTCCAATCACTCGGTCGTCTGCGCGGTAGTTACTCACTTATTTCTAGATCGACTGATCGATTTTTTCAAAGCACATACGGTGAAAATTGACTTCAAGCACGCAAAAACCGACCTCGTGTTTATTGTGGGGTGTTACGGCGTTATTGCGAACACGGGGAGAGATAATAATGGACACGGGAACGTTACGTATTAAGCTATTGTTATCAGCCTCGACCCCAAATTTTCTTATTTTATTTAGCGGGTGATGGTCAGAGCATCAGTCGTGTCAGCATAGATCCTTGATGTATGTAAGTTTGTCCACAGCTGCTCCTGTCATCCAACTAAGTTGTTGATAAGACCTGAAATTCGAGTTCTAGTCCCACGATAATGATGATCATCACACCATCTAGAGTTGCTTAGGTCAGGCCCTCAAGTCAGTCCCGAGAGCGTAAATGTTGATTCACACTGGCTCTGTGCACTGTGGCACGTAGGACGTAGGCCAATGCGCATTGATGCGTAATATTGAAGGGAGCTGGTGGCGTTATTATTGCTTAGCGTGCTACCTTTGACGGAAAGTTTCTTTCTCTGTATAGAGGCGTTTTATTAGATAACTGTATTTGCATTTTGTTAATTTCAGGTTACCGCTGGCGCCGTCATGTCGGTTACCTTGGCTTAGATACCTTCGTCCTACTTTATTTTTCAACGAACCTGTTTGCCAATGGCAGCTGAATAGCTTACACGTCGTAAAGAATTGTTCCATCACATCAAATACTAAATGTTAGGTGAGAACAAACCGCTGGCGTTACCAATTTTCCCCTCACCTGAAGAGCATGACAACTGATAACGAAAGAAGAGATTAAAACGAACCGTCCCGACTTGACGTGTCAGTTGCCGGACGGACGTCTCTCCATACACGAGGAGTAGGCATGCGGTGATTGCCTTACGGCGGACAGAGGCAGACAAAGTATTAACAGTATGGCATTTGATGTTCCATTGCAATAGTTGCAGTACTTCCCGGATCATTGATTAGCTGGATCCATATTGTAATCCTTTGGCTGTCCGGAACAATTTACAGGTGTGAAAGAAACTGAATCGGTCTGATAGTGACGCGAGCTGCGTTGAAAGGCGGTTTTCCTGTAATCGTAACAGACAATATAGTCCTAATGTGGTACATAGAGACGTTTGCACCGTGTAGCGATTGATCTCCACACTAGAATCGGCCAATTATATCAAAGCCGATATTGGTGATATTCGAATTGACCGATTAATCGTATTGACTTTGAAAATCGAAGTCAGTTGACATTCGTAATAGGGGTGTTGAAAGATAATAGCATCGACCGTCAAGTAGCCAATGGAGGTGGATTCGATATCGTCTTAAAAACAAATTGACTGCATAGTTGGCTTTGGCCATCTTATGAGGCCAGAATTCTCCCTACTATACAGCCTAAAAAACGACGAATTTTCAGTCTCGGCTTCATGTGTTACTGCATATTTTCGCAGATATAGAGAGATTGTAATACATTAAATATGATTAGAACTCTTCTTGTATTCGGCTTAATTGCTGCAGCGACCTGCTCAGACGATGGATCACAACCGACAGTTTCAACGTCAGGTCTGTTTGTCGATCTTGTCTAAAGCTGAAACCAGTCAATTTTTGGTCACCGCCTGAGTCTAAACCCGGAATAGGCTACTAATATAGATAGTGGGGTCTAAAATTTAGGCCTGCCGGATTCGCTGTTTTTCTCAGGCCGATATTCAAGATTCTCGATCGGAAGTATTGACTTGTGTACCGTAAGCACTGACCAGTCGTACGTGACCTTGAAACGTCACAAAACGAAAAAGCAACAAGTCACGAAATGATCCTATCAACAATACCGTCGTTAGGTAGCGCCAATGATTCGATGTAGTAGGATTTGACCATAGAGTGCCACACTCTGTGATTTGACTCTGGTTACCGATCTGCGATGCGACTCTTGCGTGGGATGGTATAACATGCTATAGATGCGTATCGTTGGTACTTGATGATTTTGTGCTTGCCACGTCTTCGAATTGTTTCTCTATTCTTTAGTTTTTGACTGTTCAACCAAACCGGATGTCGACTATTTCTATCCGGACCCGGCGGGAAGTTGCGACACATTTTACAGGTAGGTCAGCGTCTGTAGTTTGTTGTTGTCGGCCGCTGTGGCTACGCGGCTCGCGTGTGGGGCTGTCAACGCTTGCGCATAGAACGCGAGGGCGTTATGAGGCCCATACACAGCCTTGTTAGGGCAATTTGCTTGTCAGAGGAATACATGTCCCATGTACATCTTTGCCACAGATGGCCCATGCCGTATCGCACTCACGTAGCGTTTGTAATCTGTTGTTGTTTGCCGCTGTGTTGCCATACTCGCGTTTGTTGATTGTGTGATAGGTGATTGGATTGGACTGGCGATAGTTGAGTTGCATTTTCTTCTTTTTATTTACTATATCCCGGTTTCACTCGGGGTTACAACAAAACATTGTAGCCCAACGCGAAAAATGCGTGAGATGCTTCCCTCTCTTCTCTTGACGAAGGAAAATGGCTCCCCGATTCACTTCTCATATGCATTATCTAAACCCGTATGAAATATTTCTAAGACGCCGAACCGAAGGACAGTACGTAAGCAGAACGTTGTAGCCAGGCTACCTTACGCTACCAGAAGTGGTGAAGTAATTGTTCCGCTAGATAGCAGATGCAATCTAAAAGGTGCATCGCTGCTTTCGGCGTATCGAAACGCTGAATTAGCAGCAATGGTCGATGCATAACTTACGAGAAATAAACACCGGAAGCACTTATTGTGTTGCAAAATCAATAAATCTGTCTCTGGCTCTGGCGTTTTTAGGCATAACCATGGCCTATTCTAAAGTAGGCCATGGCATAACAAAGGCCTTGTCAATACTTTGCGC
The DNA here is from genome assembly GCA_030412335.1 of Botrylloides violaceus. NCBI lineage: Eukaryota > Metazoa > Chordata > Ascidiacea > Stolidobranchia > Styelidae > Botrylloides > Botrylloides violaceus. Next base: position 924,274 of record JASFYC010000494.1, on the reverse strand, counting down.
TAAAGGTCTCATCAAAACTACCGTAGAGTCTACAACTCGATGGCTTACACAATGTGATGGGCTATTTGTATTCACAGATGCATCTCTAGTAATTCGCTCGCGTACGAATACACTTGTGATCCTCCGCTAATCTACTACGACGTCACTCAACGTTGTGAGTTTCCTGCCCAAGTTCCAACTACTTATCCATGTGGAGTAAGTATCCTCTTAACTGCTTTCGTGCGGTAGTATACTACGCGGGTGATGAGTTACCACAGTTGCGTGGAAGATCAACCCTCGCGCATCAGGTTCGTGGGAGAGGAGTAGGCCTATTACGATCCGACGAAAAAGCGGATATGCGAAAACTTGTGACTAATAAAATTATTATCGATAGCCCAAATCTAGACTTAAAATCTGTGGTGAATCTTCTTCCACATTTGCTATTAGCATGCGATTGCATATCCAAACGAGTGTATTACGGTATGTCAGTTAGTTGCGCGACGCTCGCCCGTAAAGGTTGGTAAACATATCATGTGTGGTAAGATCCGCGGTGGCCACCCATAATTGGTTGCGGCCCGACCATGATACGCTCACACATAAGGTTTAGCAACAAATCCGCTGTGTCCACCCGCAAAGGGAACATGGCTGAAAGTACAAGACTTTTGCTTATTGCAAAACTTTCCATTTTTATCTGACAGGAATCAACTTCTGCGTCAACATCTGGCCCAAGTGAGTGTTTAGTGTTTAGGTTCTCTTGAGTGCATTTGTGAAAACGACGGGCTGGTTTCTCGCGACTTTTAACCCACAGCACTTCGCGCTACATCGCGTATTGTATTTCAGCCTTTGATTGTACTGGCCGAGACCCGGGATTCTACACGACTCAAGACTGCACCAGTACTTATTACAACTGTGACGGATCAAATGAAGTTGCCACCGCTCAGGTAGGCCTGTAATCAATTTCACTTTTGCTTCTAGACGTAAAAAGATGTGTTATACACCCGCCTGCAGAATCATTCAATTTCGAATAGGCGGGTGAGCTGGATGCAGGATCGGTTTGTACAATACGCTCCATACGTGTAGCATATACTGCTGTCACTTCTTTCGATACGAAAAATAGTGTAGCGGATGGTGGACGATTCAAATAGTAATAGTATATTTATATTCCACAGAACAAGTTACCACATATTTAACGTCTAGTCGGAATATAGGCGAATTATATTAAATAGTATTGAATTAAGATCGTTTGGGAAGTAGCCTGTGGTAATTCATTCCATCTATTACTACAGTAGGGTAATACTCCGAATGCTGGCCTATAATATTCCAATAAATTGGACTTGATGCTAATTCTGTGGCGGCTTACTCTATATGTTACTACAGTAGGGTAATGCTTCGAAAGCTTGTCAATTATATTCCCATAAACTAAATCTGTGATGACTTATTTCATCTAATACTTCTTTTATTAATTCCAAGGATTGTACAAACGGACTTGTCGTAAATACGATTACCGATACGTGTGATTGGAGTTATAATGTTGCTGCCTGCAATGTAAGTATACTGTATTCATTTACGCTAGTATTTCGCGAATCATGGCAAGTCCGGGGAGCTTTATCGGGCGCGGAAATATCTAGCATCACTCAATTTGCACTTTTTATGCTGAGATTTTTATAATTTTTTGATTTTCTTTAGGCTGGTGGAACCACAACAACCTATGCTACGAATACCGTAACGTGCGGTGAGTAGTTCCATTTGAATTGTGTGTATAGGGACTATAGGCTTACGTCGTTGCCAGGTCCGGCTCACCTTACTCCGTGAGCTAACATCCGATTATCTTCACGATAAGACTACCTGTAGCCTATATCCACCCCTCTCGACTCCGCGTATTAGGCTGCCCTCGGTAACGATTGGCATATTTTCGATGCTCAAGTGTAAATTCAAGTCTGCATATTGATCGAGGACATCCTCAAGAGTTTAAAATACAATTATGAGAAGAATTGGAGCGCGCAAATTGGTCCTAATTTGTTGTCTCGACCAAAAACAAGCAGGCCTGTCGGAAGGGCTTCTGCCCTGCCTGAGAAGGTCGCGCGATAAAATAAAACGACCAAATGACTCACTGAGAAGAAGTCCCTTCACAGTCTTTGAAGTGGTAAAATTCGTCCTGGTTGTCAACTGGGCGAGACATATCAAACGTATTACAAAGCTTATGCAAAACTGAAGTGACGGCCTGATGCACGGAGCCTATAACGGCTGCAAGCCCCCCTTCACTTACACGCACACATGCGCACGCACAATTCAGTCGTTGTGGTATCAATTGTTGATTTCGTGCAGCTGTAAATTGCTCCGGACAGCCAGAGGGTTACTATATGGATTCAGCCAATCTATGCTCCGGAACGTACTACTATTGCGATGGAACATCAAATGCTTGCCATACTCAGGTATACTCTATATATGAATACTTTGTCTGCCTCTCTTTCTCTCTCTATCTCTTTCCATCTCTCTCTCTCTTTCTGTCTAACTCATTTCTCGCTCTTCTCACTATACGTAACGGCAGAGGCTAATGCCTGTGCAATTCAAGACTTTCTGCAACCTAACCTACCTTAATTTTGATACTTAGCATTGCCCGTCTGGACTGGTTTACAATGAGGATGCGGGGTATTGTGACTGGAGTAGCCAAGTTACTGCATGCAATACTGTAAGTATATATTCTTCTATTAACTTAGGCAGAGAAAGTTGAATGTGTAGTATAAACATTGTGAGGAGAGAGACAGAGAGAGTGAGACAAAGAGATTTATGTATTGTATTTTTAATCTTAGAGATTGTGTTACTGTGCATGCTGTAAAACAATCGAATTTCCAACACTCGCGGCCCACGGACACGAGGTGACAGTTGACCGCGGGCTGTGTATCCTTACTTTCTATCCCAATCTGAAATTTACGTTCGGCCCACGTATGGCACGAGGCTACAATTTCGCATGCCCTTTGGTGGCCCGTGTGTGGCTAAGGGCATGCAAACGCAACACCGGCTCGTGTACACGTGGCCGTGTTTGGGCCATTTACGGCCTTACTCAGGCCATACCTGCCACATATGAGTGTGGACGGGTATGGACCATGTGTGGCAAATACATACATGGGCCAAATAATGCCCTAACAAGGCCAAGGGTGGGCCTTATAACGCGTGGCGTTCCATACGCAAGCCTTGGCATGCCAAGACGCGGGTCACGTAGGCACGCTCGCATTTTTCTGACTGTGATGGTGTCAGTAATTTCGTATAGGCGAGCCCAGGGTCTCTCAATCAAGAGGCGGACAGCCAAACCACTATGCGAACTGGGCGATTTCGCCCTCAAAATCTCAACCAAAAGCCACTGCCGTCCAGAAAGGATGTCCAATCAATCAACCAATTAATCAATCAATCAATCAACCAATCAATTACTTAACCAATCAGTCAATCAATCAATTAGCGAACAACCATTCAATCAACCAATTAGCGTACGATAGAAGCTGCGATGACGTGATGCCTCGTCGCGAACGAAGCAAGCAACTTTTATTCTTTCGTTAACAGCCTTAAGGAAGGAGATGACAGCAAGGAAGCGAATGATGTTCTTGTAGTACAGTAATTCTATTGGATGTGGCATCGGGTTGATTACCATATATATTGAATAAATTAAGGTTGTAATCAAAATGGTGGTGCAACTAGCTTAAAAACTTCTAACTATGTGAAAAACTCAGAACAGACAGCAAATCGGGGTTTGTGAGAAAGAATTTATTCTCGGTTCAGTCTATGGAGGTTGTTAAGAATAGCGATAGTCAATTGGCACGGGTTCTAGATAGGAAAAACACGCCCTGATAAGTCTCTTGTCGCCCTATAATGGAAGTAGATAGGAACCGGGTTTACTTTGAAATTATGAACGTTGAGGTTGAATAAATGGTTGAGGGTAGATGCGACCTATTCCTGTCGTATCTCTGTGTTCAATTAGTAATATCATACAAGTTGCAAAGGAATGAAGCAATGCGGTTGTTGTATTGAAGTTGTGGCGTTTTCACCCTACTAATCTCATATACGCCCAGCTCCACGGTTCGTACGCGTGTAAATACTTCCCGTTTATAGCTCAGATTGCTATCACAAGCACAACCCGCCGCATTCTTCTGATACCGAATGCCGTCAAAGCTTTTTGTTTCATTCGGTCAGGAATCAAACCCGGAACCTACTCAACCGGAAAGCGGACCTACAAAGCAGGTAGGTCTATAAAGACTGTATAAACTCCAATGCCACTTGCTTCCAAGAGGACATGAAACGTGTGGTTGCCGCTCGGCCACTCAGCGTAGAACTAAACACGCACTGATGTCTCATTTATTATGAATTAAAAAATAGGATTAGGAAATCCCGTTGCCGTTATCCATTGTCAAATCCGGAGCAGTTTTGAAATCTCTATCTAAAAATGAGCAAAGAAATAACACAAGATATCTTTAGAACCAACGCAGACAATTCTAGAAATTGACCGATGTAGACGATGCCACTCTACCCGCGCTGTAATCTATCGAAAGATACACCACTTTTAAAAATTATATTTTGGTTTAATCGGGAATCGAACCAGGAACTACCCTACAAGAAAGTGGACCACTCAGTCAAATTAGTGGTGTAAGTTACCTGACGTCGTGACCCAGCAGCCCGTTACTGACCATTTGCAAATATCGGAGCAAACCTCGTTACGTGACTCACATCAATCTATCTAAATAAAAGAGCCGTAAACGAATCAACTTTTCTATTACTGAAGCTATCGCCATAAGATTTTACAGGGATGTAGAGACCGACGTTATGCGTGCGACCAAGTGGTTTTTTAGTGCTTCCGACGTGTATTTCGTAATTTCTACATCGTCCATTGCTGCTAATTCAGCGTTTCGATACGCCGAATTCAGAGAGGCACTTTTTAAATCGCTTCTGCCATCTAGCGGAAAAATTTCTTCGCAACTTCTGGTCGCGTAAGGCTGCCAGGCTACAACGTTCTGCTTACGTACTGTCCTTCGGTTCGGCGTCTTAGATATATTTCATACGGGTTTAGATAATGCATAAGAGAAGTGAATCGGGGAGCCATTTTCCTTCGTCAAGAGAACAGAGGAAGCGTCTCACGCATTTTTCGCGTTGGGCTACAATCTGTTATGTTGTATCCCCCGAGCGAAACCGGGATAGCCAGCTAGTATATAGTACAGTAGAATAGTCAAGAACGCGACGCGTTATATGACCTATACTACCGTCATTGAATACATCGACTCTGCCGTATAGCTTACAAATCGACAGCAGCCCTTGGTGATTGCATTAGCTCATTTGTGAAATCACAAAACATCTACCTACCGTTAGCCGCAAAAATTTTCGCAGTCTTCTTTGGTTTGGAAGCGGTTGTCATTTCCCTGACAGCCACCATAAATGAATTCCTCGCACTGCTGCGATGCAGCGTTGAAATAAAACGATGGGAAGAGTGCCATGCAATTGCCTGGTGCCACTGGCAAGGAACATATACCTGTTAATCAATAGCAATCAATTAAAAATCAAGCATCGTAAGATCTAGCCTTGGTTTATTGAGAATTACAACATGCACACGCTTTCAGGTGTCCGCTCAATCATCAGCCATTGACCGTCCGTCATCAGCTCCACTGAAGAATGATCAATCAATTTGCAGTTTATAGCTCGAATCACAACCACCACACACTACGAACGATATTAACAGGCAAGTGCCAAGTAGATGGGGAACTTTACACCAATTTTAAAGTCTTTCTGCTTTAGAGTCGGTGTGTGTAGAGTATGTGATAAAGATCCAGCCTATAAACCGAACGCATCGACACGCACTGACTACACCTATGACATGAAATAGTTGAAAATGCCATAAATTCAAAGCCTTCACCAACAACAAGAGAAAGAAAATCGAACCCGTAGCCTCTCGATTCGAGAGCGGGATGTCAAATCAGCAATATCGCTAACGGAGTAGAAGCTTGATGGTTACTCACTGTCATTTGCCGTTGATAAAGCAACGAATAGGCCGAGAAGGGAGAACAACACAATCTTCATTATTTATCTTTACTTTTAGGGTACTCTGTTAAATGAAACATTCCGTCAATTGGTTCACACCAAATTCATTCGAGCACCAGCTTCGATTGTCGACCGAGTCACACCCCAAAACCTTATAATTGATATCCGTTCATTCTATACTTGGCAGTCAGTATCATGGGGAGCGCAGAGTGTGTGATTGTGATAGTGATTCAGATTATAAACGGAAGCATTAACATCATCTCATAGAGGCTTATCGGATGCCACTAAATGACAGACAAGCGGACTTTGCGATACTATAAGGCTGGGACACCACGGATTACAAAACTGTTGGAGATTCCCCCAAACTTAGTTACAGCTCCGTTCGCTCCGTTCTTCATTCGCTCCGCGTTAATTACACTGCTCCGACACCCCGCTTTGCCAGATAGATGTGCAAATGCGGCGAGACAGCTCCACATTTTCTAATGCAGTGCCGTCGATTCACTCATTTTAGGCGAATATTTTAGAGTTTGCACCGATGCCAAGTCACGTCCACGCTATTTGTAATACCGCTTCATCGGTGGTCCTATTCGTCCGCTGTTTAGTATGACGAACGCCCATCTCTGACGCCTAGTCTCTCTACGTCAGATACAAACGCGGCGTGTGGCTATTCGTAATAAGTTCTCAGCAGCCACGTTACGTCTATAAATACTGTATTTCAATGCGACTTGCCTTGACGAGGAAATGAAACGTATACGATTGATACCGTGTATGGTATGAATGTGATTCTCCTTCTTCTTTCGGCTCTTAGATCATTAGGTGGCTACTACGGCTTAGAATTCCGGTTCAAATTTCGAGACTGCATCACACCAAAGACGTTAAAAATGGTATCCGTAGCTTCCTCGCTAGACGGCCACCGCGTGGAGTATAGTGCGGAGGCGCCGCTTGACTTCGATAACCGTCGGAGGCTCCTTTTCCAACCTGTATATGCAGTACCCATGGCCTACTTTTGTTCATAACTAGAGTAGGCCATGCAGTACCAGTAGTGTGTGAGTATGTGTGTATCGTGTGAGTCTATTATGTAAATGCAGCAAAAATTCGATATAAGGACAAGTATAAACAACGTCCTTTTCCTTTCTTACACAAATAATTTAGAGCTAGAGGAATATTGTGGAGCCGATGGCGGACGATCAATAGATATTCTATCATGAAGAAGATTCGCTACAGATTAAACATCCACTATAGTTTTCGGAGCTCCATTTTCATCTGATAAAAAAGCGGGACTCGGAAAGCTTGTAAATATTATAATTCTCAATAAACAAACCAAGGCTGGACGTTTAATATGTGGTGAATCTTTTTCATGATATCCAAATACCTAGATAGAGAGATAGAGATAGAGATAGAGATAGAGAAATGCCGGCAATGAATGCAAGCCGCAGAATTTGACACCCGAATTACATCATATCCTGGCGATAGACAGTATTTCTAAGTATATGATAGAATTTAGAAGTTAATTCACTCGCACTATTGGTGTAGTTTTGTATAGAGTTGAACATGCAATTCGCTATATGTATATATGTCATAGAACTCTTCACTCAATAATGAATTGAACACTCACTTCCTGGGATGAGATCCGGTCTTAGAAAAAATTTAATACGAGTTTAAAAAATAATTAATCCGGGTTTAATCCGAGTTAAAAAAATTATTAATCGAGGTTTAGAAAAGCAGAGGTGGCGCATATACTTTGTGTGTCTGTGTGGTTACACAGAACATGTTATTGTTGGCACTGCCGATGTCGAGAGATTATGGCAGACTGCCCTGCGGAGACACTCAACATGCCAGATTCCCGGCAATATATGAAAACAACACTTTTGGAAAAATCCCGCGAAAATTGCGAATTTTAACGCAAAAGAACTTGCCTCCCAATCGAAATCCGACAATCTAATTGACGTCGCGGGGTCATCGGACTTCCTATGGTGACGTTTCGTGGAGAGTAGCATATGGTGGCGAAATGTTCAAGCTTTTGAATATGGCCAGACGTTTTTCGGAGAAAATGAGTAGTTCCTGCAGAAAATTTAATGCTTCGCCCTTTCACCATCAGTGTTTCACCCTAGCATCAATTTTCTAATATTCACTTCACCTGTGACCTCGGGAGACAAAACTCCTAATCACAAACGAGCACCCGGGGAAGCAATCATTGCACAGAGTTGCCGCTACAATTTTGGCGTTAGGTCATTTGGGCGTTGTTGTCGTGTAGGTCGGACTAGCCGTTTTGTAGAGTGTGTTATGCGAGGAAAGGTGAAATAGTGTAGCGCAGAACGTTGCAAATCGAAGAGTTTTCTATTTACAGTTTTGTTAGAATAGATTTCGATGCACTAATGAAGGCTACTGTGATGGTGACAGTTGAAGGCTCGCGACGGCTTGAGTTTATTTGTACGCTGGAAGGGCCAAGTTCAGCTTAGAAAGTGGTAATTTTTCTGGTAGTCAGGAGTAGGCTAAAACATCTCAACGGCACGGCAGGCTAGCAGGTCGTTTCTATAAGTAATCAGCCCCGGTTTATCCATATATTGTGATACCTTGGACACCTGGGTTTATCCATATATTGTGATGCTTGTGATACCTGGGTATATTCAAATGTTATGGCGATACTTGCGAGATACCTGAGTGGCTGCGATCTACCTGGGTATATCCACAGGCCCGTTTAGAAATGGCCGTTAGAGTTATCCTCCAAGCTTTCCTAATCTCTTGTACCTTGTACCTTGTACAAGTAAAATGCTGGAGAAAATAGTAAGAATTATAAAAATCCAATTTTCTAAACGAAAAATCAACATTACTTAGCTGGAAAGATATATTTGAACCTCACGTCACGCTACGATGCTTTCCCGCTAGGGGTGATAAAGCGTAGTTCCAAACAAATCAGTGCTAACGCAACGCCGGGGGTGTAATCATTGCACCGCGTTGGCGCCAAAATTTTCGAAGCGCGTTCGCGAGACCATTTGGGCGACGATTTCGTGTTGGTTGGAGCAGATGTTTCGTTGAGCTTGGAGTTACCGTTGGGCGTGAGAACGTAGAATGCAGTACCCGACTACCGGTAGGTTACTGCTGAGTTTTCCTTGACACGGTTCTGTTGAGTATATGCATATAGGCTATGTATTTTGGTAGCGTAAATGAAGGCGAGGGGTTGCATGCAATTTGAATTTTTACGCCCGAACTGAAGTGTTGGCGGTAAGTTCTGACCATTTTTACTTTCTCTGACTGAGGCTAAAATGTTTAATGGCGGAAATGTTTAACGGCGGATGCTTGCAGAGGTTGTGAGTGGGTGCGTTTCTTGGAGTAAACACAGTCACAGGCGGGCTACAAGACGATGATCCGTGCTAGTTGATTATTTTGAGGGGCATTGGTCAAAGACGAACCTCGGATTACGCGGGATTACCGATAGGCCTACTGAATGGCCGGGCCTCAGATTCGCTGACCAGATACCCAGAACATTTGCGTTGGGATGTCCCGCCAAAATTTCTACGTTGTCCGCAATGCAGCACCTTGCCGTTTAGTATCAGTAACTCTGCGGTTCCTATTTTAGTGTGCCTCCATAATTAGTCTCTATATAGTAGCGGTCGTATCGTTCTCAAACCCTTCACATCTACAGGTCCGTAGTCTTGTAGTTAGCCGATTTAACGGCCAGGTAGGAAAGACTTGGACTTACCGTACTTGCATAATGGACTTACGCAAGCGACTATTCAAACTGGAGCGTGACGTCGAGGATGATCGGTATTAAACTATCTATGCACTTGGGCCTAATGCAAGTCCAAAACCGTATTAATTCAATCACCGAATAACAAAATTATTCTAGCTATTTCGTCTGGGCTGTACGCAATATTCCATCGAATACTATCCGCAAAGATACGAATATATATATGTGACTGTCTATATACGTAAGTCAGGTAACGTACTCTAAATCGTTAGATAGATTGTAAATAACCTAACACATCCTACTGTCCAGCAATTAAATTACGACCGAAGATTAAAAACAACTGAAACTAATTATTAACCTTAAAACCCAAACGCAGCGATTTCTTCAGAGTCCTTATATTCAAATACACTGCCTTTCGATATAATGTCTGTCTTCCCTAAACCTAACGGAAGATGGCATAATGTTATAGCTGACTCTTTACTCTATTTCTTGGGTAAGAAGATTGTACTTTTCCGAGAACTATGGGTGCTTTGAGTTTTATAAGAATTTTAGTGAAGCATGAATATGCCGCTTGCGCTGGACGGTTGCGGTTATTATACTGTTCACGATCACGCTCTTCTTCGCTTGCCGAAGCATGCAGTGATTGACGACTATGCTGCGATGATCATGTAATTGAAAGACAGCAAAAACAAATATTGTAAAGAAGATCACCACACTTCAACAAAAAACAAATGTTAATGTTGTGCGTGAAGATAAAAAGGTATACTGCGTTTTTATCTGGCATCTGGGAAGTAACAAACACGGCCACCACTACACTATCTGTTGCAATTCTGATTGGCAATTAGATTATAAAGTGGAGACGATCAGTAGATTTCGTAAAGAAGATCACCACAGATTTAACGTGCAATCTAGTTTATTGGAATATAATTCATAAGCTTTTGGAGCTTCGCTCCATTATCTGGTGAAGATTGAATCCTAAAGAAAATCTTGTGATCGATATATCTAATAGATATCGTGAAGAAGATCACCACAGATTTAACGTGGAGCTTAGGTTTATTGAGAATTAAAACATTCACACGAACAACAAAGCGACCATACTAATGTATCGACCAAACAACAATAAAAGCATTGTGTTAAAAAATTTGATGTTCAAGATTACCGAGGAGAGCGATGCTCAAGGAATTCTGGCAGATATATCTACTGATATATGAGAAGCAATAACTGGATATCCTATAACAGGTTGCAGTCGAAATTACAGATTGAAGCTACTCGTTCAGAGTTTATTGAACCGAAACCACGGCATATCGGTTTGTCGGACAATTTTGGCCAAACATTAGGAAATAATTTACCGCAGTCTGAGAATATTTTTACTGAGGTCTGGTTCATTTTCATCCCGGACAGAGTTCCATCTCAAATAGGCTTTTAGTTAAGAAAATATAGCGAGTACATGTTGGTTAGAACTAAGTTTCTACTGCAAGTCATTGGTTGGATGACATGTACGATTCCATTCGGCAGTCACGTGACCTTTCAGAATGGAATTTGACGAATCAAAAGTGAGGATGGCATCAGCAGCGCAGTTACATCCAGACTCGTACAAGTTGGTGATTTCTGCTTCACTGAGGGTTCTATTCCAAATAGAGTAGCCTTCTATTATTCCATGAAAGCCTTGATTATCGTTTTCGGGGGCACCAGGGATAGACCCATTGATTGAACCATCCTGATCTTGCCCGATTATAAACACACCACCACCCGGAATAATCGAGGCCAGATTTAAAGCTGTCGCTGCCTCGGTACCATTGACGTATTAACGAATTTTTCCGGAGTGAGTTGACATGGCGAAACATACATGAGAAGGAGCATCAATTACCGGGACATCAGTGAATACAACCTTGCTGACGTTTACCATAGAGACGTCGATCGTACCGCTTAAAAGAACGATTTGCAGTGTGTTGCAATAACTACCAGTACCAGACGTTTCTAACGTGCAATAACTCAGCAGAGTCCCTTTCACAACTGCATTATTTTCCGCAGGTCGTAACCAGGCGCAGGTTGTTAGTGATTCGAATGTCGGAAATGTTCCATTATATTGTACATAATCCAGATGATTTTCTTGCGTGAAGATGAAACGTGATGTATCGCACTCTGTAAAATTGTCTCTGTGAGCCAATGGTACGACAAAGCTAAAGCCTTGGACAATTTCCTTACATTATCCGCAACGCTACCTATACACTGAATCGTGTTTTCTCTTAGAAGGGTGGGGACCAAAAAGACATAAGATATGGATGGCTTAAGTCATAAAACCTGATTCCCATCCACGTCCATAGGCGAAGATGAAAGTGTCATTGGAGTGTGTCTCTCCAAAACTCGTGCCGACAACGCAATCACCTACCCTACCTACACAGACGGGATAATTTCGAGGATAGATTCCTTCGCACAAAACGGATAGCCATCTATTCTAAGTTTTTCTCACACGGTTACGGTAGAAGCTTTTAAACCCGGAATGCCAGTTTTAACAAACTCGTTTGTAAACGAGAGAATATTGAATTTCAATGACTGTGGAGCAAATTGCCTTATGGCGAAAAGCACCAATTTTCTTATAATAAAAAATCCCCAGGTCTCAGCAGCGATGTGTTTACGGGAGTTCCATGCGGCTCTACTGGCTAAACGTCGAGTATTTCTACAACAAGACTTCCCTCCCATGATGCATTTCGTAGTGTGTCAATGATTGGCTCATGATAGATGCCGCGTTCGGCTGAAATGGTCAATACTATAGCCCAAGCCGATATTTGAATTGTATATCGGTATCGGCCGTTAGTCAAGTAAGTATGTTGAAATTGGAGATCGGCCTCCTTAATCAGCCGATATCCCAGCAAAAGTCGATAATTGACCGATTATCCATGCCGATATTCATTAATATTCGATTATCGATATCGGCCATCAATCCTGTGAATGTGCGATATCGGCCTTGAAAAAGCCAAATACCGGTCGATCTCTGTTCTAGTCAATACAGCTAGACGAATAGGCCGATATGAAGCTTACTCACATCCACGATTGGAAGTTGGTTCTGATGTTCCATATCCATAGTTTGACGTTGTGCCGTCGGCTTTTATTGGTGGTCTCCAACATGCCACGCCCTTGGGATCGAGCCAAGCAGGATTGTAGTTAATCATACTCTGACCGCTGTCCTTGTTTTTAGAGATTTGTATAAATATACCAGACGCTCGATCATCCGATACAAGAGGGTATCCAGGGTACCATAAGTAGTACGCATCTTCTGGTATCGGATTCTTTGACTGCAAAAAGACGAGAATCGATATCAGTGTTTGTACTTCCACATACGTGGAGATGGCATGTAGAAAGTTACTACAGATTTATCGCCAAGTCCAGTTTATTGGAATATAAATCACAAGCTTTTGGAGCTTCACCTGATGAAGGAGGGGAAGGATCGTCCGCCATTCGTTCCACTGTTTTCGCAGGCGACATTTTTTCAACCTTCAAATATTTTTAAGTACCCAACGCGCGAACAGGCATCAAACAAAGGGAGTATAGAGTTAGACACTCGTGAGAGGGATTACTAACTATGCCTAGTAAAAAGGTGGTTCTCCCTTTCGCAAATGAGTAAATTGGCAAAGGCTGAGAAGGAACAACGTATCGTCCTTGTGACAGAAAATCATTGATATGTGCTTTTGTATGGATTGATCCTTTAGCATTGAAATTTCACCTTCGACGTCCGTTCAAAATGACAGCCCATTGTGTGTAGTGGGCGGGACGGAAGTATATATACTTGCATAACATGCCTTTGACAAAACAGATGATTTGATTTCGTTTTGCCAGGAGTAATAGATATTCTGGTATGGACTGGGTGACTACGGGCCCGCAAAGGCTTACAATCAGTCGCCACCTGTCGGTGATAACAGAGTTCAACGCAAATACACCATTAGTTTACAATATAAAACTGAAAATAACAATTAATAAGAACAGTTAGCAAATAGATGGAAGAATATACTGTAAATAAAATAAAATAAATATCAAAATAAATAGGGAAATTCAAACCAATGAAAAATAGAACAGAAAGTCTTGAATGGCGGTTGAATCCATTTCTTTCAAGTAGAAGGCGGACTGTGCAGACCGTAGTTAACCAAAACTTACTGTGGTGTTAAAGGTCATTCCGACCCAAATGTATGACCAAGAAACAACTGGTAATTCCGATCGAAAATCCTTGATAATTGTATAGTACGCTTCTTCGTTCGGCACAACAGCGAGCACAGAATCACGCGACTCACAAATTTCCTGAGCTTGCTCGTACGAACGAACGGGTCCACCTCCTTCGAAATGAGTCCAATAGCAATCTCCTCCTTCACATGAGTCTGAGAACAATAAGACGTACAAGTCGATCGTTAGCCTACACAGAAAGACTATTCCATACCGCCGATTACGTCATACCCTATTTCGACATTACCACCGAATAGTGTATGATGACGTCATCGGACTAGTTGAATCACATTCCCCTACAGCCGAAATAGAATGGAAATACTTGTATGATTGTGTGACATCGTCGCAGGGATAGTCGGGATTGAGACCGTATAGTCTGAATAGTGGACGAGGTAATCGGTGTGCACAAAATCGACACAGACGCACTCGGTTAGACTTACCAAATGCGGTGAAGTTGAATGAAAACCCGGCACCGTTTATTGAATTATCAGTCTTGAAAGATACGTACAAATCACTGCTTTTAATGACCAATTTGGATGGTTGGGTTGAATCACACAGCACCACCTTCTCCATCTGCTTACAAAATCATTCCGCGATAAAAGAATTTTCAGTGAGTTTCAATTTGCTTCATGAACTCCATGAGCTACGCTTCCCGTGTAGACACGATATGGCTTGATTGATCATCAACACAAAAGCAATCTCTGCTAATTGGGACACGCCAGTCCTAGGCCTACTATGGAGCTGCGCTTCCAGCAACGACCGCTTCGGCTCGGAACATCGCAATTGATTGGCCAGACACTGCAGCGCGGCATATATTGAGAAATACGATATATTGATTAAAAGGGTGGAGGATATAATAAGTCAACACAGATTTAACGTCCAGTCCAGTTTACTAGAATATAATTCACAGGCTTTCGGATCTCCGCTCCTTTATCAGGTGAAGATGGAATGAAGAGCAACTTTGGCAACTCCTACCTCCAAGTTCCATGCACATTTGCTTATTTTCTGCCCCCACTATCTATATTTCAATGCAGTAATATCACCGATATTCATGGTTTTCAACTTGAATATTTCTGCCCTGTGACGTCAAAATGTAATGTGATTCTTTATAATTCAAATTTTAAACGTTGCTCTTCATTCAATCTTCACCTGTTGAAGGAGCGGAACTCCGAAAGCTTGTGAATTATATTCCAATAAACTGAACTGGACGTTAAATCTGTGGTGACTTGTTATATCTATTACTATGTGGATCGTCCGTCATCGGCTCTAATATTCTTCGTGAAAAGGACGAGAAATTTATGTTTAACACCCTGCACTTACTTCATCGGTGGGTGGCTGAGATCCTGTAGAGATTGTCAGAGAGTCATACGGACAAACCTTTCCAGCCACTCTCTCCAGGTCGAACAAAGGTTCGAATTCAATCGAGATCGCAGGCTGGAACTGTACAAAGGATTTCTCGATTATTTCGTCATAATCATAATATGTGAGTTTCAATACCCATCCCGATTCTGGCGCTCGTATAATCCAAGTGTAGTCCAAAAAACGGCCGTACTCCGACGGGTAGTTTGGAGAAGAAATCGTTCCATGATACGCGGACACGTTGCTTATGTACGGACTGGGAATTGATGAATTGTCTGAAAATAAAAAATAAGCTATATGGTCAGGCAATACACGCATGGCCAACGTCCGAATGGATAAATTATGGGACAATGTCGTATGGCCTACTGTAATACAAAGTAAAATCAATGTAGGCAAAGCTATTTGAATTGATCGACTCACCGACCGCACTCCAATGAAAGGAAAATCCTCGATCGGTCACCGAGCGATCTGAGGTAAAAGTAACAATCAGCTGACTGCTATTTGTCCAAAAGCTTGGAAACGCGTCGTATCCGCACAATTTCTGCAAGTAAGAAATTTTACTCATAGGTCTCAACATCGAATACTTCTGGCAGTAAATCGTCCCTTACCTTGCTGTAGTCGAACGTCAGAGAATCTGCTTCGCAAGTTGTCGTTGTTATCGATTGTTCGACAGCAAAGGTTTTATCAGATTTAACAGCGATAACCTTGAGATGAATATTTAAGTTTTTAATTGCACACCTGATGAAGGAGCAAAGCTCCGAAAGCTTATGAATTATATTCCAATAAATTGCACTGGATGTTTAATCTGTGGTGACTTATCATATCTACTAGCTGGTTATCCCGGTTTCCCCCCGCGAGATAAAACATAAGACGTTGCAGCCCATAGTCGAACGTCAGAGATGTCGTTGGTTCGATCCGAAATAGTGCTATCACCGGTTCGACAGCAAAGGTTTTATCAGATATTACAGCGATATCCTGGAGTTGAATATGTATTTCTTGAACTGGACACGTCGTGAAGGAGCGGATCTCTTAAAGCTTGTGAATAAATAGTAGACTGGACGTTAAATCTGTGGTGACTTATTATATCTATTACTATTAGAATTGCACAATATCACAATCGCTGAGATTTAGCTGTAGGTGGTTACGACACAACAATGACATATCGTATTCACCTTGGCACACCCGAGAACACGGAGTATTGGGTAAACGTTCAATAGCGGTAACCCAAATAATTATGTTGACGAATAAAGTCGCATCTCTCTCTCTCTCAGTTATGAAAAGAACGAAGAGTTGATCTAAATCCTCACCATTCCATCAGGGACAGTTATTGTCCACGAGCAATTCGCATAATTCTGATAAGAGGCAAGAAATTTGGTAGACGATATTACTCCATCAGTTCCATTACTGTGACCAACGTCATGGCAGGCTTCTGCAAATACATTTCCAAGTACTAAATGTTCACAGTAATGTGGCCACTGCCGATTAAGACTTGCATCACATGCGGTTTGATACAGTTGTCGGATGGCTGTTACGCCTCAATGACACAGTGTCCATTTACAATTTTCACGGAATAATTAAGGTTGTTCTTTTGGCATGTGGTCTTTATCTGCTACCATTTGTGACCAGGCAGGTGCGTTACATAAAACAGAATCTTTAAAGAGTCAAACTCGCAGATTGCTACATAATTATACTCTCTGTATATAAACAAGATTTACAACCGATTCAACGCAAGAGACGACCACACAATTGACAGTATAGTCGCGATAGGGCCACAGAGAGAGAAATTATAGGCGTCATATAATAGGGTCCCTTAATATTGGTCAAGTGGGATCCATCTAAGTTGTGGGCTTTTTAAAAATACCTTAAACTTTGTAGATTACATCTTAAAGAATTTTAGGGTCCTCAAAGGTAGGAATCCTGGGGCAGCTCTCAATATGATTAGGCTTGCTGCGAACCTGTTGGTAGCATATACTGCAAGGTTGAACAAATCAGATATGCAAGTGGCAATACAAATAATCTCCCGCTTACCAATAACCGATGGGAATACAAGTTGAGGAGATTCGGGAGATGAGGCATTCACTGGTCCTGGTTTTTTCCAGCATGCCACTCCGTCTATGAACCAATTGGGATCGGAAGTCTGCATTCCCGTAGAATAGCTCTTGTCTTGCAACATAGTTACTCGGATGTTCGTTGAACTTGGTGATATATATGGAGTTCCATCCCACGAGTAATATGCATCTTCAGGTTGGAAACTGCCGGACTGCAAAGGAGTATAGTTAAAAGATTGCAATATAAGACCGGAATAATGCGTTCATTTCTAGTCGATAATTTTATTTCAGTCGCACCGTTCGTCGATAAAGCCGAGGCAAGGCTACTGAGAGGAAGCGTCAATTATCTCCGGTTATGAAAGTTAAATGAAATTTGATAAGAACCCAACTGCTAGGTAGGGCCAAACCAGGGATTTCTAAATCCCTGGGCCAAACGTACAGCAAAGCTTCATCGATTTTACGAATTTGCATTGTAGGGCCCTACGAGGTGACAACTTCCTGATACATTCTTTGATCGTCCGCTATTTTATGGCGTTTCCAACAACTACCACTAGTCACTGATATTAGCAATTTTTTAAATCGAGTAGTCAGAAAACGGTTAATGACGTGATAAAAGGAGAACCGGTTGAACACAAATAAACACGAAATAAAACGCACCATGGAATTAACAGTCATCCCAACCCAGAAAGTGGCGACATTCCAATTGCCGCGTGGAAATAGTTGTGATCGGAAATTGTTGATAAGTTCATCGTACACTTCCTCTGTCGGTACTATAGCAACTACAGAATCACGAGATTCACAGATACTTTGAGCTTCTGAGTAGGTTATACCCATGTCATTGTGATGTATCCAATAGCAACAATCAGCACAAAAATCTACAAAAAATACAAATATTCGATCCCCATGAGACTACGATCGTGGGTATTTTGCTTGCATACTGATCGACAATTCAATTGAAAATTTACGAGCCCGAAAAGATGGTACTCGGTGTGTCTGCGTGGAAACATGCAACTTAGTCGAGACTACGATCGTGGGTATTTTGCTTGCATACTGATCTGTGGATGCCAAATTCGCGATTTGCAAAAGAGACATCCCGGTATATATTTTAACTTGGATCCAGAGTGATATTCGGAACGAACACGATCACCGTTCAGTTGAGTGAAAGATGTGACTGTCCACCTTCTGATCGGGAGGTTCCGGGTTTCATGACTGACCGAGTCAAACCAAAGAATTTAAGAGTGCCGAGAGTTGGGGTTTTGACAGTGATCCTGACTATAAGCCGGAAGTATTGACACGTGTACCGTAAGCATTGATCTGGGCTACGTGACCTTAGTAGTTGATAAACGCCATAAATCAAAAATACAGCAACGAGACGATGAACGGAAGTATAACGAGGAGTATCATATTTCTAACGCAATTCCTATGAAGGCTATTTTCCGCTATCAACTGATACTTACCAAATGCGGTGAAGTTGAAGGAAAATCCTGCACCGCTTATTGAATTATCAGTCTTGAATGATATGTAAGCTTCACTGCTTTTCAAAAGCAATTTGGATGGTTGGGTTGATTCGCACAGAACCACTTTCTCCGCCTATTTGCAAAACATAAAGAGCTGAGTCAGTTACAGCTTTTGGCAAAATGGTAAAAGATTTTAAACTTACGGAATCGGTGGGTGGCTGAGATCCTGCAGAGATTGTCAGAGAGTCATACGGACAAGCCCTTCCAGCCACTCCCTCCAGGTCAAACAAAGGTTCGAATTCAATCGAGATTGCAGGCTGGAACTGTACAAAGGATTTCTATAGCTCGATTATTTCGTCATAATCATAATATGTGAGTTTCAATACCCATCCTGAATCTGGTGCTCGTATAATCCAAGTGTAGTCCATAAAATGACCGTACTCCGACGGGTAGTTTGGAGTAGAAATCGTTCCATGATTCACGGACACGTTGCTTATGTACGGACTGGGAATTGATGAATTGTCTGAACGGAAGAGATCGACATATAGCTTAAAAGCTGTTGATTGCAAGGGAATATAAATGGACAATGTATGCGATGCAACTCAGTAACTGTTAGAATATGTGATATTCTAGATTTCTTACGACATTATGGAAGTATTTATTTGATTCGTTATCCTGCAAAGAGTCTTACTCTTGGATGTATTGCAACATGAGATTTTAGATTGCTGGTGTATGGCAATCCTAATTTATAATCCAAAGAAAGCGAAAAATACTCTTCGAAAGAAAAATTTCACAGCTAAAAATCATGGCACTCACCAACTGCTTCCCAGGAGATTAAAAACCCGCGGTCATTCACGGAGTAGTCGGATGTGAATGTAACCCTCAACTGGTTGTTATCAGTCCGAAAACTTGGAAATACGTCGTGTCCGCAAAGAGTCTGGTATCATAAATTGAAGTTCAGCTGGTTATTTGGCAGTTAAAAATGAATTCATACCATGTCGCTGTCAAATGTTAGAGCATCGTAGACACAATTTGTTGACGTTTCCACTGCGAACGTTGCAGCTGATTTAACAGCAATTACCTTAAAAGAGAAGGGCAATACGTGCAACGCACTTGGTATACACTTGGATGCATCAAAGACTTTCCGTGCAAACCTTGGACGTTCAGCTCATGGAGTCAAACTGTTGCTACTGACCTACAGTCAAAATCGCTTATCAAGGCCATGCATGCCTAACCGTATATAAAAAAACTGCCAGCCGCCTGTCGATGGCAAAGACATTGTAGCTTGTGAGCATAACAGTCAACAGCTTGGTTTTTACAACCCTTCCATCAATTTAGCGCAATACGCAATAAGCGCCATGCATTGGGCATAGTTGGTAGCCTACACATGCCTGCTATAGCCTATAGGCTATATATAAAATTCGCAGTCTTGGTGCAGTTTCCTGATCAGAATAAACCCTCGTAATTAGTAACGAGTCGGTTGTTCCACCGTTTTAGATAAATGAGCACCCAAATGTTGCTACAGACCTACAGTCAAAATCGCTTATCAAGGCATGCATGTCGAGCATGACCACGCATACCACTGTTAAAACAAAACTTATCTCCTCAGTCCTCACCATTCCGTCTGGCACAGATATTTCCCATGAACAGTTCGCGTAATTCTGATAGTACGACGGATAGTAAGGAGATGATATTGTTCCCGAAGTTCCATTCAGTATGTTCACACCATCGCACGACGCTGGAAGCCAATAAAGCAGTTTTGCAAAACGCTGCAGAAAGTTCACTTGCGTCGATGTGTAATAGCCCTTAGCTATCTTAGGCATATGGCCGCGACGCATCTATTTTCATTGCACATATTTGCCATATGGCAGGTTAGTTTGCACAAAGTAAGTGACCCACGCATATCCTATCCCCTGGGAAAGTCCCGTAGCGACGTACAGCCCCTTCCCTGTCTATCACCAGTTACTTACCTGACACATTTCCATAGGAAATTGAGGCAGTCGTGACAGACACCGCAGCGTTCTCTGTTGCGGATGGAACTGTGGTCTCGCCATCTGTCGTTGTCAGTTGACTAGTGGTATCAGAGTCTGTTGTGGAAGCAGTGGTCGTCACTGTGGTTCATGGTAAAAAATATAGGCCTGAGACAAATCAGTATACCAACACGCTAAGGGTCAAGTCCTCTATAGCAACCCGGATTCACATTTCAAGTGACGCAATAATAACAATTTTCAAATTATATTGTAAAGAAGATCACCACAGACAAGCTCAGTTGTTGAACCAAATAATGACTTCAGTAAGATTATTCTACTCTACCGGTACTTCTATAGCAGCTCAGAACAGCCCGCCAATCTGTCGTAGACCAGATCATCTTTATGGCTGGGAAAAGGTGTCGATAAGATATATAAAATTGTCAGGCAAGCGTAGCATTTAAGCATAGGTCGCAAAATTGTTTTTAAGTGAAATTAGTGAGCTTTCTATAACCGTTCCTTAATCTGACTTGTTTGCTGCGTCGACTGAGACCGGCTCACATATAAATATCCTACTAGAAGATAAAACGAACTTCACCCATGTATTTTACCTGTAGCGACAGATGTAGAGCCTTCGCAATCACTGAAAAAGTTAGTAATCTTTAAAAAATGAATTGCCGGGGTAGCTAATCCTGCACTAAGGCTACGCCTATGATTGGGTTTGCATGCAGGCCCTCGTTATTCTAATCGCGATTCATCTCCTTTTCCATGACGTGTGTGTGTGTGTGTTAGCATAGCCAATGAGGCATGTGAGGTAAGGTAGTCACTAGGCGGCGCAGTTAGTCGAAAGTACCGGATTTCAAAACCGGTACGCCGAGAAAATGGAGCAGTACCGGTACATGTATTGCAGGCGCGTTATCGTTGTTTCTTTGCAATCGATAACAATAGATTTCTCTGAATCATTTTTATTAAAATAGAATCTCGACTTGAGCGCGCAATATTGAACAGTATAACAGACGAATGGTGATTATGACTGACCACGTGGCCAGCCCATAAGACAAGCTAGACACCACTAGAACAGACTACGGAGTGGCGTGAAACCTAATACTTGAGCAAATGCAACCGTCGGCTTTTCTTAATTCGCAGGTACAGTGTGAATAAATAAATTAAGGGAATCGAGTTGTTCGTATAAATAGGGGCACAAACAGAGCAATCCACGATTACGTGTTGGAATCATTGAAGTATTGACACGTATACCGTAAGCATTGACCTGGCGTATATGACCTTAGTCGTTGAAAACGCCTTAGATTCCAAATAAAAACAAGAAAATACATTGTGTACAATGGTGGATAACAATTATCACCACACTGAGTATTCAACGTCCACGGACAAGTCATGCGTCAGCTGACCTGGTGAAGGAAGGTTCCATCTATTCTACAAGCCTATCATTTGCCGTTGTAGTCCCATTGCGACAGTCTGTGAGGAATGGCAGTTGACTTCAATGTTTCGGCCAACGCATCCAAGCCTCAGCCTACCATTTAACGTGCAGGCTTACATAGGTGGGTAATATTGTAATGATATTCAGTATAGGCTATAGACCTACCTTCGTTTGCAACTTATCAATTTGCTCACAGCAATGATCTTCTTTTGATTCAAGAAATGTTGTTTCCATAAACCCAAAAGAACTGCTTGATCTGGAGAATAAATTCGTCAAGCCTTCGGAGCTACTAAACGTCTCAACAGTTAGTACAAGGATGGTAGCAGATGGACCCAGGGGCTGATCGAGCCGGAAATTCTGGGAGTGGGGGGAGGAGGCGGGGCAATCACGTCAAACGGTGAGGGACGGATACCAACTTTAAAACGCAATCTCTAAGAGACAGAATCGTAAATCCCTTCCGATGCAGCTACGAGACAACGTGTGGACATAAACAATCAATCAATCAACAATCAATCAACCAATCAACCAATCAATCAAACAATCAATAATCAATCAACAATCAATCAATCAATCAACCAATCAATCGACAATACAAATCATTGGCCCCGCTCTCGCATCTTAAGTTCCATTCACGTCATAGGCCTTCACTGTATTATTATTATTATTATGTACGGAAGATTTCAGTGGCGCTTATCACCGGGCGGCGTTTTACACCACAAACAAGACAGTCTGTATCAGATTGTAATCGTGATACATGATACATGAATATAGTAATCGTGTCAATACCTCCGGCCTATAGCTCGGATCACTATTACAGTCGCGGCTCTCCACACTTCCCCGATACCGACTGCCAAGCAAGGAAGAAACGGATACCAATTTTAAAAGTCTTCGATTTGACTCGGTCGGGAATCGAACCTCCCGATCAGAAGGCGGACAGTCTAAACCATTCGGCAAACTGATCGCAGTAGATGAGCCCTGTACGGTTCTCCAAGATTCCACATTCTATAGCTAGGGTTGTCATAACCGAATAAAGTCAGCTATTGTCTTGTGTATAAAAGAGCCTTCTAAACACTGTAAATATATAAATATCGTGTATCGTTACCTAAATACTGTCCGTCACTGCAGAATGTAATGGTACAATTAAATAAGTCCGTTTCATTGTCAAGTGAAGCAGTATTAACGCAAGTTATATTGGAGAAATCAGGGCATCCGAAAAGAGGTTGCCAGCGTCCGCCTGCGTCACTAACAGTGCTAAAAAAAGATAGGCGTGCTATAATTCAGTTCATTTCCTAGACTAAGGTTGGAGATCAAAAAGGCATCGTAAGATATATTTGGCTTACGGCTTAAACCCGGTTACGCCACATTTTCGATCCCCACCCTAAATGATGTATTTCGACACCGCATTTAAGTGAATCAATTCTAGAGAACTTATTGATGAAACTGTCCAACTGGCACCAGTTGGGAGATTTTGCAAATATGATACAAAGATAGTTAGCTGTCTTCTCCACCAATCGGGACGCTACACTCATCACCTTTGACCCCACCTTGAATTGGAAGTTCGTGCAATCCTGCCCCAACCCCTCCCTATTTTCTCAGGCTTGTGCGATCAACACTGGCTAGCAAAGGATTTCGTTCCTAGTGCCAACACCAACACGAAACGGAATGCGCAAAATGACCGTACACCCTCCAAAGAGAGAAATACGACTGCTACGGACAACGACATGCAATCATGATCAGGAGTAGTCCATGGCCTACTTTAGCTATACCTAGAGTAGGTACGTAGTAGGCCATGCGTAGTCAGTGGGAAAGCACGAATGCAAATAACACAACACGAACGCAAATTAAACCACATCTATACATCTAAAATATCTAGCCTCAGTCTTGTCGTGAGAACATTGCAACCGCGCTTTCGGTTCGGAGTCAATTTCATGCCAATAAGGTATCGGAAATCATCTCTTTTGTATACCCTGTTTGTAATTACAACATGTGGAGTTTCGTATCGTGCGGAGTTGCAGTTGTTCTCAAACTAAACACAGTAAATTTATCTTCACCAGCTCCATAATATCCGGATGCTTATTTGAATTAGCTCAAGCGTGATGTAAAATACCGCGATTCTCGAGTTTTAATCAAAATTCTGTAGTAGCATTGGCGATGAGGAATGGGCGTTAGTGAATAAATTCAAGTCTAACTTGAGATTTTCAATTCCTTGGAAATACGACTTCACATATGAGGACTGGGTGAATCAGCGTGACAGCAAATTGAGTTTTCTTTTACGCTCGTTTGTGTCGGGAAAGAAACCAGGCACCTAATCGACTCCACTCGACAACCCAGGCAGAAAAATGCGGACGTCACTAAGTGGGCCGCGTGTGGGGTTGTCAAGGCTTGCGCACGGAACGCCATACAGGGCCTTGTTAGGGAAATACCTTGCCCATGTACATATTTGCTAGAGATGGTCCATGTCGTATCGCACTCACGTGGGCTAGATATTGTTTGGGTAGGGCCATAAATGGCGCAAACACGACCACGTGTCAACGGGCCTGTGTGGCATTTACATACCCATAACCACACACGAGCCACCAAGGGCCATGCGAAATTGCAGCCCCGCGCAATACGTGGGCTGTAAGTAGATTTCTGATGGACAAACCAACGGAGCAGTAGACAGTCTTCGTATCTTACCATTCTCGTTCAATCTGCTCCTTCAATGTCGCGAGTGTATTTCTCCAGTTAATTAGCTCGCATATCCACGCTTGATTATACTGAGCGACGGAAAGCGTCGAGGTTGGATCTGGACAAATCATCTCCCCAATACACGCCCCTTAAACGAACGAAAATTCCACTAATTCGGGGCGCACGCTGTTGGTATGAGTGGACAGAATTCGTCCCCATTGTGGAGGCTATGGATCAGGCGTGACTGAGGGGGTCGCGTCATACCAATGACAATATTGTATCAGTTTCCTTGCCATGCTGCCAACACTGTGGGGGATAGGGTGAAGTTTACGAGGTCTGTGTTCTCAGATCACTGAGTGGAATGCATTGATCAGTCCATCCTACGTGATCGTGTGATCGATTATGAACACGGTACTTCGAGCTCCATCGCTTTCCAATTATCAAGTAATTAGGTCATAAACGCCCACGTTTTTACAGTGAACCTCAAAGCTGACGTTTAGATTTGTCCCGTGTTCAACTACTAAGGTCACATACGCCAGGTAAACGGCTAATATACGTTTCGATACTTCCGGTTAATATCCCGGATCGATATCTCAATCACAGTACTCAAGCGCTCCCTGTACACCGACTGCCGCTGTGACTGCCAAGCAGAGCAGGAACGGATACCAATTTTAAGGCCTTTGGTTTGACTCGGTTGAGAATCAAATCCGGGATCTCCTGATCTGATGGCGGACAATCAAACCATTCGACCAACAAACCGGTGGTTGAACTCAGAGTATACAGTATGAGGGATATCGCTACGGCATTGGAAAGAATTGCTAAGGGACGATTCGCATATATATTCCATTACTAAGGACCATAAGTGAAGAGCAATACATTCTCACTCACCATTCAACGCAAAAAGAAACAAAACCACCAGAAATGCTTGCATCTCCACGCTCATCGTATGGATAGCGTCAAATTGACGAACGCCAAGCTGCACGCTATTCCAATTCCCAGCTGCTTTCTGTACACGAACTTGGTATTGAAACCTCTTTATCCAAGCGTGCAGCGCAGGTTGTCACGGCACAATAATCAAACTTTTACGCGTTGTGTATAGGCTGATGTTGTAGAAACAACTTGTAAAGCGTAACGAATGTCATGGGAGACTCCAGCGAGAGGTTCAAGATTTCAAAATTTATAACTCTCCCTATACACTGTATATATATACATTACTGCACCACCTCTGCCACTATTTTGCGAGATACGTCGGACAGAATATTATCGCTGGAAAATCACGACAACAACGAGGGACAAGTCGTACCGACCTTCGCACTTCTATCTATACTTTGGATCACGACCGAGTCAAATCAAAGACTTTAAAATTGGTATCCATTATCTTCTTGGTAGTCAGTATCGGGGAGTGCGGCGGGTTGTGGTTGTGACAGTGATACGGGCTATACACTGTGATTTGACACCCCTTTCCACTCCCCACTCCTTCCGTTCCATAGTGAGTCGGGAAAAATTCTGTACAAATACCGGCAAGTGTACCATAAACGTTGACGTGGCGTATATTACCTTGGTGGTTGAAAAACGCCATAAATTTAAATTACACTAACAACTAACACAGGAAATTTAATGAGTTTAAACGTAGCAACAGAAAGATGGTTACTCAGACCTACCACTCGCAAGCCCCTCACGTATCGCCGATTGAGAACCAATGCAGCGTACGGTTGATATAGATAGAGCAAGCGTGGAGATTTACGATTACCCAACAGGTGAACGGTGAAGGCGACCGGCGTGAAAAGATCATTTTGAGATGACATTTCTCATCCAGTTAAAGGTTTCTTTTTGAATACCCAGTACATACAATGCAACTTGTACTGAAGGACAAACCCCCACAACATTTTGAACGATGATCGAAACTAGATGTTGTTGTTCTTGGTGGTTGTGATTATAATAACAACCCGCAGTTTTATCGATCCCCGATTGCCTGCTGGTTCTCTCGATCTTGACGTACGTAGATTTCGTCGCTCGAAAAATCATATCCCATTATTCCAGCTTTAAATCTGGCCTCGATTATTCCGGGTGGTGGTGTGTTTATAATCGGGCAGAATCAGGGGGGTTCAATCAATGGGTCTATCCCTGGTGCCCCCGATCAAGATTTTCAAGGCTTTCATGGAATAATAGAAGGCTACTCTATTTGGAATAGAACCCTCAGTGAAGCAGAAATCACAAACTTGTACGAGTCTGGATGTAACTGCGCTACTGATGACGTCCTCACTTTTGATTCGTCAAATTCCATTCTGAAAAGCCACGTGACTGCCCAATGGATTCGTACATGTAATCCAACCAATGACTTGCAGTAGAAACTTAGTTCTAACCAACATGTACTCGCTATATTTTCTTAACTAAATGCCAATTTGAGATGGAAGTCTGTACCGGATGAAAATAAACCAGACCTCGGTAAAAATATTCTCAGACTGCGGCAAATGTATTTCAAATTTTTGGCTAAAATTACCCCTTGAACCGATATGACGTGGCTTCGGTTCAATAAAACTCTGACCGAGTAGCTTCCATCTCCATTGCTTACTGTAACCTGTTATAGCATATCCAGTTATTGCTTCTCCTATAACAGTAGATATATCTGCCAGAATTCATTGATCATTGCTCTTCCCGGTAATCTTGAACATCAATATTTTTAACGCAATGCTTTCATTGTTGTTTGGTCGATATAGTAGTAGTGGTATATTGCTTTGTTGGACATCGAGATTGCCGACGATCAATAGATATCGTAAGAAGATTCGCCACAGATTTAAGAATCACCAACAACTTTCTAATACTGTATTATATATATACTCCAAAAGTTTCTAGATAAATACCCTACTCATGTAATAGATAGAGTATGCCGCCACACACTTATCATCCGATCCAGTCTGCAGGCTATTTTGATACGCCAACAACAGCTTAACCAATGCAATCAAAGACTCCAGATTATTGCCGAGTTGAAACTAATTATTAATGATGCGAACTGTGCAATGAGTAGAGATTGGGTGTAGACGACCGCAGACAGTAGACAGGTAAGAGGTCGGTAGAGTAGGCAGGCAGGCAGGTAGGAAAGTATTCATGTAGGCAGCTATATTAGAAGCAGAAGTTACCTTCAAGGCAGTGAATATCTTAATAGGTTACTGAAGGATGTAGATTATTTTTTGCATTTTCACTGACTCACATGAAGTAGGCCTACACACACATGCGCTACTGATGCATTTGCTTATCATGCGAGCATTGAGTGTATCCCGAACTTAGTCAGGACTCTGTACGTTCCTTTTGTCGCTCGCGTCACGTTAATCAGACCAACATCTTTGCTAACCAAGCCATAATCCTATCAGAAGGTTGTCTGAAATTTTGTAGCGTTCCGCAATCCACTGTTCGCTGTTAGTATTCAGTAAGGTGGCCTACACGTGGCCTGTGGTAAGTTGGATCGCTATATATCACAACCACAAGTCCACAACCCACCGCATTTTCTTGAGCATAGAAGGAACAGATTCAAATTGTAAAGTCTTTGGTTTGACTCGGTCTATGACCATTTACATGAGTTTGTTTATTGCAAAGTTTTAGGCTTCTAACAAGCGACACCTTCCCCATGTTTCAGTTGGATTCCCATTTCTTAACCCATTATTCTTATTGTCTTCTGATAGAAATATTCGCATTAAAAGTCTAGTATCCGAGTATCCGAGGTCGGAACTCCTTTCTGCCATCTTCCATTCAAAGCTCCCACCGGAAAACAGTTCCTATCTGAAATATAATCGAGGGATTCCACTCGTGACGTTGACGCATTGCATCGTGTATCCTTCCCGAGGGGGCTCCGGTCAAAATATGGAGGCTTACGGGCACTAGCCATTTTAGACAAAATTGTTTGGTCACGCTTCGCTGGTCCCGTCGCTCAAGTTTAATAGAGATTTCATGGGAATGCGAGTCGAGTCATTGTAGGCGCGTAAGTGCTGATTTGTATTTCCGCGGTAGATAGGATCTGA
Organism: Botrylloides violaceus; assembly: GCA_030412335.1. Lineage (NCBI taxonomy): Eukaryota > Metazoa > Chordata > Ascidiacea > Stolidobranchia > Styelidae > Botrylloides > Botrylloides violaceus. The sequence continues at coordinate 895,431 of JASFYC010000494.1, read as the reverse complement.
TTGAGTATGTGACGCCGTACATGTATTACATTCTTACGAAATGTCGGTCAAACTTGAGCTCTGCGGGAGCTGTGAAGCGTGACCCCTAAGAGATTCGGCATTGATTGATTGATTGGTTGATTGATTGCTTTGATTGGTCGATTGGTTGATTGCGTTGATTGGTTGGTTAATTGATCGATTGGTTGATTGCGTTGATTGCGTTGATTGCGTAGATTGATCGATTGGTTGATTGCGTTGATTGGTTGATTGCGTAGATTGATTTTTGTCGCACGTTTTTTTTTTTAAACCAAGGATAAATTTTCTACCAGATTTTACGAGTTACGCCACCCTCAACAGACGATAGCTTGTTTCTCCCGTTATAATTTCGATCGCGTCGTAAGTATCTTCGTCAGGAATGATAGCGAGAACGGAATCTTGAGCCACGCATGTAGCATTCGCAATTGCAAGGTACGTATTTCCAGCCTCGACTAACGCAATCCCAAAGCATCGTCTTGTTGACGAGTCAGAAACACAGCTGTCTGAAATTATAACACGTGCAAGAATTCTAACTTCACCTGATGAAGGATTTAAGAAAGCTTGTGAATGTTATTCTTTTAAGCAAGGCTGGACGTTAAGCCATCCAAGGTCAATCTTATAGAACTGTACCTAAATAGTGAGCCCGATAGCGGACAATGCAATTAGTAATACAAATAGAATAAGTCACCTCAGATTTAACATCCAGTCAGTTTATATTGGAATATAATAAATATATATACATATATCCTTCGTCGACCGTTCAATTGGCGGAGTGGTGTGGACTGTCCGCCTTCTGATCGGGAGGCTCCTGGTTCGATTCCCGACCGAGTCAAATCGAAGACTTTAAAATTTGTATCTGTTCCTTCCGTCCCTGCCTGTCAGTCGGTATCGGGGAAATGCGGAGAGCAGTGTTTGTAATAGTGATCCTGGCTATAAGCCGGAGGTATTGACACGATTACTATATCCAATATCCATGTATCTGCTCCAGCCTGTCTTGTTCGTGGTGCGAAACGCCGCCCGGTGATAAGCGCCACTGAAAATATTGTAATAATAATAATAATAATAATATTCTTCATCGGGTAAAGGGGTGAAGAAGCGAAGCTCTAAAGCTTGTGAATCATTTTCCATTACCCCTACTGAACCTTAATTAAATCTGTGGTGATTTATTCTATCTAGATCTATACCTGCGACAAGTAGAGGTGAGCAGGTTGCTTATTGACTTGACTTCTTCAAATGCTATATAGCTTCTAGAAGAATACACAGCATCTGCTTTATCTACTAAACGTTACCTCTACAAGAATAATTGTATGTGTGAGTTATTAAGGCTGAGACTGGTAGCTAAAAGCAGCGCTTAGGCCACGCACGACTTGTGAAACTTTTCATGCGAAAGAAATTTGCGAAAGTTTACAGTAGCCTACCGATTGCTGGTTATCAATTGTTTAATAATGGAGGGTATAGGCCTATCAGTGGCGCCTACCGCCGGAAGGTGTTTTGCTCCACGGTCATAGAATGAGTCACGAGTATATACATATTCTACAGGCTTCTATTACACGCGCCAACAATATAATCCCTCCTGTTCCTCTCTTGCTTTACCGACCCCCCTCCCCCTTGTGAGCAACGAACCGCACTATAGTATGGAGTCAAGCTGAGTGTCAGGCGCAGAAAATCAGCAATACATAGCACAGACATATATACTATGATTGGAGCGTAGTTGGTTGGCACAGTTACCAACCACCCCGCACGAGACTAGACAGAGACGAGATCTAATTATTTAAAGACACATCATTCACTATATAATTGTATATTGAGAACAAGTTACAAGGTCGGCGTATATCCATAAATATCAGGTTCAAATTGTTACACTAATGCTACAACTATTCATCAGGGTTACAGAAGTTGGTAGAGATGGCATTCACATTGCTTGAAACCATGGTCCAATCTGAAATGTAAAAATATAACGTTCCCCTAACTCCCAAGCCTGAGCAAATGTGAATCGAACTGCTCGGTTGGTCAAAGATGTTTTCACTGTCCGCTTTCTGAACAGAGAAGGTTACGTGCTCCGTGCATATAAACAGACTTTAAATTGATATCTGATTGATTGATTGAATATCACACAGATTTAACCTCCATGATTGATCATATAATAGAATTAAAAATACCACAAGCTTTTGTAACTCTGCTTCTTCATCGGGTAAGATGATACGAATCATATTGGATAATTATAAGTAAAAAACTGCTTGCGGGAAGTGAGTAAACAGAGGTGCAGTTCGGTCATGCAAAATCCGACAATCCAAACCAAGACTTTAAATTTAGAATCCGTTTCTACTGTGTACGGCAGTCCGTGATAATCGAGGATTTGAGGTGTGATGCGTAAAAAACCCCTGGATGAACAGATAAATAATTTGCCGGCGTACCATAAGGTTGAGAAATATTAATCTTAAATCCTACTTAGATGGCCGTGGCTATTTCCATGGAATAAGAAATTACGCAAACCCAACATCGCATTCGTAAAACACATATCACGCCAGACATTTTGTTTCGGAATCTATTCACCATCCCAATCAAGTCCGTGTCTACATCCTCATTCAGTGTAGGTAAGGCAACGTTGCATTCTTATCTATGTGAAGAACAAGGTGAGTCCACGTAGCATTTCACTGGTCACCCCATTTCATCTTTATACCATCTTCGGAAAGGCTTCATCGTATCGTTAAACGACTCGTTCTAAAACAGTTTATGTTTCCATGCACTGATTTATTCAAAGACAGCCAAAACCACGAAAACAAAGGATACAGCGACTAAACCAAACGATAACAAATCAGCGTTCGGGCGACAGCGAGGACTGACAATGCTTAGCCCATAATTTCAATATCCACCTCTTGATTACACGCAATCAATGATAGCGCCTCGTTACAAGTATATTGTTATGTTATGTTAAACTTATGACATTTTCGACTATACCGGTCGCACCCTCGGTCTATGCTCATAATATACATGATAGGCTATCGATGTTGCTGTTTATACCCCGAGACAGTTAATACCCTATCGCCTCAATTCACATTGAACGTATATATTATGTTTTCGACAGCAGGGCTTCCTGTCCGTTTAAGCTTCCTCGCTAATTTTTACGCTCAGTGTGAATAGGAGAACGTAAGGAAGGATATGTCTTTTTGCCGCATTTACACAGACTCATAAGCACTACTGGTTCATATGCATGTCATGTGACGTGATGTACATTTGCAGGCTGGGCAAAGAGACGCCGAAAGAGTCAGTAAGCTATCGAAGTCGCGCATCGCACTATCAAATGCGTTAACCGCGTCCACAGAAGAAGCTACGGATACCAATTTTGACATCTATATACGATGCAGTCTTGGACTCGGACTTACAATTTAAAACCAACGACCTATACCATTACACTACGGAGTCAGCGCTCACGCTCTAAGCGAACAAGCGCACAAGGCCATGAGACCTGAATAAACAAGCTCTCATACCAAAGGATTGACAGTGCATCCAGAACGCGTAATGATCATCAGGAGGTATCTCCATCGTGCCAAGTGATATAATCATTAGAGCTCGTGTGAGTCTCTAATGTCAGCAACTGTCGAACAATCCCTACTGCATTCCTTCTCGGCTTCGGCATATGTTACTTTCTCATCCAATCCAGAAGCGTGCAGTTCTAGGAAAACCGATAGCGCTTTTGCGACTATATCTGAAGATAAAAACATTCATTTAAGAATAAGTGAAACCGCGGATAATTCACTGTTGAAAGAACACACATATCGGCAGCACGTTTAAGTATGGTATTCAATGATGCTCGTTCGCTCACGCATGCAAGCAGCATGATGATGCAACTACCTTGAACGATATCACGTAGAAGATCACCATAAAGCTCCAGAAAGCTTGTGAGTTTTTTTTATTTAATTTATAATTTCAACTACTAAGGTCATTTACACAACACAAGGTCAATGCTAATGGTATACACTTCCAGTTTATAGCCGAACCAAGGCTAGAGGCTAATCTGACGTGACGTTTGCATGTCGTTTATAAACACAACAACCAGCGGCAAAATAATCATTCAAATTTTCTCAAGAATACAATAGAGTTGATGTCGGACGGTAAATAGATATCGTGTATTACACCACAGATTCAACATCAGCCCTAAATTTATTGTTAATTAGTTCTGTTTATAGAGGCTTGTGGACAGGTAAAGAATCTTTGGTCCTCGGACTGATTGTTGCGAACCACTGCTGTAGAGTCTATACTGACCATCCAATTCGGTTGTCGATTTTAGCTCAGCGGTGACTTGCTGGTGATACCGTGATTCAACCATGATTTCCCGTATAAAGTCTGGGGTTTCCAGCACAGTACACCAACTCCCTTTTGAAATGATGATGGAACATTTATCATGTCGTGATGGCCTTGCTGGTCCACTTTAATACAATATGAGTTTTGTTTCAAATTCTCCCTCCTACAATAGCATCAGAATATCCAACAGAGTAAGCGTTCTCAAGCGACTTCACCATTCTGACAAAAAAACGTGTCCTCTGGCCAATTTGCAGGTTTCAACCGCTCCGTTGCCCTTCGATTGGTGTGTTTTCGGTTCGAATCCAAACAGAGTCAAACCAAAAGGATTTAAAATTTGGTATCTGTTCTCTCTACTTAGCAAAGTCAGAATCAGGGAAGTTGTGGGCACTTTAGCAAGATTGTTAGATTCACCGGCTGCTATGTCCGCCTTCTGATCGGGTAGTTCCCGGTTCTCGACCGAGTCAAATCAAAGACTTTAAAACTTTTATCCGTTCTCTGTTGGAAGTCAGTATCGTGAAAGTGGGGCGGGTTGTGAATTTGTGACAGTGATTCAGGGTTCTTGATTCAGGGTTTCATATGAAAATGAACTTACAGCGTTTATGATCATGCCTATCCAGACATGTACGTCACCAGTCACATTCATGGCCTTTCTTTTTATCTTGGACGACAACATTGTACGTCGCATTGTCTGGTATTACAGCCACAACGAACTGTGATTCAAATTCAATTTCGAGCAGCTGCAGAAATGTGCAAAATTTTCCACGTTGCCATCCAAAGCATCCACCTTCTGGTGTTTTACAAGTCTGTAAGAAAAATAAATTGGGTCTCAATACATTATAACCTCTAAGACTGTAAAATATGTATAGCCACTTGTGGCCCACTCTATGGCCGTGGCGCAGAAAACAATCCGGCGGTAGGCGCCATTAAATCTTCTAATAAGAATATGGAAAACCCACCACATCAACCTTGCCGTAATAACAAGTTATGGCTTCTTCGTTCGTATCAGTCGATTAATGGTGGTTTCATCCCGTTCGACTGTGGTCGTTCCGTCAGTTACGGTCGTTGTGGTGGTTTCATCGATTCGACTGTGGTCGTTTCGTCAGTTACGGTCGTTGTGGTGGTTTCCTCCCGTTCGACTGTGGTCGTTTCATCAGTTACGGTCGGTGTGGTGGTTTCCTCCCGTTCGACTGTGGTCGTTTCGTCAGTTACGGTCGGTGTGGTGGTTTCCTCCCGTTCGACTGGACGTTTAAACAACCCCCCCACTCGTCGTTACGGTCGTTGTGGTGGTTTCATCTCGTTCGACTGTGGTCGTTTCGTCCAGTTACGGTCGTTGTGTTGGTTTCACTCCACGTTCGACTGTGGTCGTTCGTCACGATCCCGGTGTGGTGGTTTCCTCCCGTTCGACTGTGTCGTTCGTCAGTTACGGTCGGTGTGGTGGTTTCCTCCCGTTCGACTGTGGTCATTTACGTCAGTTACGGTCGGTGTGGTGGTTTCCTCCCGATTCGACTGTGGTCGTTTCGTCCAGTTACGGTCGGTGGTGTGTGGTTTCTCCCGTTCGACTGTGGTCGTTCCGTCAGTTACGGTCGTTGTGGTGGTTTCATCTCGTTCGACTGTGGTCGTTCTCGTCAATTATGGTCGGTGTGGTGGTTTCCTCCCCGTTCGACTGTGGTCGTTTCGTCCAGTTACGGTCGTTGTGGTGGTTTCATCCCCGTTCGACTGTGGTCGTTTCGTCAGTTACGGTCGTTGTGGTGGTTTCATCTCGTTCGACTGGTCGTTTCGTCAGTTACGGTCGTTGTGGTGGTTTCATCTCGTTCGACTGTGGTCGTTCCGTCAGTTACGGTCGTTGTGGTGGTTTCATCTCGTTCGACTGTGGTCGTTTCGTCAGTTACGGTCGGTGTGGTGGTTTCCTCCCGTTCGACTGGTGTTCCATTACGGTCGTTGTGGTGGTTTCATCTCGTTCGACTGTGAATCGTTCCGTCAGTTATGGTCAGTGTGGTGGTTTCCTCCCGTTCGACTGTTGTTTCGTCAGTTTCGATTGTGGTGGTTTCGTTCGACCTGTGGTCATTCTCAATTACGGTCGTTGTGGTTTTCATCACAGTCACTCGGTGGTCGTTTCGTCAGTTACGGTCGGTGTGGTTTCCTCCCGTTCGACTGTGACCTCATTTCGTCAGTTACGGTCGTTGTGGTGGTTTCATCTCGTTCGACTGTGGTCGTTTCGTCAGTTACGGTCGTGTGGTGGTTTCCTCCCGTTCGACTGTCGTTTCGTCAGTTACGGTCGTTGTGGTGGTTTCATCTCGTTCGACTGTGGTCGTTTCGTCAGGTACGCGTTGTGGTGGTTCCTCCCGTTCGACTGTGGTCGTTTCGTCAGTTACCGTCATCTCGTTCGACTGTGGCTCGTCAGTTACTGTCGGTGGTGGTTTCCTCCCGTTCGACTGGCGGTCATTTCGTCGGTTACGGTCGTTGTGGTGGTTTTCATCTCGTTCGACTGTGGTCGTTTCGTCAGTTACGGTCGGTGTGGTGGTTTCCTCCGTTCGACTGTGGTCGTTTCGTCAGTTACGGTCGTTGTGGTGGTTTCACCCACTGTGGTCGTTTCGTCAGGTACGGTCTGTGGTGGTTTCATCCCGTTTGACTGTGGTCGTTCCGTCCAGTTACGGTCGTTGTGGTGGTTTCATCATCGTTCGACTGTGGTCGTTCCGTCAGTTACGGTCACTGTGGTGGTTTCCTCCCGTTCGACTGTGGTCGTTTCGTCAGTTACGGTCGGTGTGGTGGTTCACTCCCGTTCGACTGTGGTCGTTTCGTACAGTTCCCCCCCACCAACCCAACGGTCAGTGTGTGGTTTCCTCCCGTTCGACTGTGGTCGTTTCGTCAGTTACGGTCGGTGTGGTGGTTTCCTCCCGTTCGACTGTGGTCGTTTCGTCAGTTACGGTCGGTGTGGTGGTTTCATCTCTTTCGGTGGTGGTCGCTGGTTGAGTTAGAATCATTTGTAAGGCCTGCGTATAAACCATAAGCATAAAAAGATTTGTCATTGACATATTGTGATTACCATGCGTTGTCTCTATTGTTGTCATGTACGGCGTTGTGGAGAATCTTGAGCCTTGTGTATCGGCTGCTGCCGTCATACTCGTCGTGGTGTGTGCGTTAGACTTCGAGACCGACGAGCTTGATTGCGGCGTCGGGGTCTGTGCGTGCGCCGTTGGTTGATTAATGATGTTAATCACAGTCGAGCATTGTGGTGCTAACGTTGTTGCTAGGTAATGTAATAATAAATAATTTTAATTGATGAAGTTCACCGAGTGGTTTAGACTGCCCCCCTTCTGATCGGGAGGTCCCGGTTTCGATTCCCGACCGAGTCAAATCGAAGACTTTAAAATTGGTATTCGTTCCTTCCCTGCTTGGGAGTCGGTGTCGGGAAAGTGTGGAGAGTCGTGGTTGTAATAGGGATCCAGGCTATAAAACGGAAGAATTGATACGTATACCGTCAACATCGACCTGACGTATATGACCCTTGTAGTTGAAAAACGCCAGAAATTCCAAAAATAAAAAATTTCAAAAAATTAATGCATAGTTTTGTAGTAGGTAGGTTTTACCTGGCAAAGAAATATCAGCGTCCGAGCAGCCACTAGAAACAGAAAGAATAAAACAATTTCGTTCCGGCCTCGGATGGTGGATATATATATATATAATGAAACTAAACTTCTTGAGCGTTTTTAATGTGATAATTGCTCGTTTTGTGTTAATTATCTTGACCCCCACGTAATGAACATGAATGTGATGATAGTGACTTGGGTAGCGATACAGACGCGTGCATCGAAAGCGTTGACCCGACGTACATTACCTTAGTAGGGTATTACAGTCACCATAAACGTTAGTAGATTTATGGCTATCAATATGGGGGAATTGCTGCGGGTGGTGATTTAGGTAGCGATCCAGGCGCGTCGCGCGTGTATCGTAAGCGTTGTGATGATTGATTCTTTTGTGTTAATTATCTTGACCACTTGGTGGTGTCTGGTGCGTTCGTGTTACTTGGTATCTCGTACCGACTCATTCCCGTTTCGGATGCGTCGTGCGATGGTTGTGTCTTGTTTATTCGTTAACGTACGTGTGTGATCTTTGTTTTCTGTTTAGCATTACTTAACTTCTAGTTAATAAAAGCCTAGTACTAAGTTAACGGAATAGGTGTCAACAATACTAAAAAAAATCCATAGATAGGCCTACTTGGCAACTGAGAGCTGGGCTTCTAATAATTGGCTAGTCTTTGATATTGAAGTCACGGGGTACTCAGAACCCCCGTAAACACATCGGTGCTGGGACCTGGGTATTCTAATATAAGAAAAGTGGTGCTTTCGCTATTAGGCAATTTCTCCTCGGTGTGTAATCTGATATGAATTTTATTCTGGCTTCTAAAAAAAAAAAACTTGGAATAGATTGCAATCCGGTTTGTGAGAAGGAATCTCCTTTTTTTTCTCTATTCATGGCGTTCATGTCGGCACGAGTTTTGGATAGGAGAAACACTCTCCAATGACATTTTCATCTTCGCCCTATATGGACGTGGATGGAAACCAGGTTTTAAGGCTTAAGCCAGACATAGCATATCTTATGTCTTTTTGATCCCCACCCTTCTAATAGGAAACACGATTCAGTAAATAGGTAGCGTTGCGGGTAATGTAAGGAAATTGTCCAAGGCTTTAGCTTTGTCATACCATTGGCTCACAGAGACAATTTTACAGAGTGCGACACATCACGTTTCATCTTCACGCAAGAAAATTATCTGGATTATGTACAATAAAATGGTACATTTCCGACATTGGAATCACTAACAACCTGCGCCTGGTTACGACCTGCGGAAAATAATGCAGTTGTGAAAGGGACTCTGCTGAGTTATTGCACGTTAGAAACGTCTGGTACTGGTAGTTATTGCAACACACTGCAAATCGTTCTTTTAAGCGGTACGATCGGCGTCTCTATGGTAAACGCCGGCGACGATGTATTCACTGATGTCCCGGTAATCTTGAACATCAATTCGTTTAACGCAATGCTTTTATTGTTGTTTGGTCGATATAGTAGTAGTGGTATATTGCTTTGTTGGACATCGAGATTGCCGACGATCAATAGATATCGTAAGAAGATTCGCCACAGATTTAAGAATCACCAACAACTTTCTAATACTACGATTTTGATACGCCAACAACAGCTTAACCAATGCAATCAAAGACTCCAGATTATTGCCGAGTTGAAACTAATTATTAATGATGCGAACTGTGCAATGAGTAGAGATTGGGTGTAGACGACCGCAGACAGTAGACAGGTAAGAGGTCGGTAGAGTAGGCAGGCAGGCAGGTAGGAAAGTATTCATGTAGGCAGCTATATTAGAAGCAGAAGTTACCTTCAAGGCAGTGAATATCTTAATAGGTTACTGAAGGATGTAGATTATTTTTTGCATTTTCACTGACTCACATGAAGTAGGCCTACACACACATGCGCTACTGATGCATTTGCTTATCATGCGAGCATTGAGTGTATCCCGAACTTAGTCAGGACTCTGTACGTTCCTTTTGTCGCTCGCGTCACGTTAATCAGACCAACATCTTTGCTAACCAAGCCATAATCCTATCAGAAGGTTGTCTGAAATTTTGTAGCGTTCCGCAATCCACTGTTCGCTGTTAGTATTCAGTAAGGTGGCCTACACGTGGCCTGTGGTAAGTTGGATCGCTATATATCACAACCACAAGTCCACAACCCACCGCATTTTCTTGAGCATAGAAGGAACAGATTCAAATTGTAAAGTCTTTGGTTTGACTCGGTCTATGACCATTTACATGAGTTTGTTTATTGCAAAGTTTTAGGCTTCTAACAAGCGACACCTTCCCCATGTTTCAGTTGGATTCCCATTTCTTAACCCATTATTCTTATTGTCTTCTGATAGAAATATTCGCATTAAAAGTCTAGTATCCGAGTATCCGAGGTCGGAACTCCTTTCTGCCATCTTCCATTCAAAGCTCCCACCGGAAAACAGTTCCTATCTGAAATATAATCGAGGGATTCCACTCGTGACGTTGACGCATTGCATCGTGTATCCTTCCCGAGGGGGCTCCGGTCAAAATATGGAGGCTTACGGGCACTAGCCATTTTAGACAAAATTGTTTGGTCACGCTTCGCTGGTCCCGTCGCTCAAGTTTAATAGAGATTTCATGGGAATGCGAGTCGAGTCATTGTAGGCGCGTAAGTGCTGATTTGTATTTCCGCGGTAGATAGGATCTGATTGAGTATGTGACGCCGTACATGTATTACATTCTTACGAAATGTCGGTCAAACTTGAGCTCTGCGGGAGCTGTGAAGCGTGACCCCTAAGAGATTCGGCATTGATTGATTGATTGGTTGATTGATTGCTTTGATTGGTCGATTGGTTGATTGCGTTGATTGGTTGGTTAATTGATCGATTGGTTGATTGCGTTGATTGGTTGGTTGTTTGATCGATTGGTTGGTTGATTGATCGATTGGTTGATTGCGTTGATTGGTCGATTGCGTAGATTGATCGATTGGTTGATTGCGTAGATTGATCGATTGGTTGATTGCGTTGATTGGTTGATTGCGTAGATTGATTTTTGTCGCACGTTTTTTTTTTTAAACCAAGGATAAATTTTCTACCAGATTTTACGAGTTACGCCACCCTCAACAGACGATAGCTTGTTTCTCCCGTTATAATTTCGATCGCGTCGTAAGTATCTTCGTCAGGAATGATAGCGAGAACGGAATCTTGAGCCACGCATGTAGCATTCGCAATTGCAAGGTACGTATTTCCAGCCTCGACTAACGCAATCCCAAAGCATCGTCTTGTTGACGAGTCAGAAACACAGCTGTCTGAAATTATAACACGTGCAAGAATTCTAACTTCACCTGATGAAGGATTTAAGAAAGCTTGTGAATGTTATTCTTTTAAGCAAGGCTGGACGTTAAGCCATCCAAGGTCAATCTTATAGAACTGTACCTAAATAGTGAGCCCGATAGCGGACAATGCAATTAGTAATACAAATAGAATAAGTCACCTAAGATTTAACATCCAGTCCAGTTTATATTGGAATATAATAAATATATATACATATATCCTTCGTCGACCGTTCAATTGGCGGAGTGGTGTGGACTGTCCGCCTTCTGATCGGGAGGCTCCTGGTTCGATTCCCGACCGAGTCAAATCGAAGACTTTAAAATTTGTATCTGTTCCTTCCGTCCCTGCCTGTCAGTCGGTATCGGGGAAATGCGGAGAGCAGTGTTTGTAATAGTGATCCTGGCTATAAGCCGGAGGTATTGACACGATTACTATATCCAATATCCATGTATCTGCTCCAGCCTGTCTTGTTCGTGGTGCGAAACGCCGCCCGGTGATAAGCGCCACTGAAAATATTGTAATAATAATAATAATAATAATATTCTTCATCGGGTAAAGGGGTGAAGAAGCGAAGCTCTAAAGCTTGTGAATCATTTTCCATTACCCCTACTGAACCTTAATTAAATCTGTGGTGATTTATTCTATCTAGATCTATACCTGCGACAAGTAGAGGTGAGCAGGTTGCTTATTGACTTGACTTCTTCAAATGCTATATAGCTTCTAGAAGAATACACAGCATCTGCTTTATCTACTAAACGTTACCTCTACAAGAATAATTGTATGTGTGAGTTATTAAGGCTGAGACTGGTAGCTAAAAGCAGCGCTTAGGCCACGCACGACTTGTGAAACTTTTCATGCGAAAGAAATTTGCGAAAGTTTACAGTAGCCTACCGATTGCTGGTTATCAATTGTTTTAATAATGGAGGGTATAGGCCTATCAGTGGCGCCTACCGCCGGAAGGTGTTTTGCTCCACGGTCATAGAATGAGTCACGAGTATATACATATTCTACAGGCTTCTATTACACGCGCCAACAATATAATCCCTCCTGTTCCTCTCTTGCTTTACCGACCCCCCTCCCCCTTGTGAGCAACGAACCGCACTATAGTATGGAGTCAAGCTGAGTGTCAGGCGCAGAAAATCAGCAATACATAGCACAGACGTAGCGTATACTATGATTGGGCGTAGTTGGTTGGCCACAGTTGCAGCCATCCGCACGAGACTAGACAGAGACGAGATCCTAATTATTTAAAGACACATCATTCACTATATAATTGTATATTGAGAACAAGTTACAAGGTCGGCGTATATCCATAAAATATCGGTTCAAATTGTTACTAATGCTACAACTATTCATCAGGGTTACAGAGGTTGGTAGAGTGGCATTCACATTGCTTGAAATGGTCAATCTGAAATGCTAATGTAAAACTATAACGTTCCCTAACTCCCAGGCCTGAGCAAATGTGGATCGAACTGCTCGGTTGGTCGGATTGTTTTCACTGTTCGCTTTCTGAACGAGAAGGTTCCGTGCTCGTGCATATAAACAGACTTTAAATTGGTATCTCTGATTGATTGATTGAATATCACCACAGATTTAACCTCCAGGATTGGTCTTTTGAGAATTAAAATATTCACAAGCTTTTGGAACTCTGCTTCTTCATCGGGTAAAGATGATACGAATCATAATTGGATAATTATAAGTAAAACTGCTTGCGGGAAGTGAGTAAACAGAGGTGCAGTTCGGTCGTGGCGAGTCCGACTGACTCAAACCAAAGACTTTAAATTTAGAATCCGTTTCTACTGTGCTTGGCAGTCCGTGATAATCGAGGATTTGAGGTGTGATGCGTTGGATGAACAGATAAATAATTTGCCGGCGTACCATACTAAAAAGGTTGAGAACTATTAATCTTAAATCCTACTTAGATGGCCGTGGCTATTTCCCATGGAATAAGAAATTGCATAGGCCAACATCGCATTCGTAAAAACATATCACGCCAGACATTTTGTTTTCGGGAGATCTATTCACCATCCCAATCAAGTCCGTGTCGACATCCTCATTCAGTGTAAGGTAAGGCAACGTTGCATTCTTATCTATGTGAAGAACAAGGTGAGTCCACGTAGCATTTCGACTGGTCTGCCCCATTTCATCTTTATACCATCTTCGGAAAGGCTTCATCGTATTGTTAAACGACTCGTTCTAAAACAGTTTATGTTTCCATGCACTGATTTATTCAAAGACAGCCAATACGAAAACCAAAGGATACAGCGACTAAACCAAACGATAACAAATCACAGCGTTCGGGCGACGGCCAGCGAGAGACTGACAATGCTTGGCCATGATTTCAATATCCACCTCATTGATTACACGCTTAATCAATGATAAGCGCCACTCGTTACACGTGATATTGTTATGTTATGGTAAACTTTTGACATTTTCGACTACTTAGGTCATGCACCCTCGGTCTATGCTCGTAATATGCATGATAGGCCTATCGATGTTGCCTGTTTATACCCCGGACAGTTAATACCCTATCGCCTCGTTCACATTGAACGTATATATTATGTTTTCGACAGCCGGAGCTTCTGTCCGTTTTAAGCTTCCTCGCTAAGTTTTACGCTCAGTGTGAATAAGGAGAACGTAAGGAAGGATATGTCTTTTTGCCGCATTTACACAGACTCATAAGCACTACTGGTTCATATGCATGTCATGTGTACGTGATGTGCGTTTGCAGGCTGGGCAAAGAGACGCCGAAAGAGTCGGTAGGCTATCGAAGTCACGCGCAGCCACTCCGCACTATCTTCAATGCGTTAACCGCGTCTACAGAAGAAGCTACGGATACCAATTTTGACATCTATAGTACGATGCAGTCTTGGACTCGGACTTACGAATTTCGCGGCCAACGACCTATACCATTACACTACGGAGTCGGCGCTCACGCTCTAAGCGAACAAGGCATAAGGCCATCGAGACCTGAATAAACAAGCTCTCATACCAAAGGATTGACAGTGCCTTTGATCCAGAATTTTGCGTAATGATCATCAGGAGGTATCTCCATCCGTGCCAAGGGAATTATAATCATTAGAAGCTCGTGTGAGTCTCTAATGTCAGCAACTGTCGAACAATTCCTACTGCATTCCTTCTCGGCTTCGGCATATGTTACTTTCTCATCCAATACCCAGAAGCGTGCAGTTCTAGGAAAACCGATGGCGCTTTTCTGCGACTTCGTATCTGAAGATAGAGAAACATTCATTTAAGAATGAGTGAAACCGCGGATAATTCACTGTTGAAAGAATACACATATCGGCAGCACGTTTAAGTATGGTATTCAATGATGCTCGTTCGCTCACGCATGTAAGCAGCATGCTGATGCAACTACCTTGAACGATATCGTAAAGAAGATCACCATAAAGCTCCGAAAGCTTGTGAGTTTTTTTTATTTATTTATGGCGTTTTCACCTACTAAGGTCATTTACACCAGGTCAATGCTAATGGTATACTTCCAGTTTATAGCCTAATCACTATTATAACCACGACCCTCCACACTCCCCTGATATCGACTGGCAAGCAAAGAAGGAACGGATACTAATTTTAAAGTCGTCAGTGTGACTTGGCCGGGAATCGAACCCAGAACCTCCCGATCAGAAGGCGGACAGTCTAAACCACTCGGCCAACTGAACTGAACTGAACCAAGGCTGGAGGCTAATCTGACGTGACGTTTGCATGTGTTTATAAACACAACAACCAGCGGCAAAATAATCATTCAAATTTTCTCAAAGAATATAATAGAGTTGATGTCGGACGGTAAATAGATATCGTGTATTCACCACAGATTTAACATCCGGCCTTAATTTATTGTTAATTCATACTAGTTCTGTTTATAGAGGCCTTGTGGACAGGTAAAGAATTTTTGGTCCTCGGACTGATTGTTGCGAACCACTGCTGTAAGAGTCTATACTGACCATCCAATTCGGTTGTCGATTTTAGCTCAGCGGTGACTTGCTGGTGATACCCGTGATTCAATATGATTTCCCGTATAAAGTCTGGAGGTTTCCAGCACAGTACACCAACTCCCTTTTGAAATGATGATGGAACATTTATCATGTCGTGATGGCCTTGCTGGTCCACTTTAATCACAATATGAGTTTTGTTTCGATTCTCCCTCCCTACAATAGCATCAGAATATCCAACAGAGTAAGCGTTCTCTGGCTTGACTTCACCATTCTGACAAAAAAAAACGTGTCACTCTGGCCAATTTGCAGGTTTCAACCGCTCCGTTGCCCTTCTGATTGGTGTAAGTTTTCGGTTCGAATCCCGACAGAGTCAAACCAAAGGATTTAAAATTTGGTATCTGTTCTGTCTGCTTGGCAGTCAGAATCGGGGAAGGTGTGGGCACTTTAGTAAGATTGTTAGATTCACCGGCTGCTATGTCCGCCTTCTGATCGGGTGGTTCCCGGTTCTCGACCGAGTCAAATCAAAGACTTTAAAACTTGTATCCGTTCTCTGCTTGGAAGTCAGTATCGTGAAAGTGGGGCGGGTTGTGGTTGTGACAGTGATTCAGGGTTCTTGATTCAGGGTTTTCATATGAAAATGAACTTACAGCGTTTATGATCATGCCTATCCAGACATGTACGTCACCAGTCACAGTCACTTGGCCTTTCTTTTTTATATCTTGGTCGACAGCATTGTACGTCGCATTGTCTGGTATTACAGCCACAACAGAACTGTGATTCAAGCATTCATTTCGAGCAGCTGCGAAATGTGCAAAATTTTCCACGTTTACGCTTATCCAGAAGCATCCACCTTCTCGGTTGTTTTTACAAGAATCTGTGAAAAATAAATTGGGTCTCAATACATTATAACCTCTAAGACTGTAAAATATGTATAGCCTACTTGTGGCCCACTCTATGGCCGTGGCGCAGAAAACAATCCGGCGGTAGGCGTCATTAAGTCTTCTAATAAGAATATGGAAAACCCACAATCAACCTTGCCGTAATAACAAGTTATGGCTTCTTCGTTCGTATCAGTCGTTGTGGTGGTTTCCTCCCGTTCGACTGTGGTCGTTCCGTCAGTTACGGTCGTTGTGGTGGTTTCCTCCCGTTCGACTGTGGTCGTTTCGTCAGTTACGGTCGTTGTGGTGGTTTCATCTCTTTCGGTGGTGGTCGTTCCGTCAGTTACGGCCGTTGTGGTGGTTTCATCTCGTTCGACTGTGGTCGTTCCGTCAGGTACGGTCGTTGTGGTGGTTTCCTCCCGTTTGACTGTGGTCGTTCCGTCAGTTACGGTCGTTGTGGTGGTTTCATCCCGTCCGACTGTGGTCGTTTCGTCAGTTACGGTCGTTGTGGTGGTTTCTCCCGTTCGACTGTGGTCGTTTCGTCAGTTACGGTCGGTGTGGTGGTTTCATCTCGTTCGACTGTGGTCGTTTCGTCAGTTACGGTCGTTGTGGTTTTCCTCCCGTTCGACTGTGGTCGTTCCGTCAGGTACGGTCGTTGTGGTGGTTTTATCTCTTTCGGTGGTGGTCGCTGGTTGAGTTAGAATCATTGTAAGGCCTGCGTATAAATCATGTGTAAGCATAAAAAGATTTGTCATTGACATATAGTTACCATGCGTTGTCTCTGTTGTTGTCATGTACGGCGTTGTGGAGAATCTTGAGCCTTGTGTATCGGCTGCTGCCGTCATACTCGTCGTGGTGTGTGCGTTAGACTTCGAGACCGACGAGCTTGATTGCGGCGTCGGGGTCTGTGCGTGCGCCGTTGGTTGATTAATGATGTTAATCACAGTCGAGCATTGTGGTGCTAACGTTGTTGCTAGGTAATGTAAAATAAAACAATTTTAATTGATGAAGTTCACCGAGTGGTTTAGACTGCCCCCCTTCTGATCGGGAGGTCCCGGTTTCGATTCCCGACCGAGTCAAATCGAAGACTTTAAAATTGGTATTCGTTCCTTCCCTGCTTGGGAGTCGGTGTCGGGAAAGTGTGGAGAGTCGTGGTTGTAATAGGGATCCAGGCTATAAAACGGAAGAATTGATACGTATACCGTCAACATCGACCTGACGTATATGACCCTTGTAGTTGAAAAACGCCAGAAATTCCAAAAATAAAAAATTTCAAAAAATTAATGCATAGTTTTGTAGTAGGTAGGTTTTACCTGGCAAAGAAATATCAGCGTCCGAGCAGCCACTAGAAACAGAAAGAATAAAACAATTTCGTTCCGGCCTCGGATGGTGGATATATATATATATAATGAAACTAAACTTCTTGAGCGTTTTTAATGTGATAATTGCTCGTTTTGTGTTAATTATCTTGACCCCCACGTAATGAACATGAATGTGATGATAGTGACTTGGGTAGCGATACAGACGCGTGCATCGAAAGCGTTGACCCGACGTACATTACCTTAGTAGGGTATTACAGTCACCATAAACGTTAGTAGATTTATGGCTATCAATATGGGGGAATTGCTGCGGGTGGTGATTTAGGTAGCGATCCAGGCGCGTCGCGCGTGTATCGTAAGCGTTGTGATGATTGATTCTTTTGTGTTAATTATCTTGACCACTTGGTGGTGTCTGGTGCGTTCGTGTTACTTGGTATCTCGTACCGACTCATTCCCGTTTCGGATGCGTCGTGCGATGGTTGTGTCTTGTTTATTCGTTAACGTACGTGTGTGATCTTTGTTTTCTGTTTAGCATTACTTAACTTCTAGTTAATAAAAGCCTAGTACTAAGTTAACGGAATAGGTGTCAACAATACTAAAAAAAATCCATAGATAGGCCTACTTGGCAACTGAGAGCTGGGCTTCTAATAATTGGCTAGTCTTTGATATTGAAGTGATGGGGGTAATCCAAATTTTAGAATAGTTGTGACGCTAAGCTTACCATTCGTCTTCCACCTCTTTCTTAATTCTCAACAGCACCTCACATATGCTATCGATGTCTCCGTCACCACTAATAACAAGTCCGATATTTGGCAGTCCATGGCATGTCATTTCATTTCCATCCGATCCAGCAAATAGCGTGACTACAAACAAAAAATATTGACTCTTTCTGTCGCGGCCGACGTAGCCTTAAAGCTGTGTTCATATTGAGCGCGAATCTTCGTTTATTCTATTTTAGGGTTTGTTACGCACCGAGCATCTCTCAAGCGATCGGGCTACAAACGAGGAGTATCGACACGCGTACTAAGCATTGACCTGACGTATATGAACTCAGTAGGGTTGAAAGCGCCACACCCAAAACAATAAGAAATATCGATATTGCTACAAGGACTGATCTTGCGTCCTTAATCAGCTGAGAATCTCATAAATTCCAAGAACAACATCCCACGAGGCACGATAGACCGTCTATGTGAATTCGCAAAAACTAGAAATATTTCTACTCACTTGCTATTATGAAGATCAAACAAAATCTGCACATTTCGTTCAATACTTTCTTTTACACCTTGAACAACATCATACCGCTCAGAAATCTTTTAGTTTAGACACAACTAAGCTACACATGAGACCTAGACCGTAGCATCTTAATTCTATGGCTGCGTTTTGTACACATATCACTTTGCGATTAAATTAAATGCACTAGTGAGAGACAAAGAGACCTCGCCGATCTGGAAATGTTGGAATTTCGATGTTTTGTTTGCGTATAAACTGTTACCTCATTCGTGTAGAAGAATAGCGGAGTCGATGCGGACGATTAATAGTTGTAGTAAAGAAGATCACAACAGATTTAACGCGCGCCTTGCTTTATTGAGAATTGGTACATTCACAAGCTTTGGGAGTTCTTCTCCTTCATCAAGCGAAATAAACAAAGGCTGGAGGTTAAATCTGTATGGAATTAATCATCCGCATCTGCTTCGACCTGGTGATCGCCATTACATTACAAATTTCACAAGCTTTCAGAGCTCTGTCCGTTCATGGCTTGTGATTGTTATAATTCTCAATAAATCTAGGCTGGAGGTTCAATCGCCGTATCAATGCAAAAGGAGACCGGCATTTGATCCGGCATACGCATGAATTATTATAATTATTATTGTTTAAAAGATAGAGTGGCGCTTATCACCGATGAGGTCTGGTGCGCCACGAACAATGGCTATACAATGAGTATACATATTTGTGAAGTATTTATAAGAATCTCACGCAGGCGCATGAATCAACGCACGCGATGCTGGTTTCTGGTCTTTGTCAGGTAATGGTGGGAAACATGTTTAACGCATCCTCGCCTTTCTACTCTGTTCATTATCAGTGTACATATAACGCAAACGAAAATTTTCTACGGTGCCGAGGAAGGCGTCCTCAAACTGACGTGGTCGTTCAGGTTTATTTCCATTAATCGATCCATCCTGAATTTGTCAAGTATTAGCACGCCACCTAGCGGAACAATTTCTGATAATGACACATCAGGTGCAGCTTCGGTACCATTGACGTAATAATGCACTTTTGCTGAATCTGATGACATCACAAAGCATGCATGAGATCGCGCAGTGATTGCGGGAGACGAGATAGGAATCTTGACAGGGAGGATGTTGACAACGAACTCGACGTAATCCTTGTAATACTGTACATATACGGTGATGCTGTATTTAATATTCCTTCGCAATAACTCATCAGACATCCGATCAGATCGTTCTTATCCGGAGTGAGCCAAGCGCACGACGTGTACCTCGGTATTGAACGTAATCCAAAATATCGAGCTTCGGAAAATTGAAGAGTGATGTTGTACACTCTGAAATAAGATGTTGTTGTTTAGAATTTATGGCGATTTCTAATATTAAGCTCATGAACGTCAGATCATACCGCACACCGTATCGCTAAGGTACAAATATCAGCCTCGGGCAACAGGCGCGGCTGTCTCTGGCTTTGGTATATTTTTAACGCATCGCCCATTTACTTCAACAATATTGGTCACCATGGAACTGCATTTGTTCTTGTCAAAAATGTGTTCATAGCATAGCGCAGTCTGTCGGCCTCCTAAAGGACCTTTTTTTCTTCTTCTTTTTTACTTGTATTACAATACTGTGAAAGTTTGTAAAATTTTAATTTTGCAAAAATTGGGGTCGCCTAAGATAACGTTTGGGAACCCACTGGCTTAGTGAATATTTAGATTAGGGGAGGAATTTTTTTAAAATCAGCAATGGAGTAATGTAGCAAAAAAGGTTGGGAACCACTGCTTTAAGAGGACTTGATCATTCCCATTTCTAGTTAAATGAGGCCACGATGCGTATGTTGCAGATGCATTCATGCGTGACGAATCGGAGTTGCCGTTCCAGGATTACTCTCTACGGCGGCATGCACCAGACCAAAGTCAACCATCGTCGAAAATGACAGGACAGTTGGCCTACCAACGATTAAAATGTTGCCATGTTGCCACAATGTCAACCATACCTCCTTTGCCTAAGAAATTGAAGCAGACAACAGAAATTTCACATTACGTGATCTTGCTCATCCAGCAAGCAGCTGAAAGTCAATAAGAAATGAGCTCGGTACGTTACTGTATACTCGTCTCTATTTATAGAGCAATTCTGCGTTAGTGAATTGGTGCAGCATGCCCGCCGTCATTCGGTAGCGTCATGTCACAACTCGCTCTACAATATGTAGAGATATTAACGCCTGTACAAAGTTTGTGTTAGAAGTTCCGGTACTACTCATCAAACATAAAGAGCTGTAGGACTTGGATATCATGCAACACTACTGTAATATCGAAATTTCCACAACGAATTCTACTTCCTAATGTTGCGTAGGGGACTAGGTTATGTCACGACTCGCTGACTGGGTAGAATATGTAAGGGTAACCTACCCTTAAAGCCCACAGTTAGTGTTGGGAATTCTAGTATGCTGCCTGCTCACGGTGAACTAGACCTATTCTGTTAGGTGTTTACGAAACTGACTTTGAAATTTCTTCACGATTTCCGCTAAGCCTATACATAGCCTATGTATATAGTGTTGGGAATAATGGTAGGCGTACTCACAATAGGTAGGCATATGACAAATCATGGGTAGGCCTACCTTGCCGTAGAGTCATGCAAAATTAGTCAAGGCCTCGTTCTGTTGATCGTCCGCCAACGGCGTCACAATTTTCTATATTAAAGCGTGACCCGTTTTTCTTCAACTTTCTCCTAGGAGTGCATTTAGGCTAACCAGAGGGGTCCCTCCATTGTTAGAAGTGATGAAGTCATTATCACGAAATTGGACAATACAGATTCTATGGATTACGTTGTTCAATGCAACATTTATCTTCGCAGGTGAGTGATATAAATAGGAAACGAAAGCGTTGGCATTTTCTATACCGAGCATACAAGCCAGCGCAAACTGGTTTCAGCAAAGCAACCGTACCAGTATTATGCCCATTTTAATATTAAATCTAAAGAGTTTGGTCACACTTCGCTGGTCCGTTAGCAGAGCCCAAGTTTAATGCTAATATAGCGTCGAGTTGAGTCACTGTAGGCGCGTAAGTGATAATTTGTGTATCCGCGGTAGATTTGATCTGATCGAGTAGGTGAACGCGAATTTCACTCGACGCTTTGCAATACATTCGTACGAAATATCTGTCGAACTTAAGTTCTGCGCTGGGAGTAGTGAAGCGTAACCCCTTACAGATTCCGCATTGATCGATTGATTGCGTAGATTGATCGATTGGTTGATTGATTGGTGGTTGATTGGTTGCGTTGATTGATTGCGTTGATTGGTTGCGTTGATTGGTTGTTTGATTGATTGATTGATTGATTAATTTGCTCGTGCAGATGACATTGTAGTTTCAAATGTTCAAGTTGCATAAGCAGTGTTATAGGCTTAACTTCCAACAAAGGATAGAGACCGTTCAGTTGCGCCTCTTCGACCTGTACATCAGTAAATATTCAAGTTCAGTTCGGTTAGCCGATTGATTTGTGATCGGGAGGTTTCGGGTTCGATTCCCGACTGAGTCAAACCAAAGACGTTACAATTATCATACGTTCCTGTCTGTTCAGCGGTCGGGATCGGGGGGTGCGGGGAGTTGTGGTTGTGATAGGGATCCAGGCTATAAACCAGAAGTATTGATGCATATACCGTAAGCATTGACCTGGCGTTAATGACCTTAGTAGGGTTGAAAACTCCATATATTCAAAAACAATTCCAACTTATCGTCAGGGTGTTTAATGAAGCGCGCTCTTTACATTCGACCCGATGACGATTAATATTAACGTGGTATTGGCTTCATCATCCTAGTCTCTTGACTTCGAGATCCCAGTCAGGTCAGTGAGTTCTACAATATTAATGTGGAGTCAACCCAGTTGAAGCTATACCATTACCATTTCAGGGAACGTGTGCGTCACTCGACTTGTGGGAGGAAAATTTGTAAAATATTGCCAGGTACGTTCCTGTAGAGGTCAGAGGTCAGAGGAGTTTCAAGTAGGTCGTTCGTTTAGCCGAGTGACTTGACTATCCGCCTTCTGATCGGGTGGCTCCGGCCTCTTTTCTAACCATAGAGTATTAAATTATAAATGAAGATTACAGTAGTTTCCATTTTCCACAATGTTTGATTTATCATTGATAAATGATCTCGGATTAAAGTTTAATCCTAGATTAAGGATCTTGGATAAAAGTTCAATCTTCGATTAGGGATCCCTTATTAAACTTAATCTTAGATTAAAGATCACTGATTAGAGATTGTATCTTCTGTATGGCGTCACGGTATCTCAACTTTTATAGAACGAGATGAAGAATTCTACTTAAGTATTTATCGCCTTTGCTGTCGGGCATTTTTTGACTGCTCTATTTTACTATAGAATGCTAAAAACGTCAAGCCCGTCGTTCTCCACGGACTCAAAGAGAAAGCGTCAACCGAAAGAGGTAGTTGTGTGATATATAAATCTTCACATTCTTTGTCTACTGACATCGCTATCACGTCGGTTTCCTGCGCGGATACGTTCTATATTCATGCGTCAGCTTATTGCATTCCCGTGTCTTCGCCTGGCTGGTCGTTCTGGAGACAGTCTGGATAAGGCTCATGTCATGACTCCATAATGTTCTGTCTTTTTAGCTAGACGCTGGAAAACTACGGCACGAGAGCCACAGGCGTCAAGGCACGATTCTGTCTTGACTAAGATTCGTGGGATCAGGGTTCAATGACATTACGATATTCGCAAACCCAAAAACATTCTTTCGATAAATTGTCAATTCATGTGATTATTGCGTCACCTTCACCGGTCAAAAATAGAGGCCACCGAAGCAGCGGTCGAAAGAATACTGTACTGCTTTACCATAGCTAATTACACGGTATTACGGTACGGAATTCATGTATATTGTACAGCGACAAACGTAGCTACCACGGCAGCACCAAACATCGATTCTGATACAACTAGTCAAGTGACACCGACAGATGCCGAGACCAAAATTCCATCCGCAACAGAGAATGCTGCAATCTCTGTCACGACTGCCTCCCTTTCCTATGGAAATGTGTCAGGTAAGTAACTGGTGATAGACAGGGAAGTGGCTGTACGTCGCCACGGGACTTTTCCAGTGGATAGGATATGCGTGGGTCACTTACTTTGCGCAAACTAACCTGCCATATGGCAAATGTGCTGTGAAAGGGTTGCGTTGCGGTCATATGTCTATTGAGATAGCTATATACGGCCTATTACATATCGACGGAAATTAACTGTTTGCAGCGTTTTTCAAGTGTTTTATTGACTTTCAGCGTCGTGCGATGGTTCAAACATACTAAATGGAACTTCCGTCGTACTATCAGCATTAATATAATTAATATATATACCGTTATGTCTCCTCACTCCTCACTATTTCGTCTGGCACAGATCAACAAGTGCTTTATTGACTTTCAGCATCGTGCGATGGTGTGAACATACTGAATGGAACTTCGGGAACAATATCATCTCCTTACTATCCGTCGTACTATCAGAATTACGCGAACTGTTCATGGGAAATATCTGTGCCAGACGGAATGGTGAGGACTGAGGAGAAAAGTTTTGTTTTAACAGTGGTATGCGTGGTCATGGCTCAAGCATGCATGGACTTGATAAGCGATTTTGACTGTTGGTCTGTAGCAACAGTTTGACTCCATGAGCTGAACGTCCAAGGTTTGCACGGAAAGTCTTTGCATCCAAGTGTATACCTTTACCCGTTCCAAGTGCGTTGCACGTATTGCCCTTCTCTTTTTAGGTAATTGCTGTTAAATCAGCTGCAACGTTCGCAGTGGAAACGTCAACAACTTGCGCATACGATGCTCTAACATTTGACAACGACATGGTATGAATTCGTTTTTTACCGCCAAATAGCCAGCTGAACTTCAACTTCTGATACCAGACTCTTTGCGGACACGACGTATTCCCAAGTTTTCGGACTGATAACAACCAGTTGAGGGTTACATTCACAACCGACTACTCCGTGAATGACCGCGGGTTTTTAATCTCCTGGGAAGCAGTTGGTGAGTGCCATGAATTTTACTTGTGAAATTTCGACATCTTCTTTCAAATAGAATTTTTCGCTTTCTTTGGATTATAAATTAGGATAGCCACACACCAGCTACTGCTCGGTGCCCTCATCCAGATTTTCTCTGCCGGTCACTATGCACTGGTCATACAAAGTAGACATAATTGACAGGTCATTAGCTGGCAGTTACTGAGTTGCATCTCACACATTGTCCATTTACATTCATCTTTATATTGCATTGCAATCAATAGGTTTTAAGCTATAGGCCTATGTTTATTCGATCTCTTCCGTTCAGACAATTCATCAATTCCCAGCCCTTACGCAAGCAACGTGTCCGCGAATCATGGAACGATTTCTTCTCCAAACTACCCGTCAGGGTACGATAATTTTTTGGACTACACTTGGATTATACGAGCGCCAGAATCGGGATGGGTATTGAAACTCACATATTATGATTATGACGAAATAACCGAGTTAGAGAAATTCTTTGTACAGTTCCAGCCTGCGATCTCGATTGAATTCAAACCTTTGTTTGACCTGGAGGGAGTGGCTGGAAAGATTTGTCCGTATGACTCTCTCACAATCTCTACAGGATCTCAGCCACCCACCGATCCGTAAGTTTAAAATCTGTTACCATTTTGCCAAAAGCTGTAACTGAATTAGCTCTTCATGTTTTGCAAATAGGCGGAGAAAGTGGTGCTGTGCGATTCAACCCAACCATCCAAAGTGCTTTTGAAAAGCAGTGAAGCGTACATATCATTCAAGACTGATAATTCAATAAGCGGTGCCGGATTTTCCTTCAACTTCACCGCATTTGGTAAGTATAATCATCTTTTCCAGTTGATAGCGGAATCTTTGACGTTGCTGACAAAAAAGCTTTCATAGCAAACGTGTTAGATGTTATTATAGCTTCGTTGATCGTACTTTTTATTTTACTTTATTGCGTTTTTTACTAGTAAGTTAATGTACTTCATTCAATGCTTAAGGTGCACGTGTCAATACTTTCACTTTATAGTCAGGATCACTGTCAAAATCAAAACACTCCGCACGCCAGTCAGTCAGTCAGTCAGTGGGTCAGTCAGTCAGTCAGTCAGTCAGTCAGTCAGCCAGTCAGTGGGCCACTCCGCAGGCCCACTGAATATAACCTCCGGTCCAGTCCAGTTAATTGTGAGCACGGGATTGTCGTGGAAATCATCGAGTACCATCTTTTCGGACTCGTAAATTTTCAATTGAATTGTCTTGGGGATCGAATATTTGTATTTTTTGTAGATTTTTGTGCCGATGGTTGCTATTGGATACATGACAATGGCGTAGGTATGACCTACTCAGAAGCTCAAAGTATCTGTGAATCTCGTGATTCTGTAGTTGCTATAGTACCGACAGAGGAAGTGTACGACGAACTTATCAACAATTTCCGATCACAATTATTTCCACGCGGCAATTGGGTTGCCGCCGGTTTCTGGGTTGGGATGACTGTTAATTCCACGGTGCGTTTTATTTCATGTTTATTTGTGTCAAACCGGTTCTCCTATTATCACGTCATTAACCGTTTTCTGACAAGTCGATGTAAAAAAATTGCTAATAGCGGACGACCAAAGAATGGGGCCCGCAATGCAAAGCTTTGCTGTGGGCTTCGCTCTCCCTAGCCGTTGGATTCTTACCAATAGCACCGTATTACACATTTCATTCAACTTTCATAACCGGAGAAAACTGCTGACGCTTCCTCTGAACACTGCGACATCAATGAAATTTCGACAAAAAATGCACGCATTGCTTTGTGTACATTTCATAAATTGAGAGAATTGACGCTTGGTCACAGTCGCATATTGTACCGACAACCACGACAGCAATTTTCGACTAAAAACGAACGCATTATTCCGGTCTTATATTGTAATCTTTTAACTATACTCCCTTGCAGTCCGGCAGTTTCCTACCTGAAGATGCTTATTACTCATGGCCTGGAACTCCATATATATCAGCAAGTTATACCAACATCAGAGTAGTTGTCATGCAAGACAAGAGGGAATCTTCGAGAATGTACGGTGTCGATCTCAGCTGGTCTTACACTAGAGGAGTGGCATGCTGGAAACAGCCAGCACCAGTGAATGACTCATCTCCCGAATCTCCTCAACTTGTATCTACTTCGGTTATTGGTAAGCGGGTGATTATTTGTATTGCCACGTGCATATCTGATTTGTTCAACCATGCAGTGTAAGCTACCAACAGTTTCGCGACAAGCCCAATCAGATTGAGAGCTGCGCCAGAGTTGCAACCTTTGAGGACCCTAAAATTCTTAAAGATGTAATCAACAAAGGTTCAATGATATTTTTAGAAAGCCCAAAACTCGGAGGGATCCCACTTGACCAATATTATGAAATCCTATTTTATGACGCCTACAATTTCTCTGTGTGACCCTATCGCGACTATACTGTCAATTGTGGGGCGTCTCTTGCGTAGAGGCGGTTGTAAAGGCTTTTTTTATATAGAGAGAGTATAATTATGTAGCAATCTGCAAGTTTGACTCTTTTAAAGAATTTTATGTTTTACGTAACACATCTGCCTGGTCACTGATGGTAGCAGATAAAGACCGCATGCCAAAAGAACAACCTTAATTAACCCGAGTAAATGGACACGGAGTACGTGAGGCAGAACAGCCATCTGAAAACTGTATCAAACGGCATGTAATGCGAGTCTCAATCGGCAGTGGCCCCATTACTGTGAACATGTAGTACTTGGAAATGTATTTGCAGAAGCCTGCCATGACGTGGGTCACAAGAATGGAACTGATGGAGTAATATCGTCTACCAAATATCCTGCCTCTTATCAGAATTATGCGAATTGCTCGTGGTTAATAACCGTCCCTGATGGAATGGTGAGAATTTAGGACTACTCTTCGTTAAATTTGAACACTTGTCGCAACATATATGGGTTACCGCTAAAGAACGTTTTCCCAACTCTCGGGTGTGCCCGACAAACTTTTCAGCTGTGTGGAGAATCTCATCTCAGGAATTCTGGTACGCGAAGTCGTGCATGTGTGCAATTGTCAAACTTTCTATACCGGGGAGCAAAGTTATACCATAAGTTATTATAAAATTGTCTGCCGCAATGTGACTACGATATGTCGTTGTGTCGTAACCAATAACAGTTAATCTCAAATATTGTGTGTGCAATTCTAGAAATACATATTTAACTCCAGGTTATCGCTGTTAAATCTGATAAAACTTTCGCGGTCGAATTCTTGACGTCATCTTGTGATGCTGACAGTTTCATCAGCGACAAGGTAAGGGAAGACTCATTCCTAAATGAATTCGATGTTGGGATTTAGGCCTACCATCAAATTCTTTGCAGAAATTGTGCGGATACCAACCAACTACACCTTGCGAAGCAGATTCTCTGACGTTCGACTATGACAAGGTGAGGAACGATTTATTGCCAGAAGTATTCGATGCTGAGACCTATGGGTAAAATTTCTTACTTGCAGAAATATTGCGGATACGACGCATTTCCAAGCTTTTTGACAAATAGCAGTCACCTGATTGTTACTTTTACCTCAGATAGCTCGGTAACTGATCGAGGATTTTCCTTTCATTGGAGTGCGGTTGGTGAGTAGATCAATTCAAATTGCTTGGCTTACATAGATTTTACTTTGCATTACAGTAGGCCACATGACATTGTCCCGAAATTTATCCATTCGAAAGTTAGCCATGCGTGTATTGCCTGGCCATATCTAGCTTATTCTTTATTTCCCAGACAAATCATCAATTCCCAGCCCGTACATAAGCAACGTGTCCGCAAATCATGGAACGATTTCTTCTCCAAACTACCCGTCGGAGTACGGCCGTTTTTTGAAATACACGTGGATTATACGAGTTGCAGAATCGGGATGGGTATTGAAACTCACTTATTATGAATATAATAAAAATATCGAGCTATAGAAATCCTTTGTACAGTTCCAGCCTGCGATCTCGATTGAATTCGAACCTTTGTTTGACCTGGAGGGAGTGGCTGGAAGGGTTTGTCCGTATGACTCTCTCACAATCTCTACAGGATCTCAGCCACCCACCGATGAAGTAAGTGCCCTTTTCATGAAAAATGTTGGAGCCGATGACGGACGATCCACATAGTAATAGATATAATAAGTCACCGCAAATTTAACGTCCTGTCCAGTTTATTGGAATATAATTCAAAAGCTTTCGGAAATCCGCTCCTTCAACAGGTGAAGATGAAATAAAGAGCAACGTTTAAAAATTGAATTATATAGAATCTCTTGACATTTTGACGTCAGCACAGGGATGAATTATTCAAGATGAAAACCATGAATATGGGTGATGTTAATGCATTGAAATATAGAAAGTGTGGCAGAAAAAAGCAAATGTGTAAGAAACTTGGAGTTAGGAGTTGCCAAAGTTGCTTGTAAGTCCATCTTCAACTGATAAAGGAGCAGAGTTCCGAAAGCTTGTGAATTATATTCCAGTAAACTGGACTAGATGTTAAACCATTTCATGCAATACATTGTATTTCTCAATATATGCCGCGCTGCAGCGTCTTGCCAATCAATTGAGATGTACCGAGCCGAAACGGTGGTTGCAATACGCTGGAAGCGCAGCTCAATAGTAGGCCTAGGCATGAAGCAAATTGAAATTCAGCGAAAATACTTTTATCGTGGTATGATTTTGCAAGCAGTTGGAGAAATTGGTGCTGTGTGATTCAACCCAACCATCCAAATTGGTCATTAAAGGCAGAGAATTGTACGTATCTTTCAAGACTGATAATTCAATAAACGGTGCCGGGTTTTCATTCAACTTCACCGCTTTTGGTAAGTCTAACCGAGTGCGTCTGTTACGATTTTGTGCACACCGATTACATCGTCCACTATTCAGACTATACGGCGTGAATATCGACTATACCAGCGACGACGTCACACAATCATACGAGTATTTCCATTATATTTCGACTGTAGGGAAACGCCATTCAACTATTCCGGTGACGTCATCATATACCATTCGGTGGCAATGTCGAAATAGGGTATGACGTAATCGGCGGTATGGAATAGTCTTTCTGTGTAGGCAAACGATTGACTTGTACGTCTTGTTGTTCTCAGACTCATGTGAAGGAGGAGATTGCTATTGGACTCATTACGAAACAGGTGGACCCGTTCGTTCGTACGAGCAAGCTCTGGGAATTTGTGAGTCGCGTGATTCTGTGGTCGCTGTTGTGCTGAACGAAGAAGCGTACCATGCAATTATCAAGGACTTTCGGTCGGAATTAGGAGCAAATTTTGGTTCTTCGTCCTTCATATGGGTTGGAATGACCTTTAACACCACAGTAAGTTTTGGTTAACTACGGTCTGCGCAGTCCGATTTCTACTCGAAAGATGTGGGTTCAACCGCCGTTTAGGACTTCCTATCCTATTTTTCATTGGTTTGAATTTGCCTATTTATTTTGAAAATTTATTTAGAAAGGACGTCGAAGGAGAAATTTCAATGCTAAAAGATCAATCTATACAAAACCACGTATAATGGTTTTCTGTCACAAGGACGACACGCTGTTCCTTCTCGGCCTTTGCGAATATCCTTATTTGCGAAAGGGAGATCCACCTTTTTACTAGGCATAGTTAGTAATCCCTCTCACGAGTGTCTAACTCTATACTCCCTTTGTTTGATGCCTGTTCGCGCATTGCGAAGTTAAAAATAAAGATATTTGAAAAATTGTCGCCTGCCTGGAGCCAATGGCGGACGATCCTTCCCCTCCTTCATCAGATGAAGCTCCGAAAGCTTGTGAATTATGTTCGAATAAACTGGACTGGGCGATAAATCTGTAGTAACTTTCTACATGCCATCTCCACGTATGTGGAAGTACAAACACTGATATCGATTTTCGTCTTTTTGCAGTCAAACAAGCCGATACCAGAAGATGCGTACTACTTATGGTATCCTGGATTCCCAGCTGTATGGGATGATCAAATGTCTGGTATATTTATGCTAATCTTCAAAAACAAGGACAACGTTCCGGTTATGCGTAACGAAAATCCTGATTTGATATACTCCCAAGGCGTGGCATGCTGGAGACCACCAATAAAAGCCGACAACACAACGCCAGGCTATAGATATGGAACATCAGAACCAACTTCTGATCGTGGATGTGAGTAAGCTACATATCGGCCTATTCGTCAAGCTGTATTGACTAGAGTAGAGATCGACCGATATTGTATTTTAAATGCCGATACGATAATCGACTTTTCGCATGATTGAATGCTGATATTGATAATCGAATATTAATGAATATCGTCCTCGGCCAATTATCGATTATTAGCGGGTTATCGGCTGATTACTGAGGCTGATATCCAATTTCGACTTCCTTATTTGACTAACTGCCGATGCCAATAATGGCAAATTTACAAATATCGGCATCTATAATCGGCCGGGGCGATAGTATTGACCATATCGCAGCCGAACGCGGAAGCAATCATGATCCAATCATTAGCACACTACAAAATGTATCATGGAACGAAAGTCTTGTTGTAGAGTTAGGCCTACTGGACGTTGAGCCCACAGAACCCCCGTAAACACAGCGGTGCTGAGACCTGGGTATTCTATTATAAGAAAAGTGGTGCTTTTCGCTATTAGGCAATTTCTCCTCGGTGTGTAATCTGATATAAATTCTTATTCTGGCTTCTAAAAACTTGGAATAGATTGCATCCGGTTTGTGAGAAGGAATCTCCTTTTTTCTATTCATGTGCGTTGTCGGCACGAGTTTTGGAGAGACACACTCCAATGACACTTTCATCTTCGCCTATGGACGTGGATGGGAATCAGGTTTTATGACTTAAGCCATCCATATCTTATGTCTTTTTGGTCCCCACCCTTCTAAGAGAAAACACGATTCAGTGTATAGGTAGCGTTGCGGATAATGTAAGGAAATTGTCCAAGGCTTTAGCTTTGTCGTACCATTGGCTCACAGAGACAATTTTACAGAGTGCGATACATCACGTTTCATCTTCACGCAAGAAAATCATCTGGATTATGTACAATATAATGGAACATTTCCGACATTCGAATCACTAACAACCTGCGCCTGGTTACGACCTGCGGAAAATAATGCAGTTGTGAAAGGGACTCTGCTGAGTTATTGCACGTTAGAAACGTCTGGTACTGGTAGTTATTGCAACACACTGCAAATCGTTCTTTTAAGCGGTACGATCGACGTCTCTATGGTAAACGTCAGCAAGGTTGTATTCACTGATGTCCCGGTAATTGATGCTCCTTCTCATGTATGTTTCGCCATGTCAACTCACTCCGGAAAAATTCGTTAATACGTCAATGGTACCGAGGCAGCGACAGCTTTAAATCTGGCCTCGATTATTCCGGGTGGTGGTGTGTTTATAATCGGGCAAGATCAGGATGGTTCAATCAATGGGTCTATCCCTGGTGCCCCCGAAAACGATAATCAAGGCTTTCATGGAATAATAGAAGGCTACTCTATTTGGAATAGAACCCTCAGTGAAGCAGAAATCACAAACTTGTACGAGTCTGGATGTAACTGCGCTACAGATGACGTCCTCACTTTTGATTCGTCAAATTCCATTCTGAAAGGTCACGTGACTGCCCAATGGAATCGTACATGTAATCCAACCAATAACTTGCAGTAGAAACGTAGTTATAACCAACATGTAATCGCTATATTTTATCAACTTAAAGCCAATTTGAGATGGAAGTCTGTACCGGGTGAAAATGAAACAGACCTCGGTAAAAATATTCTCAGACTGCGGTAAATTTATTTCTAATTTTTTGCTAAAATTTCCCCTCAAACCGATATGCAGTGGCTTCGGTTCAGTAAAACTCTGAGTAGCTTCCATCTACATGTAACATAACTTTTCACTTTTATTTTACTTTTACTCCTAACCTTATACATTGAGTTAAGGTACGTTTTTGACCGAGTAGCTTCCATCTCCATTGCTTACTGTAACCTGTTATAGCATATCCAGTTATTGCTTCTCTTATATCAGTATAAATATATATGCCAGAATTCCTTGAGCATTGCTCTTCCCGCTAATCTTGAACATCAATATTGTTAACGCAATGCTTCTAATGTTTTTGGTCTGTACATTAATATGGTATATCACTTTGTTGGAGATAGAGATTGCCGACGATCAATACATATCATAAGATGATTCGTCACAGATTTAAGAACCGCCAACAACAGCTTAACCAATGCAGACTTTATTCACAGAAAATACTTCATGACATTTTTCCACGTGGAATTATTATAACGGATAGAAATTTGTCACGCGCACATTCTTATATATATATATATATCCTTATATGATATTATATGATATATATCCTTATACCACTCCAAATCGCGTATAAAATTCCATTGGTAGCACCGTTACAAAGAAATTTCAAATATATCACTATTTCTATCAATAAGGCAGATTTTACAATACTTCACAATAAGAACATCTGCATACCTTTTTCCCACGCGGAAATATTGTGACGCATTTTTTCCGGAGAGAAATTTGTCACGCGCACATCCTTATACCAACCCAAATCGCGTATAAAATTCCACTGGTAGCACCGTTCCAAAGAACTTTTAAATAAATCACTATTTCTATCAATAAGGCAAAGATTTCCCCTTAGTTCACAATCAGAAAAACTTCAAGACATTTCTCCCACGCGGAAATATTATCACGTATTTTGCCGAAGAGAAATTTTTCACGCGCAAATCGTTATACCACCCCAAAACGCGTATAAATTTCCACTGGCAGCACCGTTCCGAACAACTTTCAAATAATTTACTATTTCTATCAATAAGGCTGATTTTTCCTTACTTCACAATCAGAAAATACTTCATGACATTTTTCCCACGCGGAAATATTATTACGTATTTTTTCCGTAGAGAAATTCGTCACGTGCACATCGTTATACCACCCCAAAACGCGTATAAATTTCCACTGGTAGCACCGTTCCGAACAACTTTCAAATAATTTACTATTTCTATCAATAAGGCTGATTTTTCCTTACTTCACAATCAGAAAATACTTCATGACGTTTTTCCCACGCGGAAATATTATTACGTATTTTTTCCGGAGAGAAATATGTCATGCCCACATTCTTATACCACCCCAAAATGCGTATAAAATTCCACTGGTAGCACCGTTACAAACAAATTTCAAATAATTCACCATTTCTATCAATAAGGCAAAGATTTTCCGTTAGCTCACAATCAGAAAATACTTCGTATTTTTTTCACGCGGAAATATTGTCACATATTTTTTCGGAGAGACATTTGTCACGCGCACATTCTTATACCACCCCAAATCGCGTATAAAATTCCACTGGTAGCACCGTTACAAACAACTTTCAAATAATTCACTATTTCTATCAATAAGGCAAAGATCTTCCCTTCAGAAAATACTTCATGACATTTTTTTCACGCGAAATATTATCACGTATTTTTGGAAATTGTCGCGCGGACTTTTTGGTTTGTGGTTTTTTTTTTTTTTCAGCTTTGTTTATATCGATACTCGGACAAACAAGTTTGTGAGCAACGTTAGCGCAGGTAAAGAGGGGTCGTGCCTACCGGTGTATTTGGCATCCTGAGTACCTTGATTAATCGACCAGTAGTGAAAATATTGTTGCGCTAGATGGCAGAAACGATTCAAAAGTTGCATCTCTGATTTCGGCGTATCGAAACGTGGAAATAACAGCATTGGGCGATGAATAACTTACGAAATAAACGCTGGAAGCACTAATAAAGCCACCTGGTCTCACGCATAACGTCCGTCCCTATATCCCTGTAAAAGGCGATAGCTTCGGTAATAAAAGTGTTGATTCGTGCAGAGACAGAGGTACATACTTACATACACATAGACAAACAGGCTCCTTTATTTATATAGATTGACACGTTCACAAGCTTTCGGAGCTCAGATCCTTCATCAGATGAAGACGGGACGTTAACTAAATCTTTGGTGAATCTTCTTTACGAATCTTAAAAACCTGAGACACACAGCTGTGCGTTTTGGCCGGGTCTCGGCGATCTAACAACTGGAAAGTTCAACTTTCAGTTTTATAAATTTGCAAGTATTGATTTTAGGAAAGCGACGGATTACAACTTTTCCTTTCCTTTTCGGTATTCGTGATAGTATTGCCATGATTTCAGGGAATTTAAGATTTATATTTCTTTCACAAATCAACTCTTTATCTGTCATGGAAACCGTGTTCTGTAAACCAAGTTTTCGAGTCACCCTAACTTCGCCTACCTCTACTCGGCGAACCCAACAACGCTAGCGACGTGAAATGGTTTGATTTACTTCCGCGTTCAGCAATGCCCCGGAACACACCACCGAGTGGAAA
Organism: Botrylloides violaceus; assembly: GCA_030412335.1. NCBI lineage: Eukaryota > Metazoa > Chordata > Ascidiacea > Stolidobranchia > Styelidae > Botrylloides > Botrylloides violaceus. Next base: position 860,472 of record JASFYC010000494.1, on the reverse strand, counting down.
GCGTCTGCCGTAGGTTCGACCTCGCTGACCGTGAGAGAGACCCTGTCGCAAACCGCAAGACGCGTTATGTGTGCCTCCGCCAACAAGCTCCAAAACCCGTGGCTTCAACCTGATGTCTGACGGGAGCTTTTGCTTTCTACAGTAAACGGAGACGGTGTTGTAGGCCTATTCCTCTTTCGCAAATTGAAATGATGCATGCGCAGAATCAATATGCGCAGAAAGTAGTCACGATAAAAATCGAAAGCATGTTGCGTGTTGCATTCACCTCGGCCTAACTTGAACAGATTCAATATATTGCGAGGAAAGCCTACCTACGATCACAATCTATAGCGTGTTGGTACTCAGGCGCTTAAAGTACCATCTCTGCCCAAGAAAATGGAAATGAAGAAGATTTACAGCGTGTCGTATGCATACATTCGGTCGACAGGGTCAAAATAATGGCTACAGGTATCAAATTGAACTGTTTTCGCCGTGCTGTATGCAGCTTTTAGATCTTTAGCGGCTAATGAATGTCTTGCGGTTTTATCCATACAATATCACTCAACCCACTGACTTATCATCGGAATATGCGTAGGCAAGAGGCCTTGAAATAACATCCGTCTGCGTCATATGTTAAGGAAAGTAAGTGCTCCTGCAGATGATATTGTAGTTTCAAAGGTTCAGCTTGCATAAGCGGTGCTTAACTTCGAAACTAATAGGAAGGATAAACTTGTACGCGCGAGCGAGCTTACATCGTTAATGAGGGAAGGAGCTGCAAAAGATTGTGAATTATATTCCAATTAACTGGACTGGACGTTAAATCTGTGGTGGCTTATTCTTTCTGTTACTATGTGGATCGTCCACCATTTCAGGTTTCAACAGCTCAAGCCCGCACTGTCATATGTGAAAATATATCGCGCGTCTGTCTTGCGCTTCCATTCCATCTGTCACCTATAAATGAAGGTGCGCCATTATATATTCCAGAAAACTGGAATGTTAAATCTGTGGTGACTTACTCAATATATAAAGCTAAAACTTGTAGTGAACGTAGAGGATATTGTAGCTTCCCAGAAATCCGCTGCAGCTCACGTGATAGTCAAGATGGCAACGTCCGTTCAAAATATCTTGGTTGTGTGTTTAGTAATAATGGTCGTCGATACCTCTACAGGTGAGTGTGGCATTAATCAATTAATTACTCAATGATTGTTTGATTATTACTACTCTGTTGATTCGTTCTGTTCGTAGGCCGACGCGTTCCTTTCAGTTGTCAGTCTGTTTTTTGAAGCGCGCCTGTTACGTTCGTCCTGTACGTCAATTAATATTCAAGTTCAGTTCGACCCGATGTCGATTAATATTAAAGTCGTACTGTCTTCATCATCCTAGTCTCTTGACTTCGAGATCCTATTAGTCAGGTCATTGAGTTCTACAGTATTAATGTGGAGTCAACCGAGTTGATGCTATACCATTACCATTTCAGGGAACGTGTGCGTCACTCGACTTGTGGGAGGAAAATTTGTAAAATATTGCCAGGTAAGTTCCCGTTTTGAAAGTGCCACCCTGTGCACCATAGCACATTAATATTAGATTATAATATCAGTACAGTAGAAGTATTTATTGGCTCTTTCAGCTGTCGGGCATTTTTTGACTTCTCTATTTTACTATAGAATGCTGAAAACGTCAAGCCCGTCGTTCTCCACGGACTCAAAGAAAAAGCGTCAACCGAAAGAGGTAGCTGTGTGATATATAAATCTTCAAATTCTTTGTCTTCTGACATCGCTATCACGTCGGTTTCCTGCGCGGATACGTTCTATATTCATTACTTTATTGCATTCCCGTGTCCTCGCTTGATTGGTCGTTCTGGAGCCAGACGCTGTCAAACTACGGCCCGAGGGCCACATGTGGCACGGCAAACGTCAAATTCTGGCTTTCCAACGAGGTTTTATTCGACTACGGTTTCATTACGACAGCGTTGCTGTAACGTCTACACAATTACTATACAAACCATATGAGGTGAACGCACGCACAGCAACTATATGACGTGTCCACTTATGAGCGTTGTCGTAAGTCTGCCAGGAGTGATATCATGCCACAATCTTGCAATAGATCTTCTTAATAAATCACAAAAGGGAAAGCTCTTGCTGTAATGATTAGACAGAATGACAAAACATGACATGCGTGTAAGCGTGCGTATAGCGCGTTGAAACATCGAAATACTTTCGGTAGGGCAATGATTATTATTATAAGCACGAAGAACGGAATCACTTGTCGGTTACAGAGTTATCCCAGACACAACATCTTCAACAGATTCCTGACGCTTCGTAATATTTTTAACAGCCAATCAAGCCATAGAAGAAACCTCTGGTAACGGCGCCACTACCAGCGAGGCCACGATCAGAGATCTAGACATGGAATCGACTACAGTAGATGAAAACGCCAACGTCGGCACTAGTAAGTCACTAACGCAATACTAAAGGTTACGACTAAGCGGAAGACCAAGCGGACTTCTGGACGAGCAGATTTTGTGATTGTAAATGTCGAACCTACCGGACTTGAGAACTTCAAATATTTTTAGAAAAGCGACTGAACTTAGTCTCGGCTTTGTTCGCTGCTTCCATCGCTCACTACAAACCGCGTCATAATCTTATCAGTTTCAAATATTTACGAAAAATGATGGAGCCGACGGGGGACGATTCAATTAGTAATAAATATAATATGTCACCACTGATGTAACGTCCAGTCCAGTTTATTGGATAATATTGCTCTGCTCCTTCATCAGGTGAAGGCTTTTCATTCCTTCATCACCTGATGAAGGAGCAGAGCTCCGAAACATGTGTATTATATACCAATAAACTGGACTGGACGTTAAATCTGTGGTGACATATTATATTTATAAATATTTACGAGGTACACAAGTCCGCCGTGACCGCTGGTCAGTTTGGTCGGTCCTTCAAAATGATTCCTTTACAACAACTTCCTCTATTCCTAAGACGTGACCGTGTCGACGGAACTCGCTCTCAACTCCACTGATCTGGGAGTCTTAACAACCAATCCTGCCTGGCAGTCGGTATCGGGGAAGTGCGGAGAACCGTGATCCTGGCTATAAGCCGGTGGTATTGACACGATTACTATATTCACGATTACCTGTATTCATGTATCATGTTTCACGATTACTATGTCCATGTTATCATGTGTCGCGATTGCTGTATTAATGTATCATGTCTATATCCATGTATCTGCTACACGATTACTATATGCATGTATCTGCTCCAACCTGTCTTGTTCGTGCTACAAAACGCCGCCCGGTGATAAGCGCCACTATAATCTTCTATATAATAATAATAATAATACTGTACCGACTGCCAAGCATAGAATAAACGGATATATATCAATTTTTAAGTCTTTGGTTTTGACTCGGTCGGGAATAGATTATTATAGAACCCGTAACCTCCCGATCAGAAGGAAGACAGTCTAACCCCGCCTCGGCTAACTGAAACTTTTCTTTCCATTAATATTTCTTGTACCAACTTTTCAAGACTATCTTGCCCGTGGTGCAAAACACAGTCCAGTGATAAGCGTCATCGCGAAAAATTCAAAATCCATACTACTACAACAACAACAATTATATTTGCAACTCAGCATTTCACAGATCATGATGGCTGCTTTATTTCAGTCGTAAAGTCACAGCTTCCACTGAGTACGACATCCAAAGTCCAGACACAATAAAAGCAAAACTTATGGCTCGGGTAAAAGCTAAGCTACCTCGCAAAGTGACTATATTTCATCAAATACTTGACACATGATCTCTTTACATTATCATTTTCTAAACATTGGCTAGGCATTCTGCGTTGCAACGGCTGCGACGCGCACACGCGAACAGAAAATATAATTTAAGAAATACCAATATCAAGGAAAGCAAGTAAAGACTTAGCACTTCCTTCACTGAATGGCAAATTACAGTGAATGTGAGTAAAAACGTAAGACTTGACTTGAAGGAAGTCTAGGCCTAGGCCTGGGTAGTAACTTCGACAGGTGGCTTGTAACATACAACACTCGTTCGATAGTAATACGCGGCGTAAGTGTTTCTCATTCCGAAGGCAGTATTTGTTCCTTGCTCAAGGTGAATGACAATATTCGATTCAAAAGCGTGCTGTGAACCGACCACTGGCCAACCAGTCTCCCACGGGTAGAATGCATTTGCAGGACTGACAGCATCACCCTGCAAAGAAAGAACTGTATACAAGATACTACAAATGCGTTAGTTGTGATTTACATCTCAATCAGAAATCTACGTGCCGCAAACGTAAAGCGCGTGGCTGCAATTTGGAATGGCCATTGGTGGCCCGTGTGTGGTTAAGGGCATACAAACGCAACACTGCGTCCCTGCTCAGATCATAAATGGCCACGTGAGTGCGATACGGCATTGGCAATCTGTAGAAAATATGTACATGGTCAAGGTATTTCCCTAACAGGGCCATGTTGTGGGCCTCATAACGCGTGACGTTCCATACGAAAGTCTTGGCGACGGCACACGTGAACCACGTAGGGGCGTTCGCATTTTTCTGACTGGGAGAGGTGACGCCGGCAAATCAGTTCTTGTCTAATACAAACAAATTGATTGATTGATTGATTGATTGATTAAGATCTCTGTGGCTTGTAGGTGCCGGCCATAAAGTCAGCCGGAATCAAATAAGACATCGAATTTTGTTACCTAGAAGTTTCCCGATCCATTGGCTAGACTTATTCTAGATAACACACTCACGGTGACGGTAACGTTGATCGTCATGCCAACCCAAACCAAGGACCACGGCATTGAATCCGGCATGTTCACTCGGACATCTTGGACGATAGCGATGTATATTTCTTGGCTCGGAATAATTGCGACTTCGGCTCCACAAGATTGGCAATACGCTTGCGCTTCTGTGTAGTTGCAATCACCAACTTTCGTCCAGTAACATCCGCCGACATTGTCTGGGATACAACTGCCTAGAAATACACAGGGAAACGAAAATACGAGATGCACGCGATGAAATTTTGACGTCGTGCTCGTTTAAAGGCAATCTCAACAGCAAATACCTTCCGTTGGGCATGTCGATGTTGGGGGCGGTTCTTGCGTTGCGCCGTTACGGCCTAACGATGATCCGTCATCTGTAGTTGTATCTGGTCCACCGTCCGTTGTTGGGATTCGCGCTGTAACGTTATAATTGTTGCTGTTGTTTTGAATTTTGTGACATTATGCAACTACTGAGGTCATATACGTCAGGTCAATGCGTACATTACTCGGGACCGACTGGTAGCCCGGATCGCTATTGCAACGACAACTCTCTGTACTCCAAGTAGAGACGAAACGGATACTAAAGTTTTAGTCAATAACTTTAGTTTTCACGGATTCTAGTTAAAACCAGTAGCCAAATTATACTTGGAACTGTGGTGACTGTTGTCGCTGACGTGGCCTGGGTAGTAACTTCGACAGGTGGCTTGTAACATGCAACACTCGTTCGGTAGTAATACGCAGCGTAAGTGTTTCTCATTCCGAAGACAGTGTTTGTTCCTTGCTCAAGGTGAATGACAATATTCGTTTGCATCGAATGCTGTAGACTGAGCGAAGGTGAACCAGCATCCCAGGAGTAGAACGCGTTGTCGGGATTGACAGCACCACCCTGCGCAAAAGAAAACATACTGTAGACATGTTATCGTCAATGTGTGGAAACCGGAGATGTAGGCCTATTTATCTTTTCTAAGCCGCTTGGGAATCGTGGTTGTGAAGTGTGGTTGATTAGTTGATTGATAGATTGATTGATTTAAGATTTAAGATCCCAGTGTCTCGTAGGCACCGGCCTCAACTTCAGCCGGAATCAAATAAGATATCGAATAATTTGTTAGCTCGAAGTTTCCCTATCTATTGGCTATAGTCCAGGGGTGGCTAGTGGCAGCTCTTCGCCTGGTTCAATGCGGCTCTTCTCCGCAGGACATATTTCTTCTAAAAATGTACAAGTAGGCCTAATCTATGCAAGAAACGCAATCACCGTCTGTTAGTAACAAAGCGTTACGAGATGGAACGAATCTACTACAATGTACTGGCCGTAACTGTTTGAACTGCTGATGACTTTTTTTATTGTGCTACAATATTGCGGGTTTCGCGAACTTGAATTTTACTAATATTAGGTTCGTGGAAAAAAAGTTTGTGAGCCACTGAACCAGCCGGTGCCGATGTGTATGATATGGCTCTTTGCGGCAACACATTAGGAAATGTGGCTCTCAGTCTCGGATTGGTTGGCCACCCTTGGGCTAGACCCTAGGCTAGACATATTGCCAAAACGCACTCACGGTGACGTTAACGTTGATCGTCATGCCAACCCAAACCATTGACCACGGCATTGAATCCGGCATGTTCACTCGGACATCTTGGACGATAGCGATGTATATTTCTTGGCTCGGAATAATTGCGACTTCGGCTCCACAAGATTGGCAATACGCTTGCGCTTCTGTGTAGTTGCAATCACCGACTTTCGTCCAGTAACATCCGCCAACATTGTCCGGGATACAACTGACTAAAAATACACAGGGAAACGAAAATACGAGATGCACGCGATGAAATTTTGACGTCGTGCTCGTTTAAAGGTAATCTCAACAGCAAGTACCTTCCGTTGGGCATGTCCATGTTGGGGGCGGTTCTTGCGTTGCGCCGTTACGGCCTAACGATAATCCGTCATCTGTAGTTGTATCTTGTCCACCGTCCGTTGTTGGGATTCGCGCTGTAACGTTATATTGATTGGCTTGTTGCTGCTGTTTTGAATTTTGTGACATTATGCAATACTGAGGTCATATACGTCAGGTCAACACGTACATTACTCGATACCGACTGTTAGCCCGGATCGCTATTGCAACGACAACTCTCTGTGCTCCAAGTAGAGACGAAACGGATACTAAAGTTTTTGTCAATATCTTTAGTTTTCACGGATTCTAGTTAAAACCAGTAGCCAAATTATACTTGGAACTGTGGTGACTGTTGTCGCTGACGCGGCCTGGGTAGTAACTTCGACAGGTGGCTTGTAACATGCAACACTCGTTCGGTAGTAATACGCGGCGTAAGTGTTTCTCATTCCGAAGACAGTATTTGTTCCTTGCTCAAGGTGAATGACAATATTCGTTTGCATCGAATGCTGTAGACTGAGCGAAGGTGAACCAGCATCCCAGGAGTAGAACGCGTTGTCAGGATTGACTGCACCACCCTGCGCAAAATAAAATATACTGTAGACATGTTATCGTCAATGTGTGGAAACCGGAGATGTAGGCCTATTTATCTTTTCTAAGCCGCTTGGGAATCGTGGTTGTGAAGTGTGGTTGATTAGTTGATTGATTGATTTATTGAGTGATTAAGATCCCCGTGGCTAGTAGGCGCCAGCCTCAACGTCAGCCGGAATAAAATAAGACAATGTTGTTAGCTCAAAGGGTCCCTATCCTTAGGCTAGTCATATTCTCAAAACGCACTCACGGTTACGGTAATGTTGATCGTCATGCCAACCCAAACCATTGACCACGGCATTGAATCCGGCATGTTCACTCGGACGTCTTGGACGATAGCGAAATATATTTCTTGGCTCGGAATAATTGCGACTTCGGCTCCACAAGATTGGCAATACGCTTGCGCTTCTGTGTAGTTGCAATCACCAACTTTCGTCCAGTAACATCCGCCGACATTGTCTGGGATACAACTGCCTAGAAATACACAGGGAAACGAAAACTCGAGATGAACGCGATGAAATTTTGACCGCATGTCCGTTTAAAGGTAACCTCAACAGCAAGTACAGTACCTTCCGTTGGGCATGTCCATGTTGGGGGTGGTTGTTGCGTTTGGTCAATAGTTACTGAAGATTCGCCATCTGTAGTACTTTGCACTGTAACATTATAGTTGGTTTTAACGGTAGTGGGTTTCTATACTTCGCTCGCAAACTATTCGAACTGTGTCGAGTAAACCCATGGCCATGGTACACCCATAACATAGTCGAAATAGTGTTTAGCTTCATCAGTGGCGTTGTCGAAATACTATATGTGACCTCATCCGTGGTACAGTCGGTCAGCACAAATACGGCACATTTCATCGGCCCACGATTGCTGCGGGTGCATCTACTGCTCTACAAGTAAACGTTTACATACCTTGCTCAGTAGTAGTCGTTGTATCCACGCACTCCCTGACAGAATATATAACAGTAGCATAAAAATCTTGAAATTTGGAGATGTTTTGCCGAATGTCCAAATACATGCCAAAGAATGTCCGGGCAAAGGCTTATCCTATGCCTATGAAGCCGAAACGAAAAGAATTTACACCTACCTTGAAGGACAGTATCTCAACACATTGTTATAAACTTTCATAATATCCTTGTAAGCTTCGAACCATTGCTTCCAGGTTGTCCGCAAAACGGTGTGATCTGAAATTCACCATCGTAAGTCACTAAAGTGTACACAAGCTCATTCTTTATTCTCTACTTTCGTATGGCTTTATTAGGACTAAACGTGACAGTAGCCACACAGTAGCCACAGACGAGTCACTCCATTGGGTGTGTTGTACACTGTACCAGAAATGGATGACATGGTCTGCGACTTGCTCCTCTGCACCATACTTGTATGCTGCGTTGGGGACGAAACCCTGTACTTGTGAGTCAATTCGTCGAGAATAACTCACCTTGGTATCGTCCGTCACTGCAGTAAACGAAGACACAGTTTAACGCGTCAGTCATTGTGGACCGAGCAGACTCATTAACGCAACGAATACTGGAAAGGTCTGGACATTGGAATAAAATTTTCCAGTTTTCATCCGACACACTTTCACTGTAATAAAAGAATTGTGGACTTGCTGTTTGTTGTTGTTTTTAGTTGATGACGGTTTCAAGGATCCAACTACAAGGTCATATACGCCATGGTATAGACATTATAAAACAAATTATTCTTAATATTAACATTATTATAAAGAAGATTTTCAGTAGCGCCTATCACCGGGCGGCGTTTTGCACCACGAACAGGACAGGCTGGAGCAGATACATGGATATAATAGTCGGGACAATTGGGGATAATAGAACACAGGAATTGCACGCGGAAACATGAAATCGAGAATTAAATTTAAAGAATTTCAACATCGCGATTATAAACACCCTATGCGGAAAACTATCCGGAGTGAAAGTCCAACGATTACCTCGTTCCGTTAAAAAGGTGTGGCTGCCCTGACATCTAAAGTCTGAAGAAAGCCATGCGAAAGAAGAAGGCCGGTGAATACTTCGCACGCGTGTCAATACTTTTGGTTTACAGCCTGGGTCAATATCAAGCACAACCCACAGTATTCAACGTAACTCGGGACTCCCCAATCAGAAGGCGGTAATCAATTAACCAATCAATCAATCAACCAATCAATCAATGCAATATATCAATCAATCAACGAAACAATCAACCAATCAATCAATCAATGAGATCCACGGATCCGTAACTGTATGATCCCCACCCTTAATCTTAATTAAGATCGCCTTGCGTACAGGCTAAAGGGCAATCAGCCTTGTAAAGAGCCTGCGCGTCGACCAACGTTGTGTTCTCACCATTCATCTTCAACTAGACGCTTCCATTCAGCAAGTGAGTTTCTCCAATCGATTCCATCAGACACCCATTCGATAAGTTCTGCTTCAGATCCGCATTCTGAATCGCTGCAGGCTAATCCATTCTTGAAGAAACCTAAATTTTTGTATAATATAGTGGAGCCGATGGCGGACGATTAATAGATATCTGTTGATTCACCACAGATTTTAACATTAAGCCTTGATTTCACAGTAACCTTCATCTATGAAGGAGTGGATCTCAAAAAGCATGTCAATTATATGTGTTGGGGTGTGGGTTTGTGGTTTTGGGGTTTTGTTTTTTGGTTTGTTGGTTGTGGTGGGGTTTTGTGGTTTTGGTGGTTTGTTTTGGTGTTGGGGATATTAATGATTTTTGGATTATCAATATCGACCATCAGTCTTGTGAAAGGCGGATTATCGCATTGGCCTTGAATAAACTAATATCAGTCAATCTCCATACTGTAATCGTCCCGAGCGGTTTGTCGCGGTAACAGATACTAATACGTAACGGTAGCCGGTGTGAAGCCATTGTTAGGTCAAACGGTCTAACAATTAAGCTTCTGTCGTTTGTTTATATGTCAGGAATTCGAAACATGCGACGCGTCATCCGAATACGAGTCGTCGATGAGACGGTCAGTATCAAGGGCACGGGACGGGAACCAGGTTTAGAGTTTATGCCAGCCATATCTAATATGAGTAATGATGTCTTTTCGATCCCCACGCTCAATGTGTTGTCGTTGCGTCTTGTTTACGCGGAGCAAAAATTCACAAATGATCACTTACTTGCTGAGAGCAAGGTGATCAGAAGCAACTTCACAAGCGTCGCCTCCATCTTCTAGACTTGAGAAAGTATCAGAAAGTCATTACGTTCTATACCCTTAGTAAACTAACATGTGCGTTATCATTGGCATTGATCTAGCGTGCATGTCCTTAGTAGTTTTGAAACTACGCATATACTAAGGTCATATACGCCAGATCAATGCTTATGGTATACGTATGCATAGATGCTTCTGATTTATAGCTTAGACGCAACCACAAACCCCAAAATACCGAAAACGACGAAATCTGCAACAGTCATTAAACGACCGTGCTTACTTTGTTTCAGCACCAGGCAGAAACTGCAATGCGGTTATTATTCTTGTATTGGATTTATGGCGCTTTCAACTACTGAGGTACCATTCAGTTGGCCGAGTGGTTTAGACTGTCCGCCTTCTGATCCAGAAGTTCCGGGTTCGATTCCCGACCAAGTCAAATCGAAGACTTTAAAATTGGTATCCTTTCCTGCTTGGCAGTCGGTATCGGGGAAGTGCGGAGAGCCGTGATCGTAATAGTGATCCGGGCTATAGGCCTAAGCCGGAAGTATTGACACGTATATCGTGAGCATCGACATGGCTTATATGACCTTAGTAGTTGATAGTTGAAAAACGGCATAAATTCCAAATTAAAAAAGAATATAAAATTACGAGCCGATACTTCCCATGTATAGCCCGGATCAGTATCGCAGCCATAGCCCTCCGCTCCCTTCCTTTGCTGACTGTCAAGCACAGTCAACACGAATGATCCTGCTATATTGACAATTCGAAATTTCAAGGCCAGGAAATTGTTTCTCATCTCTCCAATTCTCCTGCCAATCTGTCAGTCAAGTCACCATCATATTTTGGCTGCAAGTCCCTTTACGGTGTGCTATTACTGATGTCTTCATAGAGACGACCTTATTATATCCTTCCGTGGTTACCGAATACCGCTAATAGTTTGATATTAAATAATGATGAAAGCGTCATCCTAACAATACAACAGTCCGTCACCGTTCATAAAGCATTTATAGGGAGGAGAGTATGAAATTTGAGATAGTCTTGTGTTAACACATATTTAGTTGTCTATCACTCTGGATATTAAGTTTCAGGAACACAACAACTCACAATCGTTTAACAATAATCGCAACGCAACACTGATACAGTATCTCGCGCTTCAAACATATATTTGTTATTTGTTACAATAGATGTATATATAATAGTGAGATAGGACCCCAGCTACTAACCCCGGTCGTGGAGTACGTCCTCGCCTGCGAGAGAGTCTTATAAAGATATTTGTATCGCTTTCTCTCTTACAGGCGGCACAAGCGTTGTCCGAATGTCCAAAGGGAAAATGATGAGATACGGAGACTGCCAAGTAAGCACAATTATTTAATCATATTCAGACACAGTTTTCCAACCAACGCAGGGAGTTTTGACAATCAGGCTAAAGGTTCTACTTTCGTTTGGTATTATTGTTAGATCTTCCAACTGAGCATCAGGGCAGCAAAACAGCAGCCGCTGTTTGGTGGCCTCACCCAAGATTTTCAGATCAGTCACTTCATTGCGTGACCTGTACAATGTACATGAGTGGAGGACATGGTCTGCGGTTTGCTCCTTTGCACTACACAAACGCATGCCGCAAATGGCGCGAGTCCCCACTAAAAGTATAGATTATGGGTATACGGGCATTGTGTGGTCTATTTCAATGGTAGCGTGGTTTGTAATAGGCTTGCCACAATCCTGAATCATTCATTGTAAAGTTGAATAATCCTCGACGATCCACGTTTTTTCAGAAACCTAATCCGGAACCCATACTGAAAAGTATAGGCGAAAAATCAAAAGCAGAAAATGACGCAAAAGGTATGTCTTGAAACAAGTATTCCTGATACGAAAAATAGTGGAGTCGAAGGCGGACGATCCAAATAGTAATAGATATGATGAGTCACTGCAGATTTAACGTCCAGTCTATATTGTTTATTGGAATATTATTCACAAGCTTTCGGATTCTATCTTCACATGATGAAGGAGCGAAGCTTGTGAATTATTCCTATATAAACTATAGACCAGATCACTATCACAACCACAACCCTCCGCACTGACCCGGTTATGACTGCCAAGCAGAAATAAAACGGATACCATTCGTTATCAAAGTATACGTCCAGTTCATAGCCAGGATCAATTTCATAACCATAACACCGCACTGAGTTACTGAGTGCCAAGCTTACAAGAAACGGGTACCAATTTTATAATCTTTGGTGGGGAATCGAAACCCATATAACCTCCCGATCAGAAGGCAGACAGTCAAATCAAGCGGGAGGCATCGTCAAAATGTGGGGAAGCGGCAATCTTAATTAATCGGGAATAAGGGAGTGTCTGGATATAGTCAAACTGACAGGGTGAGCAACGCGAGCATAATCAATGCTGATATTAAAACGAGCAGGTGAAGTCTAAAATGGCTCTTGTCGACTTGAGTGTTACCTTCGGTTTCAGGATGCTCTTCGCCTCTATTCGACTTCACAGCGCAGCCGGACCGCATGAGCTATGCTGAATACAATGAAACAATAGACCTACCCAATATAACTTCCTTCTCTGTATGCGTTTGGGTGGAACCTCCTTCTGACAAACTATCTGTTAAAGGATCGATAATGGGTTATTGTGTCGAAACAGACCAATACTGCGGATCTATGACGATAATGCTTGATTATGATATTGTGTTTGTTTTTATTAATACTATCTCACACACCTTTTCAAATACTCCACTACTCAAAAAACGTTCCCATTTGTGCTTTGTGATGTCACCACTCACGTCATCTGTTCATTATTACATCAACGGCGTCGAATTCGAAGCAGTTAGCCTTATAGCTACGTCAATCAAGGGGGGTAAAGCACGGTTCATACTAGGCCATACTTGGGGCGATCAACAGCGGCCAGCGATGGAGCAGCATGGATTTTTTGGAAAAATGGAAGGATTGCTTTTCTGGATGCGAGCTTTGGCGCCACAGGAAATTATGGACATGTACAGATCTGCATGTAACTGCGCGACAGACGCTGATGTTGAGTTCAATTCTAAAACGGCAGTGGCAGTGGACATGGACATGCATAGGCCTACTGGCGCCTTGAACATGTATCCTAATCACACCTGTATTCCAAAAGAACACTGAAGGGGAGCCGATGGCGGACGATCAATAGATATCATAAAGAAGATCACCACAGATTTAACGTCCAGCCTTAGTTTATTGAGAATTAAAAACATTGACAAGTTTTCGGAGTTCCGCTCCTTCATCAGGTGAAGATGAAATGAATGAATGAATGGTTGACATCTTCACCTGATGAAGGAGCGGAGCTCCGAAAACTTGTGAATGTTTTTAATTCCAAATCAAAACTGAACATACTGTACTTTTGTTGCTTTTGTTATTTTGCATTTTTTTCAACTACTTGCCTACTCTATACTTACTCTAAGTCTACTCCACTCAAATACTTTAAATTGGTATCAGTTTATTCTCTGTTTGGCAGTCAATATCGGGGAGATCCAAATTGCTGTGGTTGTCATGGTTATCCCGGGCTATAAACCGGAAGTATTTACAAGTGTACTGTAAGCATTGACCTGGCGTACATGACCTTAGTAGGGTTGAAAACGCCATAAATTAACACAACAACAATAACAACTACTCAGGTCATGCACGGCAGGTCCTTGCCTATTGTACACGATCTCGATAATTTCAGTTTACAGTGTACATCACTATCACAACCACAATCCACCACATTCTCACCCGGCATTTGATTGCTAATTACCCTCATCAATCAATCAATCAATCAATCAATCAATTTCAACTTGTTTAAAGACTGACGCCAGCGTACATACAGCCAGGTCATACATTATCACAAAGCCAATGACAACATCGGAGCGAATCGTTGCTCTACCTTCCTCGCAGTTTCTTGAGGTGTGTCTACGTGGCAACACGCAACATTCTATCGATTCCTGTCATATCATAACATACCATATCATTTCCTCGCGTATTGATTCTGTTCGAGTCGCAATTTTTTTGCAAATATGAAAAACCTTCAAAAATATGGAGGATGTACGTTAAATTTGCAGTAACACTGTGCGTTATTCAATGTATTTTAGGTTAGGGTAAGTCAAATGCTTATTGCTTATGATATAGGTTTGCTTCAATGCTCACAGCTGGCTGTAACAGTGACATATTTATCAGTTTGTTATTTGATAAGGAGGTATCGCGGTGACGTGTATAAAAGAAGAACAAAGACCCACGTGTCATGAATTTACATGCGATGCGAAAACACAATATTTAGATCATAATGTGAGAACGATGCAAGATGGCTGCGATACGTGGATCGTACGTGACATGATAAGTCTAACGAAAAGCACCCTTATGCACTGGTCTCAATATGCACACCGAGAAGCGCTTAAGAAGGAAGTTCCATTTATTGCACTATGCCTTGGGTTAGTTCATGTAGGCCGTTTCTATAGCCCGCCACCAAGTGCACACGATTATTGAACTGACATCGAATTCCGCGTGATTTCTTTAGAGTTGTAGTTCTCAATTTCGTCGCTCCCATCTCTGAGAAACTGTAGCCAACATGTCGGTATAGTGTGGTCGATGTTATTGTTCTGGATATATGACGTTTTCAGCTGCTCAGTTTATATGTTCGCCCGGTCAATGTTAACGCGTGTCTATACTTCCGGTTTATACCCCAACCCCAACCCGCACTTCCCCGATACTAACTGCTAAGATTAAGGCGACGATATTCAGTCGGAAGAGGAAGTCGACTCACCGTATCGGCTTTGAAAAATCGACACCGGAACGACGCACGTGGCATCACTATGGCTTCCAAGATGGCACTGTTCCATAGGTCAATGACCTTCTTTTTTAAGATAACGAGATCCTATTTATCTACTTCTGTAGGTCAGGAGCTTTGCAACGTTACGATATTCCACGTAACATGTTCTCACAGACACATCCTTCCCTTAATTGCAAGAAGCGAAGGTTACATTGTTAATAAATGACTGAAGAGTTGCAGCTGGCGTTTCATCAGAAAACTATTAAAACAAAGTACAAGAAATTCTTATATAAATAGAGTAGAATTCTGTTGGAATACGTTGTTCTAAAAGTATTCCGTATTCTGTACGATTGACGCCGTCTACACTGAGTTTCTGCGCAGCTAGCCTTTGCGCAGCTCATGAAGGATTGAAACAACAGTTCTAAGCTTCCGTCCAGTGCTATCTTTGCTTGAAAATAAGCTTATGTCTTATTGAAGTTTTTGTCTAGTTCAAGCGCTGGTTAAGCTCTCTATATATCCAGTCCAAAGCAGAGGTTACTCGCGAATTTCCTGACAGACTTTCTTCTATAGGACAAACACCTTGAGTTAGAAATATGCTTCGTGTACTGTGCGTTGTGGCAGCTTTGGCAGGCGCTTTGGCCACCACTGTTCTTCCACCAACCGTCCAACCAAGTGGTATGTATACGCTCTATTTAGATCAATCTTGATATTTGTTTTGGATTAATGAAGTTTTTCGACTAGTAAGATCATGTACGCAATGTCAATGCATGCAGTACAACCGGTTTATAGCACACGGGTCGCTTTCAAAACCACAAACCTCCACACACTTCACGACACTGACTGACAAGCTAAGTCATCTGCCTACTAGTCGGGCGAGAAAATTTTCTATAAGTTTGGTTCTTATTAATCATTATAATAGCATTAAAATATAAAATATTAAGAGTCCACCCTCCGGCCGCGAACCGACGAGATGCAAAAAATGAGTCAAACTGAGCTGGGTTGTCTTAACTGGGAATATAACGTAATTTCATATCCTTTTTTTTAGAATTTGACTGCGCTGGCAAAATGTACGACCACTATTACCCGTCTGGAACAGACTGCACCACTTACTACAGGTAATTGCTATTGTACAGTATATACATATACAAGATCTAGAATAATGTTAAATGCGCTAAAGATGGCGCAGTGTATCCGTCAATCTAACTGTTGTTGTTATTGTTTTCGATTTACTGCGTTTGCAACAGTTTAGGTTCCCTGCTTGGCAGTCGGTTTCGGGGAAGTGAGCAGAGTCGTGGTTGTAATAGTAATCCGGGCTATGAACTGGAAGTATTGACACGTATACCGTATTCATTGACCTGGCGTAAAAGACCTTGTTAGTTGAAAAGGCCATAAATTCCAAATAAACAACAAACAACTGCTTAAGTTATGTACGCCAGGTCAATGCTGATATATTACGGTTGTCCGTATTTCCGGTTTATAGCCCGCATCACTATCCCAACCACACCCTACCGCACTCCCTCGATACTCGCTATTGCACCTTCTACAATAACACGAATGTTTCTTTTTACTGTTGGCCCTCACAAGTCTGCTACCGATCTGTTAACTGAGGACGCGCACCACAGCACAGTACCTCAATGCGCCACTGATTACCCTACTGATTACGGCTAATAGGTGACGCATGGCCTACTTAAGTACCTAGAGTAGGCCATGGGTGACTATATAGCCTATAATTTGATTTTTCTGTCGCCTGACTATAATTGCTTCATGTTCCCGCTGGCTTGCAGAGCAGATGTTGTTTCTCGGGCGTCGTCGCCTCGATGCATGGACGGTTAATGTTTGCTCAGTGTGTTATCGATTTTGTTCGTGCCGGTATAATATAGTGGTGTTGGATATCTGGAATAGGGGTCGACCGATTATCGCCCCGGCCGATTATATCGAAGCCGATATTTGTAGTTTTGGTATCGGCAGTTAGTCAAGTAAGGAAGTCAATATTGGATATCAATAAATCAGACGATAATCGGTTTAATATCGAATTTTGACCGATTGTCGAGGCCGATATCGGACTTGAAAAAACCAATATAAGTCGATCTCTACGCAATTTTGATCCCTATGATCGTGGGGGAAAACATTGTAGGCGGGTAGCTTTATTACAATTTCATAATTTAAAATATCGAAGAATACTGATCCCCGTGTGGTCTGTATATAAATACCAAAACTGTGGCCGCAGCAGAGGACGTCCTTTTGCGTCTATGTCTCTGCAATGAGCTCCTGAAAGTCGGACTTACGCGAATTTTATTCCTTTTCAGATGCCCATCATCTGGTAGCAATGCTCTGAAATATAATTGCGACGCTGATACTGTATTCTACGAACCAAACCAAGTCTGTGACTGGGTCTACAACGTTCCTCCACCATGCGGAGTAAGTAGAAAGGGTTTAATCTTAGTTTGATGGTAGCCTACACTGAAGCCCATCCCCAGTCAGAAAAATGCGAGCGTCCCTAAGTGGCCCGCGTGTGGGCTTGCCAAGGCCACGCGTTATATGAGGCCCA
Source organism: Botrylloides violaceus (assembly GCA_030412335.1). Classification (NCBI taxonomy): domain Eukaryota; kingdom Metazoa; phylum Chordata; class Ascidiacea; order Stolidobranchia; family Styelidae; genus Botrylloides; species Botrylloides violaceus. Next base: position 842,755 of record JASFYC010000494.1, on the reverse strand, counting down.
CACATGACCTTGCTAGAGAAATATCTGGTTCATGTACATCTTTGCCACAGATGGCCCATGCCGTATCGCACTCACGTGGGCCAGTTATGGCCTGAGTAGGGCCATAAATAGCCCAAACACGGCCACGTGTACACGGGCTTATGTTGCGTTTGCATAAGCTACCCATAACCACACGGGCCACCAAAGACCATGCAAAATTGCAACCTCGCGCCATAGGCTACGTGGGCCGAACGTAGATTTCTTATTGGGTCTGGTCCTATCCCTATAGTACATAACTAAAAGCTTAAACTCATTCTACATTTCAGACTAGCGCTTCAACTCCGGTCTATTCCACCCAAACTGGACAGCCCATAACTCAAGAGCCGAACCGTAAGTAAAATATGATAGTGTAGGCGAATCGACTCAGTAATCATGTACAATCTTTCGACCTTTGACAGCATTTTACTGCAGTGGATTGGCAGTAGGTACGTATGAAGATCCTGACTGTTGCACCAAGTATTACGTATGCGACAGCCAAGCCGATCCAACCACTCCTGCAATTCCTCAGGTTATAACCTTACCTTAGCCGTATTCATATTAGGCTGCTTCATCTCATCTTTATATATTTTTGCAGTATTGTCCTAATGGTCTAGCCTACAATCCAGCAGGGTATTGCGATTACCCTAGCAATGTTCCAGGATGTGAAAATCTTACAGTTGAGTACCTATATATTGATTCTATCTGTCACTCTTTTTTGAATTTTATATCCTATGTGTTTCATTCTCAGTGCACGAACTAGATGACCAACCGGATTGAATCATTCTCATCAAATCATTTCGGCGCGACCACAATGTTTCAGTTGCTTTAATTGCTGATTAAACTAATAAACAAAACGAATAAATGGTAACTGTCGCCGTTAGTGGTTTTCTGTATCGAGTATATTGAGAGTTTGTATAATCCTGCGATCTAGCTCTATGGTTGAGATGTCATGGTTGAGTAAGTAACGCTAAAATTTTACGCTTTAATAATCACCAATCAAAAGAGAGAGCGGCGGTCCGAAAACGAAGGGAAGTTAACATAAAAAACATCAACATTGATAGATTTGAGGCCGTCTGTTCCCTGTCAATAATGCAATCAGGCATTGAGACGTTTAGGCATTGAAACTGTTGTAGAGCTGACAACATGCAAGCATTATTATGCCTTGCTTAGGTGCTTTTTTTGTGATTTGAGGCTACCCAAAAAACTCAAATGTCGCCATATTCTTTAGTTTGTAGGCCTACAGTATATTGTAATTATTCTACTTCATTTGTATAATCAAGAAAATGGAAAACTCTGAGAGTATCGGTAATCCAACGATCGTGAATAGTGACCTCCTTGAACTATCGCCAATGCGTTTGCCACATCCTATTTTAAAACCTTCTCAAAAAGATAATTTGATCATGCTTCAGACACCAGTGCAGAAAAATCTTAAAGTGAGCTTCTTAACTCCAAAAAGAACACCATTTAAAGAACATAACATTTTGCAAGAAAAAGGTTATATCGCTGCACAAGTTCGTCCTCATTTGCTCACAGATACTTCATCATCAAAAGGTGCTAGAGACAAGGAAACATACAGACAAACTAGCGTGCCGACACTCGTGAAAACACCAAACACTCTGAAAGGTTTGAAATCTTCTCTGACTCGGCAGTCGTCAACAGAGGCAAGTGATAAAAGCGCTGATTCAAAATGGGAAAGTTTACGTCAACTGGATGAAAACTCTCGATGGAGAGATAGAGTTGAAGTTATCACAAAATTAGATCATGAAGAAAATACAAAGTGTGCGCAACAAGTCATTAATGAGGTAATATCAAGAGCTGTCGATATCGGAGAATCAAAAGCTTCGGAAAAAAAATACTCCACAGCATTAGGAAGCAATAGAAATTCAGTGAGACCTGTTGTAAATGTCGGTTGTAACGAGAAAAAATCCGAAGAAAAATTGCTCAAGCCACGGCACAATACCTATGATGTTACATCACCTCGTTTAAATATTCCTTCTGGTCACGGGCCTGTCATTTCTCCAGAAATGTCTTCAGTCCCGGTCACAATAAATTCTTCGCAATATGCCTTAACTGATTCTTGTTCTCTTGAAAATGTTCTACCCTGTGAACCGGTATCTAATGTTGTGTCAGCTACAATGAAATCAGCACGGTCATTTAGTGATAGTATTGACACACCTGTTAACAAGGTTCATTCAAAAGCCAGCCAACACAGTGTTGACTTGAATCAAATCAAATTTGATTTTGATCCAATTTCAACATGTGTTGATGAAAAAAATTCACCTCGTCAGTCAAATAAAAAGCACCCTCAAGAAGCTTTGAATCATGGTGTTTTTTCACCTGCCAACGCCACTGCCGTCGGTTCTCAGCCGCCAGAGTTTGCTCTAAGAGCCGTGGACTCTATTTTTGGTGATAGTGATTTCGTAGATAGTGCAAATCTCATAGATCAAGGCCATTTGGACTTGGATTATTTGGAGAAGAAAACGTCTGGAACAATCTCTGCCGATCTCCAAAAGGAGTCGTTATACGTGAGGTTTGATCCTCTTTTGGAAGGACTCAGCAAAAGGCAGTCAATAGCCTTGTTAGGCCGTAAATCTGATATTATCGATTTCTGTGGACGTGTAACTCCAATACCTGAAGAAACGGCCGAAGATAGATTCACACAAGCAGAACGTGAGCCAGATCTTTTATGCGACAGCCCCCCAAGAATTGCACAAGAGGACAATGTCGTTAACAACAATCTGCCTGGTATTAAGGAAGAATCGAGTGGAAGTGGCAGCGGTGAATTATTCGCAGACGATCACACCGACCACAAATCATCCGATAATGGGATTATAGAAGTCCTAAAATACACAGACGCTGATCTACAGCGTGCACTGCAAAAAAGGAAAGACCGCCGGTTGAAAGAAAAAAATTCTTTCGAAGAATCACATCGATTAAGGGAGAAAAAAATAAGACACTTGAAAGTAATTAAGCAAGATTTAGTACAACGTTGTGAAAATGAAGTAAATCGACAATTGATTGAAAAAACTGAAATTGAGGAACATATGACTCATCAAAAAGGTGAACTGCAAATGGCAAACACATCAGCGAAAGAACTGACCGACAAAATGAGCTCGTTATTTCGAAAAATGGAAATTCTTCAAAATGTTGCAGAAAATCGCAAGTCCAACGAAAAAAAGCTTAGAGAAATTTCGGCAGAAATGCAGTGAGCACATTACACTAAGATTTGTCTTTGAAAAAAATGTAAACGGAATAGACTACAACCCAGCCTAGTTTATGCTAAATGATGTGTGCTTTAACAGCAGTGAAGGGGGACCTAACCGCTTGGAGATTCAATGTTAAAACCTGTCTCAAACAGTAACACCGTTATACGAAAAGTAGCGCCAATAGTGGACGATCCGAATTCCAAATAGTAAAAGATATAATAAGTCCCCAAAGATTTCGCATCCATTTTGGCATCCTATGATTCAAAGTGATGTAGTACATAGTCTAATAATACTTTGTAGACTTCCAGACTTCCCAGTCAACATTTTTAGTGACACCTAGAACTTTACTCTCTCTGTTTTTCCATTTGATCGCTGAAATCTCTCTCTCTCTCTCTCTGCAGAAAGAAAAGGACCTTAGCCGAAGAAAAAATGAAGGAGCTTGAGGATACAGCAGCAGAACGAATGAAGAAAATAAGTTCTGAGAAATCTTCAGTAGAAGCTGACTTTGCAGCCCAGGTACGTTCAGTCTAATATATTCTTTCTGCGGCTATGGCGGACGGAAAAATTCTTATATTTCTGTGTCCCAGCTACTGACTCAAAGTGTGATAAAATTATTGAAATGTAAACCAATCGCCTTCCGATGTTGCTCCTTAGATGAACAAGTTGAAATTGAAGATGAGAGCGGCAGAACTTCGAGCTGAAAGCTTACAAACTGCACTCAGTATGAAGCAGAAAGAGAAAGAGGAGCTGCTTAAGATCTGCGATGAATTGGTCGCTTCAAATGAGAGGGGGTCATGAATATGACATCCAAGCCTAACCAGACGGATCCGGTGTAGGTGAGTTTGAGTATTGTAAAGTATTGTGAAGTCACATGTGAAATTTCATTTAAATTTACTTCTGCTTTTGATTTAGATCCAAATCTTCGAGTTTGCTGCAACGCTGACACTTCCTGTTTCTCTGACGAACTGATTGATTCTTTGTCTTACTACTTTGCCTAAGATTCATTAATTATAATTTCGCTATTTTTCTGTTCATGTCAGAGTGCGTCACCCTTTTGTCTTTGTGGTGTTGGTATGGTCTTGTTAAGAGCACATCTCCATGTATTAAAGTAGAAATTATGATATGTGAGGCGTTCGATAGTAGTCGTATAGCTACCAGGCTTGTTGAAATGGCATTTTGAAAATGTATTTCGTTTATTGCCTGATTGGCCTGTATGCCGCTATTTATATAGAGAATCTATAGCTCCCTAGTTCGCGCTAGAGATCGGCCAAAAACATCTGTATTTATTCGATAAATCGGTGTCGGCTATTAGCCCAACAAAGAAAAAGCCGATATTTATCGGCAATCAGTCAGGCGAAAAGGCCAATTAGAGCAATATCGGTCAGTCTCCAATTTACGCCACGAGCGTACAACGTTCACTCATTGGCCATGCCTTCGGAGCCCTTCAAAAATTAGGTGATTAGCAGTGCTAGCTACGGATTGTATTTCACGAAAGACTAGAAAGATATTTATCTTGATATTGTATTGAAGTGGAGTTGCGTTCTTGCGTAGCTTCAAATTTCAACGAAAATTCGAATGTGGACGCGCGGACTGATTGTTTTTGACTCAAGAGTTTCGGGTAAATGTCACTCGGCGCATCATTAGTTTGTCTGATTGCAATGGCCACCGATATGAATGAGCAGCTTCGGTACTGTAACCATGCCAGATGCGATGAGGTTGCTGAAAAAGTTGGATAGGCTATATGCCTAGGTAGTAGTAGGCCTACTAGGTAAAATTTCGGTTAGAGGATAGCCTACGCGCCGCTAGACGAAATAGGCCTCGGCCACGGAGGACTTTTGTATCTGCTGTCGGATAGGAATCGCCTCTAGCTTGCCTGTTGTTTCGAATTATGTTTGTAGAGCTACGCGCTGAGCATTCCTGCATATTGCAATGCCTAGGCCTATTTAGGCCTACTGTAGAAGTAGGACGAGGTACCTTGTTACTGTTTTTAGCAACTTCAGCACAAGGAAGACGCGGCAACTTCGGTTGTTGAAGTTTAGACCAGTTCCGCTTTAGAGAAAAGTGTCGATCTATATAGTCAGATTTCATTTGCGAATTGTATTCTAATCCAGAGTAATAACTTTCTGTATTTCCTCCCATTGGAACTGATTCCTTACGATGAGTGCTCTAAATAGGAGGTAGGCTATAGGCTATTATATATATGCCTTATAGGCCTACTTATCTGTCAAGCTCCTTTATAAGCTACCTTAATTCTTTGGAAGTTTTGTTTACGTTCATTATGGATTTTCTTCATGACTGATTTCGGTGCACTTCCAAATGATGCTTGGTGTACCGTCAAAGGAAATGTCTCCTCTGTTCTATGGAAAATCTGTAACGACAGTTGGAATGGTCACGTGGCCAACATTCTGGGCCCAATCGAATATCAAAAAACCCAGACGTTACCTCTGAAGGTGGCAACTGGTATCGATGTCTAGACGGAGTAAGGGTTTCTGGCATATTTAATACGTAAGAACAGTGATACGTTGTGATGTGAGGTCCCTGATAAAGAAAATTCAATAAAAATTTGCCTTCATGGGCCAGACTAGCTTACAGTTTCAAGCTGACCTTATCATGTCCGAGCATCACGCTTGTCCTTGAAACTTCCTCTTTATCTACTGCTGCCCTAGTGCTGGTCATGATTGCTGTTCGTTTTCCAATCAAATGAAAACGTAGATATAGGCCTATACTGCTAACTACTGTAGTAAATCTAAATAGTAATGACCTTCATGGCGTTTTTCCCAATCTGTCCTTTATTATTTTTGATTTGTGACGTCATAATTCTTTACCGTTTCCTAGCACCCATGTACGCACAAAGCAAGCGAGATCAGCAGTGACTTTGAATGGAGATCTAAGGATTGGGGTATTTTTCATGTAATTTAGGGACCTTAAAACAAAGAGAAATCTAGAATTTAGGACTAGAATAAGCTTTCCGCCTACGACGGAATTCGTAAGTCAATATGTCCGGGGAAAATTATGCCGAAACAGGCTGGTCTCGACCGCGACGTCGACGACGAAGAACCAACAAAGCACAGTAAGATTTGATGCTTATTTTCATAGATAGCTCCTGAAATTCACGCACTTCATATCAATCAAGCCAAGTAGTGATAGCCCACATTAACGTAGCTTAGCCTCGTTGCCATTTCGTCAGTCAACGGTCTGTATATCCAAGCGGTTCCGTAAATTGCAGCTAAGAGCTACCGGTACCGCGTATCGGTGATGCCTTTGGACGGCGGCCTAGCTCCGCAATACGTCCTTGTATGTAGGTTGCAAATTGACTGTCGTACTTCTGACAATCGCATATCATATGCTGAAAGTCTTAATGTGTGTCCGTGTTGTTTCTGGTACCAGTCGTGCTCAAACCGTCTTTCCAGAATATGACCTCAGTGGTCGTCGTTGGTTGGTATTCAAGTCCTCTGTGTTGAAAAAACTTTCGAACCGAGTCATGGGATGTTAAATTTGTTTACGGCTGGCATATTGCGCAGTCACCAATTAACTGACGCCTTCCTTACTAAAGCATTGAAACAGAGGCTTGATTCTTGATGTGTCAAGACAATAGATTGATATAACATTCTTTTGTTTCTCGAACAACTCATTGTAATCTTAGACCGATCACGGACTTTGTAACCCGTTAGTATCATTTTGAAAGGTAAGCAATACGTCAAGTATTACCCATAGTCGTAAGTAAGGGTTAAGCAATCGTAATTTTCTTGCCGACTTCACCATCGAGCGGGTTACTACGCGCCGTAATTGTTAGATGGGCGAGGAGTCCGTCTAAGAACGAATTTAGCTTTCGAATCGCAGCTGGTCGCTAAATGCAATGACCCCCTTTTCGAGGGCGACATATTTTGTTTGTGTTTCGCCAGAATGTTGGTTAGTGTTGGTTCTGATAACTAGATGATCAAAGTGTGTTGTTCTGTTGAAGCGGGTGTGTTGGGATTATGTAAAATATCGACAGTGTTGAATGTGAGGCTATTGTATAGCATGTGTAAGTGTAAGTGTAAGTAAGTGTGCAAATGCGAGTTGACTACAGTGGATAAGATGAAATGTATAATGTATATAATAAGCCTCCAGGTACCGAAGGCAGGCCACAGATTGAGGCGGGTATTCTGTGTGTGTGCGTGATAATACACAGATTCTTATCGTGGGTACCTTCCTCACATTTTACTGGACGAATTTTCTTAGGAAGAGGTGATAACCCAGAGTTTCCCAACCGGGGAGGAATTCTGCCATTTCAAGGGAGGAATGTCAAAACTTCGAGTTTAAGATACCTAGTTGCTTTTGTACAGCGTGTTGCGGCTGGTTACTTGAATAATATTGGCCGGCATGGGATTGCATTATTTGTTCTTGTCAAAAATCTGTTTATAGCGTAGCGTAGGAATTGCTGTAAACTTGTAAAGCCCGTTTACATTGTGTATTCTGCATTCTCTTCTGTGTAATGTATATTTAGATTAGGGGAGAATTTATTTTTAAATCAGCAAAGTAGAAATCTAGCAAAAAGGTTGGAACCACTGTGGATAACCTGTGTGTCTGTGTGGTACCCCAAAACAAGCTATAGATTCCTGTTGTGGGTGTCCTATTCAGATTTTAAATGTAACTTATCGGATTCATTGATATCGATAATTATTATTATAATATACGGTAGTCACGGCGACCAATTTACAAGTTGATTTCGCGGAGTGTTAGGAACAAGAATTACCCTCCCGTTGACGCGCCGAAAACTCGCCATTTTGTTATAAATTTTCATGTATCACTGTGTTTTGTTGAACTTTTTGAATACAGCGTTAATTACGAAGAAATGTCGGTCCGCTACGGTTCAGTAAAGTTACAACTGCCTCGAGGATTTAAGAGTCTACTTGAGCATCTTACGAGGGAAATATTGCGCGAACAACCGGCTAACATTCCAGAGTTTGCCGCCGCCTATTTCAAGCATCTACTACAGAAGCGAGAAGGTGGGTTGGATCATAGAAAGTAACCAGAGAGGCAACTACAGACATGGCCTACTGCCTACTACTGGATTTAGTAGCCTTGGCCGCGCTACAAACAACCATAGACGACCCCGACGTTTGAAAGGTAACCACTACACGATCCACACTTCCTTCTGTGGCTTTCAAGTCCGAAAATTGCGCAAAAGTGCAGAACATTTTAACTGATTAGTGTGGCAGAATTCCCTCAGAGGATGCAATCATTAGCGCAATTTAAACTTGTTCGCTGTTATAGACGGACTCTACGACGCTTCATATCTCGTGAGCGATCGGATTATCGAGACGCCACAAGAAAGAGAGCCAACAGTGGGAGAGCCTCTGCCTAGCCATGACGAACCAGCGGTCGAGTTGCCGCCTCAAACTGATGACGTCGCTCCCCAATCTACGGAACAACCAGCCGAGGAAATGCCTGATCTAAGTGAGTGATGTACTCTTAAATTTGTGCCCATTATAGTGATTGGCTTATATTTGGAGTACCGGTGGTTTAGACTGTCCGCCTTCTGATCGTAAGGTTCTGGGTTCGATTCCCGACCGGGTCAAATCGAAGACTTGCGTGAATAATATTGTGGGGCTTACATTGGGAGTAGCCGATGCCGGACTATTGCACGGGACGGTAGAGCTATATATAGTTACAGTGATGGGGATGGACAAATACGACGGGAATCTTTCTTGCCTGCGGGCAATACATTTGGATGCTCTATGTCCAATTGATGAGCCTCCGTCCCGGGAAATTTAAACTTAAAGTCAATGCCGCACATTGTCTGCCATCCCTGACTTTTTTTCTAGTTTGGTCATCGTCAGTGACTTTTTAACCCTTCTTCTATCATCCGCAGATTTGTCAATCCTTTTCAATGATATCTTATAACGAGTAACCTGCTTCAGATTGCATCGTTGGTGCCGCGTGTTGCCCCACACGTTGGTTTCTCCAATTATTACATGGATATGGAGCAGTCGCCGGAATTGTTGAATTTGAGATCGTCTGTGTACGAGCTAGGGTAGAGGTTATGATTATAAATTGCAGTTTTGAGGCGAAATCAGCCGAAATCAGCACAAAAAGTCTTGCGTTATTTTTACCGACCTTTAATTTAAGAAAGATGCAAATAATGTAGATTCGAGTAACGCTTTACGTCAACGTTACAGACGACCCCGACGTTCAAAAGGCTGCTACTAAGATTCAATCTTCCTTCCGCGGCTATCATACCCGAAAATCTCTCTCCTCTCAGCAGGGTCCGGTAAGAGCTTGTAGTTTTGGGCGTGAATGTGCAGCGAATGCTTACGTAACACTCACTAAACTCTCTCCTCCGTGGGAAGGACCCGCCGGGAAAAAGTCACAAAGCCGGTGTTCCCATTACATTTAGCCACTAACTATAGTGCTTATACGCATAGTTGTCGCAACATCCATATAAGCGAAAGATGCCCATGCCTTTAGTATTGCAGTAATTAATGCATTTGTCCACAGTAAGTTTAGGAAATTATGTACCACACCGGCAACCGACTATCGGTGAACGAGGGTATTGAAGTCACCGTAAACGTTGTTAAATGTACGAAAAAATACCCAAGTCCGCTTCGTGTGGTGAACCCGACTTCATCAATAGGGAACGCTGAGCGCTGAATTTCTCATCTTATGTTTTGGCGTACTTCGGCATAATACGCAAAGGGTCGGATGACCGCTTAGCGCCCCCTAGTGATGTAGGAAAGGTGACGGACCCTCAAACAGTGCTGTAATGAAGCTCGTTGCGCCCGCTACGCTCACTGCGTATGAAAATAATTATCTTTCGTTTAAACCTTAGACCAACAAAGAACTCGCTGCGTTGCGGAATCAGTCAGGGCAGTCGACGTCATCATTTGTCGCCGAGGACGCATCTATTTCTGTCATCAATGACGCTGTCTTGACTGTTGATGACGTCACAGTGAGTAATGAGAGACGCGACAGCAGCTCGTCGCTGTACGTCGTAGTGAGCGAAACGACCCCTGATATTCTCCAGAGTTTGGCAACACCTGGTCAGCGGCGATACTCTGATATGGGACACCCGGCTCCTGAGGTGACAACCAGTCACGCCCCGAAATCATTACCTTCCGTGGCCGCTACAAGCCTCGAACAATCAGTTATTGAGACGCCACAGACGCTCGCCAAAAACCAAACAAACTCAGAAGCAGATACGTTACGTCACACATCCGCGTCAAACAATGATGACGTAAGCATGCCCAGCGATATGAATGACTCAGCACAACAGGAAAGTGCAGATAGCCAAGAGTCAATCAAAATAGATGAAGTTGAAAGTCAAGCAGTGCATGTAATTGAGAGTGTCACCTCTTCCATACAAGTCGAAACTGAAGCGCTAGGTGAATCGTCCGTAATGGAGGAGACTGAGGCGGAAAGCGAGGCAAAGCCTGTCGTAGAAACAGAAGGTAGCCGAGCCGACTCTGAGAATGTTGGTGCGACTGCCGAACAACCTCTGACTGAAGGCACCGAGGCAGGAGGCGTCACTGATATATGGGCCGTGGTAGAGCAGACGCCATCAGTAGAAATGGCCTCGGTCGCAGCAGAAATGGGTTCGTTGCCAGACGACAGTCCTCAAGAACTAGAAGAAGCAGATCCAGCAGAAGATCAAAATCAGCCAGCAGAGCGCGCTAGTGAGCACAAAAAAAGCGAGTCTTTAGTAATAAGTCAGTCCGAACAGGCAGAGAACACTAGCGAAGATGCGGCAAGTGAGTCAACTTCTCAGCAGCTCGATGCATCCCCAGAGAAAAGTCAATCACAGGCCGCACACGGCGCTTGTGAAAGCGTACAAAGCGAGTCCGCCGGAGAGGACCGATCACACGATGCTGGGGTCGCTATCGAAGATAAGCAAAGCGTTGTAATTGAAAACGCCCAGGCAGAATCGCAGCCTATTGAGGAAGTTTTCAATTCAGCAGAGGCAGACTCAACCGGCAAGCAAGTAGAAGTATCAACAACACCAGAACAGACCCCGCAAGATCAAGGCGACGAGCAGAAAGACGAGTGCGCCGCAGTAGAAACCCCGGAGACCTCCCCAGCAGCAGAAACAGAGCATGAGGCGACTGACCAGCAAAATGATATTGAAGCTAGTGTGGAGGTTCAGCCGGAAGCAGAAAGCGAGCAAAGTCATTCGTCCCTACCGCAGAAAAATGAGGTAAGCGTCGCGAGCAATAAATTCTTAGGAGTCTAGCTCAGCTTATTAGCGAAGGTTCTGCGCGTCGGTCGGAACAACCGGTAGGTTATTCCAGTTAAGTACCTCCCTCCACGCTCTCAATATTTACTGCTATTTCACATAACGAACAATGTGGCATGGCCAGAATACGAGGAAAGCACTCACGTTAGGAATCTAAACCATGTTCCATGTTGTCGCCACCGCTTCTCAATTCGCTGGCCGTCTAGCGCGGACGTTATCATACTGACACCGTTCTTAACTAACAACTTCGGTATGATGCGGTTTCGGGATTTGAACCTGGGACATACCAGTATATCACGAAGCCGACTAAGCCGGATAACTCGTTTCCTCGTGAGATCAGGGATATGCGATACCAAAACCCTTATCATTCAGGACGAGGTGGATTCGTCACCAGCACAAGATGATGTCGCTCCGACGGAGAGTCAGCAAGCGGAAGAAGGTAAGCCAACGTCATTTTGCCAGTCGCTCTCGGTTAGAGATGACGTGACAACGTTTGAGCGACAAAATGTAGTAGCGTTTATTGATTACTAGTGCTGAGATCAGTTCAAGAAAACTGGCGTGATTATCGTGATGCCTGTATGTATGCGAAATTAGGTCTGATTAATATGCAGGCTTGTAACATTTCAGTAATTATTGCATTTGTGTGTAATAGATCAATAAAACAATGTATAACGTCAGGAACTGGCCCACAGCGAACGCGGTATTGCATTCACCGCAAACGTTAGTAAATGTACTACGGATATGCAAGCCCGATCGCATCAGGCGTATTTATATATAGTGGTTCGACTGGTTCTGGCGACGTGCTTTGTTGCCCGTGTTACTAGAGATTGGCCGATGCGCGTGATTCAAGACCGACGAGATAATTAGCGCCTTGCCTGACTGATTGTCGTTACCAACAAATCGAGAATATAAACGATTCAGAGATGTTTTCATTTAGCCCCTACAGCCGCCAGCACTGAAGTTGAAGAGACCGTTGCTGAAACGCAAGAGGAACAAAGCGAAGAAGTCGTGGCAACGGTACGTTAGAATAGCCATTCGTATAAGATCATGGCCTACTTTAGGCCTGCGTCAAAACAAACACTTGAAAATTGTCATCCATTTTACATATCTGCTTGGCAGTCGATACCAACAACAATATTCGTGATCTGTCATGCAGTATTCTAGCTTAATTTCGAGTCTGTGCTAAATTCATGAACGCAGCTCCCATATTTTCAATACTCCTATATATCTGGGCTCTCAAAGCGTTACATACATCGAATATATATTGGTTTTTGTACACACAGGAAGCAGTCGAACCGGTAGAACCAACACCAGAACCGGTAGAACCAACACCAGAACCGGTAGAACCAACACCAGAACCGGTAGAACCGACATCAGAACCGGTGGTACCAGCACCAGAACCGGTGGTACCAGCACCAGAACTGGTTGAACCATCACTAGAACCGGTAAAACCGACATCAGAACCAGCCGAACCAGAACCGGTAGAACCGACAGAACCAGCACCGGAACCGGTAGTACCAGCACCGGAAGATGAAGTACCTCAAGAACAGGCATCAGCTGAGGTATAGCCATTATACTATATATGATATTAATATATTTATGGAGAGGCGTCAAAATTTGTATGCGGACGCTTGGAAGTTGAGACAACCGTGACGAACCCGGGTCACTTTTTTCTGAACTTACCTTCAAAGTGAAAAGCTAACATAGTGATCAAGCTGAGGCATCGTAACGTAGAACTCGTGGCGCTACATGGATCGTGACCATGAGTTAAGCGAGACTATTACGGGCGGCCAGTACTGTATATGCTGTTCGTCCTATTAATAGGCTATGAGACAGACAGAAAATGTTATTTCGTTACATCAACAGAATGAAGAGTGTAGTGAAGCCGGTGGCGGACGATCAATAGATATTGTAAAGAAGATCACCACAGATTTAGCGTCCAGCCTTAGTTTATTGAGAATTAAAATATTCATTAATTAATTAAAACATTCATTAATTCTCAATAAACTAAGGCTGGACGCTAAATCTGTGGTGATCTTCTTTACAATATCAACAGAATGGAAATTTTGCGGTATGGACTGGAGGTGATGACGGCGGCCGCAAGACCTTATAATCAGCCACCACCCGGCTGAGATGCTGGAACAATATACATGTGCCATAGATAAAAATGTGTTTTGTAAATTCTAAGGAGGTCGCAGAACCTTCGTCGGAAGAAAAACCCGCCGAGGAAGAAACAGTGGAAACTTCAGTAAAAGAAGAGGTATGTATGGTGTCTCTTTTGCGCTCACAAACAAATGCCGCCGAGATAGCTTAGCGCAAACTGTAGGCCACTCATTCTATAGGTTTCAAGTTCAAGCCCCGACCCGATAACATTTAGGACGAATTTGTAAAACTAACATCCGCGTCCCTAAGGGACTACGTGGTGAAGGAAAGGCTAACTCGAATATTTTATCGTTTAGGCTCCCAAGGTCGAAGAAAGTGCCACAGAACAGACAGAAGAAAGCACTCAGGTATAACGGCTATAGCCATTTTGGAGCGCCCCCACTCACTCTCTCTCTCTCTCTCTCCTATCCTAAACTTGATTATTCCCTATTCCTATAGGAACCGGCCGAATCAGCTGCGCAAGAAGAGCCATCAGCAGAGGAAACTCCTGATGCTCCCGCACAAGCAGAAGAGGTTGGATACGTGTAAAATATTTTCCAAAATATAGTGGAGACGATCAACGACGCACCACAGATTTAACGTCCAGCCTTGGTTTATTGAGAATTACAACATTTAGAAGCCGTCACGTGATAGAGCGGAGCTCCTAAAGCTTGTGAAAGCTATATAGTCTGTGGTGAATTTTCTTCACGAAATAGATTTCGCACTACACTGTACACATCATAGGCCTGGTGTTCTTAACAGTAGCGGGAGCACGCCACCCGCCATAGTTGTATACCACGCTATTTCAACTAACTATTTCAACACTCATTATTCATTTTCCAGCCGCCAAAATCAGAAGAGGCTGTAGCGGAATCTGTTGAAGCTAGCGCGGAGGTTTGATTTCTTAGTTGTGAGTTTGGTTGATCTTATGCGAAATTCTTTGATTTTACAGGACCAACAAACCACTGAAGCCGCGCCAGAATCTCCCGCCGAGTCCGCTGAGGTAGGCAAATTATTTTCTTGAGCCGAATCTTTCACATACATCGGTGATTTTTGACCTCTTGGCCCAGTTCTCACTCTGCCATGTGTCGCGTACACATTGCGCGTCATTTGTCACATGTACATTATACAATGCCTTATCAATCACACACATCGGCAATTATTGCGCTCCAGTTGTTATATATTGTACATTTATTCACCAGGCGAGCGGCTCACACATTTCAGTTCCCACTCTGTTGTGTGTCGCATACACATTATTATCCGCAGAGGTAACGGAATTATTGTGTCCTATGTCCGCCACGCATCGAGTCAAGTCCGCGATTCGCCGTTTAGTAGCGACATTTACGAGTGGTCCGTCAGGACCGCCGTTTAGTGTGCTTTAAAAACTCAAATTGTGCTATTACAATTCATTTTATCTTCACCTAATGAAGGAGCTCCAAAAAACTTGTGAATCTTATAAATTATCAATAAACCAAGGCTAGACGTTAAATCTGTGGTGAATCAACCTTCTTTACGGCATCAATTGGTCCACTATAATCTTCAAACACTGACACTAGTAAACGTCTCCGTTTAGAAACCAGAAGAAGCTCCCGCCGAAGCCAAGGAAGAAGCCACGGTTTCGATGGCAGATCAAGAGTCGTAGTTTTTTCGATGTGAATTTCAAATGCACTGTTACAAATGTTCCTTTTATATAGTCAGTTTTTCGAAATAACGCGAGCAAGCAAATTAGCAGCAGCCTTAATCATAGATAACTAATTCTTTTTATGGTAACCTATCGCGGTAACCAAAGGCGAAATGCGAGTAAGCCATTGTTTTAACTGCCATCGTTCAAGCGTGAAACCACGTGACTTTCGAGAGTTGCGTATCTGTACGTAGTTATCTACAGAGTAGACTGACCAGAATCGCCCTGCTCATGCGTGACGAGAGCGTAGTTTCGAGAGTGTCCGTTCCACGATTATATTCGGCGTTCACACTGTTCAGTATATCTGTGTTCACGACCTACGTGTGAATTGTCGGATGTCTCGTCGAGAGCGTAGAAATAGATGGTAGGTCGGTATCCAGGCTACGGATAGTGTCTTTGCACAATAGGTTAGTATTGCTCAGTACATGCACAGTTGTTGAAATGGGGTCTTTAGATAAGCATACAGTCACAGGCGTTGCAGTAGTCGGCATTGGACGCATTGGAAAAGTTCACTGCTCAAACATTCTTGGACTGCCCAGAGGTAAGTTCACAGCAATTTTCTGCGTAGCTAGGAACAGTCACGAGTTGATCAAGTAACCGGGTTTTATTCTGCGCTTTTGAGCCAATGTGATAGAGCGTCTGCTAGATACGCAATCCGTAGTTAACTATGTGCTCTTCGCATTTCAGGCGGGTTGAGGTAGAGTTGAACTGAATACAATAATCCAATGAGCCGCATTAAGCCTAACTATAGCAAACATTGGGCATGCTTACGCTAATTATTTCAGGCGTCTTGACGAAACCTAGAGTCTGTGACGCTGTATAGGCCTATAACCGCAACCCCGAAATAAGACGAGCCCGCGACTTCTGATCGGGAGGTTCCGGGTTTGATTCCCGACCGACTCAAGCTGAAGACTTCATAAAATTGGCATCCGTTCTATCCTTCTTGGCAGTCAGTATATATCGGGGGGAATGCGGAGTGTTGTGGTTGTGCTGATAGTGATTCAGACTATCAATCGGAGATATCGTCACGTGTAGGCCTAAGCATCGACCTGGTCATGTCTATTATAGCCCATATGACAGTACTAGAGTGAAAACGCCATAATCCAAAGCAACATCGAGTGAAGGCCGCGCGCACGCGGAATGATTCCTTTAATACACCTTATTCCCTCTGTTTAGTCAGACTTCTGTATATCATTGATGTCTACAAAAAGGCAGTCGAGGAATATATCCAAGAATTTGACTTGAAAACAACAGCTCTACACACAGATGAAATTGAAACAGCCTACAACGATGATAGGTAGGCTGCTGTTTGCATTATGTATTGTGCTTCACGCCGAACTTAATTATTTCTTACTGTAGCGTAGGCCTACTGGCTGCTTTCTTCGGTCAGTAGAGTCTAAAGAGTCTTACTAAGGCTTGCATGATTGGCAAGGAAATTTCATACCATAGTAATTATCATGCCTGCTATAGTCAGTAATTGGTGATTAGCGGGCGAAGATAGGGACGGGGGAGGGTCAGTGATTAGGCATTATCGTTATTCTGTCAAGTCCACGCCAATAATTACCGTGATGTGTTTGTCATTTTCAGGGTACATGCCATTATTGTGTGCTGCCCGACAAGTATGCACGAAGCTCATGTAAAAAATGCACTTCGAAATGGTGAGTATGGTTGACAAATTATAGAGGTTGATCGATATTAGTGATTTCTCCAATCCGACACGATATATTAGCTATACTTGATTTTTCTATAGAATACTTCATTTTCATTTTCTTAGGCAAGGTGGTATACTCTGTGTGTCTGCGTGGCAACAGGCAAAATGCTATAGTTTCCTATCGTGGGGAGCCTACTTATCTCCTCCTCGCTAATTTCTTCTGTACATATGGCCTACTTTAGTAGAGTAGGCCATTTGTACATGCCCCATTCTCGATTCGCGGAAAAGAAATAAACTGAAAACCAAATATCAACACCGAATATAAAAAATCGTGCATGTCGGCCGATATTCTAGCTTCCAAATAGCGGGAAAATACGCATGTTGGCCTCGATATACCTTCAATTGAATACCTGTCCGACCGAGGTCGATCTTTATATAGAAAACTTTACGGAAAATAGTGGAGCCGATGGCGGACGACCCAAATAGTTATAGATTTAGTAAGTCACCACAGATTATCGTCCAGTCCAGTTTATTGGAATATAATTCACATGCTTTCGGAGCTTCGCTCCTTCATCAGGTGAAGGTGAAAACTTTATAATGTTGTTTTTACCCAGGGAAGGCTGTAATGTGTGAGAAGCCTTTATCTTTCTCCCTGCAGGCAATAGTGGATTGCTATCGCATGGCGGAAGAAAATGGAAAGCCTCTCTTTTGTGCCTTCAACCGAAGGTAATAAATAGGAGCATTTGAGTGCTCTGAGAGCATGCGCCTACTTAAGTTCTGGCCTGATTTATTGCATTCGCCCGAGAAAATTAGCGGTCCGACCTCCGCTTTTTCGACGAGAAGGGAGTCTATTCTTCGTGCGAACAGATTATTCCGACGACGTCACCCGCTACACCGACAGTACTATTGCTAACGAATCACTTCCTTGCCATAAGTTATGGAACTAACTGCGCTCAAAGCATAGAAATTGAAAATAATGTCCACCTTCAGGTTTGATCCACAGACAACTTCAATCCGTGCACGCATTCCGGAGGACGTCGGCAAATTAAAAGTGGTTAAGACAGTATCACGCGATCATCCGCGAAACAGCATTGAGTATCTACGCATATCAGGAGGAATCGTTCATGATTCATGCATTCACGATATCAATATGCTGTTATGGATGTCACAACAAATTCCCGACACTATTTATGCAATCGGTAAGTACACCGCTTCTGGAACTTCAATTTTCGCGCTACTGATGGAGTATTATAACTAGAGTGCGACCGCTAAATAGTGACTGCTGTGTGGATCCCCCCTGCCGTCTAGTCCGAAGAAGTATATAACAAAAAATGCAAAACGAAAACCCATATCAGGCTGATATCTGACCTCACAAATATATAAGTATCGGCCATGATTGCCGAAATATCGGTTCACTTCAATAAGTATATTGAATTGGATGATGGCCGTCTACGCGTCTAGAATTGAGCGTGGCGTTAATTAATCAATTACCGAATCAATGATTGCTCTCTTATTACTACTCCGTTGATTGGTACTAATTAGTAAGTAGGTCTATGTTGACGTAGTTGATCTCATCAGCTCTACTTCAGATGAGATCGCATTCTATTTTTTGCCAGGTCACGCTCATTTTGATGACATTCAAGAAATCAATGACGTTGATCAGCTTTTTGTTACTATGAAATTTCCAGACGGGGTCATGGGTCATATAGATCTATGCAGAGACGCGACTTTCGGTCACGATCAAAGGCTGGAGGTAACAGATTTTTCAGATCAGCGATAATTTGTAAGCCTAAAAATGAGGGACATTCGCTCGCTGTCGCATAGAATCTGAGCCCTACCCACTCTGCTGCAACTAGTTTTGGACTTCGTTGACTATGTGACTGAGATTTCCCCGCCCCCTTCCCGCGAATGCTTTGTATGACGTCACTCTGAGAGACCCTAGGCAGTGGGCTCCACCTTCGATGACACACACACACACACACACAGACTCTCTTTCTATTTCTCTCTGCGCGCACTACAATCTGGATTGACTTTTCGAGCCGGGCAAAATCGCAATTCTCTCTCTCTCTGTGTTCACTACAACCTAGGTTGATTTTTAGTCGGCCAAAATCTATATAAATAAAAGAGCCTGTTTGTCTGTCTGTGCACGAATCAACTTCTTTATTACGGAAGCTACCGCTATAAGATTTCACAGAGATGTAGGGACGGACTTTATGCGTGCGACCAGGTGGTTTTTCAGCGCTTCCGACATGTATTTCTCAAGTTATACATCGCCCAATGGTGCTACTTCCACTTTTCGCCACGCGAAAATGAGAGATGCACTTTTTAGATCGCTTCTGCCATCTAGCGGAACAATTTCTTCGCTTCTGGTCGCGTAAGCTAGCCTGTCTACAACGTTCTGCTTATGTAGGCCTACTGTCCTTCGGTTGGGCGTCTTAGATATATTTCATACGGGTTTAGATAATGCATATGAGAATTGAATCTAGGAGCCATTTTCTTTCGCCATGAGAAGAGAGGGAATAATATAATATAATCTGTCTCTCTCTCTCTCTGTTATAGGTATTTGGTAGCAAAGGAATGCTTGTAAGCGAGAACACGCGACCGGAGACGTATCAAATTCACAGCGCTAACGGAAAATCTGTGCCTCCTATTTATCCTGATTGTATGTCTCGGTATAACGATTCGTATCTGCGGGAAATGAAGCATTTTATCAGCGCTGTCAGAGGTGAGACTCACCGATTTATCAAACTGGTGACTATACGATACAGCGAATAAAGCATTTGCCAAGGGTACTGCGCTTTTCATTTAACGGTTGATTGAATTTAAGAGTGACATGTGCCGCCAAGAGTGACGGACGAATTTGGGGTTCAAGGTATAAGGTTACGTCCTTCGGTTCACCCGAGGTCGCGATCACGATCCATTTTCTAATTCAGCTTATTCATTTTGTCGTCTTCAACAGGTGAAGCTGCCTTGAGTGTTACCGGTCGAGACACTATTGTGACGACATTATGTTGCTACGCAACGAACGAGTCGTTAAACACTGGATTGCCAATCAACGTGACGTCATTCGTGGAGAAAAAATATCCTGATCTTCTGCATGTACTTCAGAATATTACCGATCATTCCGACTAATAAAAATAATACAGGCACTTGCGTATGATACATAGGCTACTCCATAGAACAGTTTGGTGTTGCTAAAAGTTGTGTTCGTGGGGTTAAAGGTCGTAGCATAGTGGTATGCAGTGTTGGAGATAGAGAAATGTTCGGATGAAGGACGTGAATTGCGGTGAGGGCTGTAAAGCCGTGACTAACAGAATAAATTTTGGTTGGAATGTTCAAGATTTATTGATATTTTTATTTCTCATTCTGAAATCGAAAAATGTAGAATGCATATAATCAATATGGGAGGGAAACAGCCACGATAGGAATCTAAACCATGTTTTGTGTTTCCACGCAGACACAGTGAGTACCACCTCTGACTACGAAAATAAGTCCAGTTGGACGAGTGGCTTAGATTTTCCGCCTTCTGATCGGGAGGTTCCGGATTCGATTCCCGACCGAGTCAAATCAAAGACATTAAAATTGGTATCCGTTCCTTCCCTGCTTGGCAGTCGGTTTCGGGGAAGTGCGGAGAGTCGTGGTTGTAATAGTGATTCGGGGTATAAAATGGAAGTATTGACACGTATACCGTTAGCATTAACCTGGGGTAAATGACCTTAGTAGTTGAAAACGCCATAAATTCAAAATAAACAAACAAGTCCAGCGATACGCTATTAGCCACGATAGGAATCTAAGCCATGTTTAGAGTTGCCACGCAGACACAGAGAGTACCACTCCTGACTCCGAAAAAATAGGTCCAGCGATATGTTATTAGCCACGATAGGAATCTAAACCGTGTTTCGTGTTGCCACGCAGACACAAATAGTACCAGTAACACCTCTGCCTAGATCCCAGAGAAAATGCCCACGATAAGAATCTTAAGCGTGTTGCTCATATTCGCGCAGATGAGTCGCAGACACAGAGCAGAGTTGGCGAATACGACACAATCGATATTTCCAGGGGCAATGAAGCTGGCGATGTCGTAACCATCTCGTGGAGGTGGCGAGGTCGTCGGTCTTCGCTTACTGAATATTTCGCAATGCTTGTGTTTACAGCCACTTAACGCCGTGCCATCTCCACGATCGTAATTGCAGAAATAATAATCGTAAAAATTATTTACGTCAAAAATAATAATTGATGTCCACTCATCCAATGCTCGATACACGTGAGCCGCTCTTCTGTGGCACGCATGATGCACGCGTTAGAGAGTGTGCCGTGTGAGCCATGAACGCTTATGAACTGTGGATGTAATCTTACAGAATCTTTCGTATAATTTTGCGATGGAGGGGGTCGAGAAAGGAGTATTGCGGTTTATATGTACGACACATGACGAGGATGTCACCAGTTTCAACGTCTAGCCAAATAGATTGGAAACTTAGTCACAAGATTTCGGAGCTTAGCTCCTTCAGTACATCGCTTCAGAGTAGCATTAGTGGCAATAACACTCGCGTAGCGACAGAAACGTGAGAAAAATGTAGCGCCTTATCCCTATATCGTATGCCGTAAGAGATAGCTAATACTGAACAGACAGACCACGGGCAGAAGTGGAACTCCTATGTTTGCGAGAGCCCGACTAGGAAGCGTTCGGTTCATTTTCGCCAGAAGCGAAACGCTGTTCATCTTCGCGGCAACATAACGTATGTAGTGGCAGCATTACTAGTATTTTGATACTATGCTAGTCACATTTCAAATTGTCCGTTAATTCATTAATAGGCAGATTAATACCTTATCGCTCCGTACGCAAAACGTTGTATGTACAGAGTCAAGACGACAGGAAATGAATGAATGAATCTATAGAATGCTACCACACAGACATGCAGAGTATCACCACATGTTGCATTCGATAAACTGGAAATACAGAGGTTGTGTAGCTAGCAACATGCTATAGATGTCTATCGTGGGTTCTTTCTTCACATTTCATTCCGAGTTTATCAAGTTCCTAAAAGAACAATTTGATTTACTACTGCTGTTAGCATATATCACCTAATAAAATGAAACTCATCGGTTCATATTCGCTTGCAACTTGAAAATATACAACGAATTTACTAACAAATATTTGCTACCTCTCAGCAAATCGAAGGCTAAACCGGCCAGTGGCGTTTGAGTGAGTCGCTAGTCACGGAAAGTCTGGGGTAGCTTTCCACTACTACGCATGGTCTTCTCACGGGCGTGGTTAGAAAGCCACGCCTATGAGTCCAAACCAATCAGCTGCACGCCGGTCTTGCATGGTTCACTGATCACACAGGTCGCGCGTAACGATTACGCAGACGATGAGTATTTATACAGTTGCGTCTTTCATCCTTGGGGATATTAGGACCCTTGTACTTCTCTGAGATTTTACAGGTATTGTTTACTTATACGGTTGCACTAACTAAAGTCATTGAGACACGAGGGTTATTCATTCCAACATGTTCCGCGACACTATAGTCATTTTTTCTCTGCTGTTTGCAAATATAGTACGGTCTCATAGTCTTCACTTACGACAACATCTTCTACTTCATAAATAATAATCATACTTAATAGGCCTGGACTCTATTACAATTTAAATCTTCGTTGGCAAAGCTACCCCAATGTTCTCTCCATGAGGGGAAAGATGTTGCGTGACGTATCACTTGTTGTCGCTATCCGTTTCTTATATATTGCTAGTGCGGGATGTTAAGCAGTGTGTTACCAAATACGTGCTTGGTAGTAAGGTCTCCTTTGCGTTGTAACAACAGATATATGTCCAACGAGTAGGCTTACGTTAATTCACGAGATTTTCCTAAAGCATCGCCATTTTATATATATCATGCAAGGACGACGCACTGGGTGTAATGCATGACGGCCGTATGGTAAATTCACGCTGCAAAATGTACTATATTTGATCTTCAGACCAATAATTTCGCAATATTTGCACCAAACCGCCCGAGTGGACTAAAAACTTTTCCACAACACTCTATTGATACATTGTAAACTTATGATAAATTCACGCTGGTAAAATGGCTTTATTGGGTTTGAAAGATATCGACCAATATTTCGCAATGTTCACTTATCGTCAAATAATAGCGGCCCGTTAAAACGTCGCTTCTTCGTACTCTCGCGCTCAGTACGAATCGTTGCCCGTCCGCTACAGGTAACGGCCCAATCACCAAATACTATGACGTCATACGCACATCCAGTGGCAACAAGGATTATTACGAAGCTGAGAATTCAGATTTCTGACAAGATCATTCGGTAAAAATCAATCACTGAAGACGAGCGTTGTATTGTTTTACAGTGTGTACTCTACTGACCTTCAGAAATGTCTTGCAGTCAAGTATCAACGAACGGAAAGCAGGCAATGAACGGCCAACCAGCCTTCAATGGCAAGCATGCTACCAACGGCACAACCAACGGGAAGACAGCTCACAATGGAGATTCCTTGAAAAATGGAGCCAACGAAGTGGTAAGTGTAATTTTTCTCTATTAGAAGAATATAGTGGAGACAATGGCGGACGATCAACGGATAACGTAAAAAGATATTCACCACATATGTAGCGTCTAATCTTGGTTTATTGAGAATTATAACATTCAAAAATGTTCTCAATAAAATGTGAATTGAGAACATTTTTGAATGTTATAATTCTCAATAAACCAAGGCTGGGCATTAAAATCTGTGCGGTCAATCTTTATACTGCATAGATACGGCGGATACAGTGCAGAATGTGAATCGGCAGATGTGCTGTTCACGCGAACATTCTTTATCATTTAAGATGCGATATATCACAGAATGGGGGGAAGGTGCCCACGATAGGAATCTATAGCGACGTAGGTAGACCTAAATTACTTCATACGAACGCGAGAGTCAGGTCCAGGAATGACGTTTGGAATGCAAAACTTCTCGTTTTATTTGTTCACTCACGATATTGAATCAAGGCCATCATAGCGCCATCTACCGGATATATAATAGCACGATAGACTGTGAATGGGGTCGTATCGTAATAGCGTTAGCCTCCAAGGAACCGATACCGTCTTATATAGTCGTAGGTTAAGTGCGAATGCAGAAAAACAGTCACAACATCAGCCTCTGTGGTACCGTAGTACATGGCAATCTTGATCCTGATGAAGGAGCAGGAAATCCAAATAGGATGCGGCTGGGCACAGTAGTGGTGAAGCTCTTCAGCTGATCGTCCGTCATCAGCTCCACTATTTGCTATTGTGCAAGCACTGAGTTGCGTGGGCTACCCTGCGTGTGGTGACTTCAAATTAATTACTGATCTCTTGGGTGATCACAATTTACAAGGCGGTTAGATGAGATCTCGGCGACAATTCAACGCGAATGCGGGATTTACTATCATGAATGCGGGAGGGCTGTGGCACTGTGGCAGTGATCCGGTCTATAAACTGAAAGTATTGACAACTGCACTAAGCATTTATCTGGCGTATATGACATCAGCAGTAGTTGTATTTTACTGTAATTAACGTTCCCATAGCGACTGCTCGCCTTCTTATCGGGAGGTTGATTGCATGTTCGATTCTCAACCGAGTCAAATCAAAGACTTTAAAACTGGTATCCGTTCTTCTCTGCTTGACTGTCATCAGTATCGGCGGAGTGTTGAGGGTTGTGATAGTGATCTGGCCTATAAACCGGAAGTATTGACACGCGTACTAAGCACTGACATGGCGTACATGACCTTATTAGTAGGGTGGAAATACCATAAATTCAAAGCAAAAACAACAATGACCTGTGACCTGTGACCTGTGACCTGTGACCTTCTTCTTACAGAATGAAGGTCACTGGATACGGCCTGATATTCCTAGGAAATGTACGTGGCATCTTGGAACTACAGAAAAGTCGCCTCACGCACATTACAGACAGTAAGTATACACTAGGCCTAGGTTACAATTCATATCTAAGCGGCCCCTGGCTATAGGACCACAACTCACGCGTTTCACCGCGTTAGTCACGCGAATAACACCCTACCCCCCACCCGTAATCGCGTGACGTCACCCTTGTGACGTCATTGTGTTTGACGAAATTTGCGCTTTAATTCAAAATCGAAAGTATAGTCAACGTAGTTTGGTAGCTCTGCTGGCAATTCGTTAATGAATAGCCGGAGTTAAGATAAATTTGTGAATTGCATCATTATCGTCTGGGCCTCCAATTATTTGCAGTGTTGTGTAACTTGGCTTGCACGACACGTTTGTTTGCCTGGCGCGTTTGCTCGCTAAATATAGATCCAGATAAAGGTTTATCTAAATATTGCGAACGTGTTTGCCAACAATTTGCCACACATGGTTCATGCCCGTCTACACTCTTATGTGGCAGGTATGGCCTGAGTAAGGCCGTAAATGGCCCAAACACGGCCACGTGTACACGAGCCACTGTTGCGATTGCATACCCTTAGCCACATACAGGCCACCAAAGGCCAAGCGAAATTGTAACCACGCGCCATACGTATAGGCCGAACGTAAATTTCGGATTGGGTTGCAAGTCAGAACTGACAGATAATGCGGCGGTGAGGAACGATTGCAAGCTGAGAGCGTCGCTTCGTAGAAGTATTTCATTCAATTTATGCCGGAATTTTTTATTTCACAGGTTGAAGAACAAGACGAACACATTTGATTCTATACTGGGTTCGATTGGAGATACTCCTCTTGTTAGGATGTCAAGGCTTGAAAAGGCAGAAGGATTGAAATGTGAACTCTGTAAGTACACCTATGTGGCGTGTTCAATAGACTGCTTTCCCTTGAGTCCGCCCAGAATAATATCAACGGATTTTATTAAATCACTCAAGGCAAAGACGAGCATATAGCGCTTACGAAAGGGTGAAACATCTGAACAAAATGTCATCCGTAGTTCAAAGTGATTTACCTGAAAATTCTGGATTCTCAAACTGATTGCCGACACACGAATTACCGATTTATCGAGAAATTTTAATCATTGGCATCGAATTTGATTTTGAACCCGACAGCTGATTTATCGGGGCCAATATCTGATGCCAACCTCCTTACCAGACTGGCGGCCGATAGGCTATGCCGATTATCCAAAAATTATGAATATCGTATGAATATAGTATGAATATCAGCCGTGGCAATAATCGATTGATCTGCACCATTCTTGAATTATATCCAAACGTAAGTGATTTTATTTCAGACGCAAAATGTGAGTTTATGAACCCTGGTGGTTCTGTGAAAGACAGGATAGCGACGCGAATGATCGAAGACGCAGAACGTGACGGTCGCTTGAAACCAGGCTGCGGATACACAATTATTGAGCCAACTTCTGGAAACACAGGTATTATGGGATGTTAGGCTATACGCTGATGTCTATCACGCCGAATGCCATCCGGTTGGGGGTAATTATAGGTAATTAGCTGAATGGTTTGACGGTATTGGTCTTCTGATCGGGAGCTACCGTGTTAGATTCTCGATCGAGTGAAACTAAAGACTCTAACATTGGTATCCACCTGATCGTTGTATGATTGACAGTCAAGTATCGGGTGAGTGTGGAGAGTTGTGTTTGTGATAATGATTCGGGCTTTGTACCGGAAATATCGAGACGAGTATGATACTATAAACAGTGATCTGTCGTGATCCAAGATTGTAAGCGGTTGAGAACGTCATAATTTCAACACAAACGTGTTACGTTGAGTGTGAATCAGTTAAGATTGTAGCCAGGCATCCGACAATATATCGCTCTATAAACTCCACAATAGACCGCAAGTGGCAAAAAAACGTGGAATATGCTTCTACTGTCCCACCACCAAACCGCACTTAAATGACCGCTATACTTTTTTTCAGGCATTGGCCTTGCACTAGTCGCCGCTGTCAAAGGGTACCGATGTGTTGTTGTCATTCCCGACCGAATGAGCGCAGAAAAGGTAAGAAACTAAGCCTAGGTGAGACTTGTATCGCCCCTCGGCAGGCAAGCAATCAATGCAATTAAAGGAAAATTACGCACTCCCCAATACCGACAATTTGAAGTCGCCGAGGCGCGACTAGGCCTCGCACAACGTCGTTCAATATGACCATTCACCCTATTTAACTACAGACCAGGCCTTCAACCAGCTGTTGATTTCAGAGGGGCATTATGACGTCATATGTCGTCGGTGGTGGATATATTACGTCACGCTTATCCTCATCATAATCATAACTATACACGTCATTTATTTTCCGATGACGTGACACCGGAATTTGAGGAGAGACAATGCCCCTGCGCCCTTAAACCCCGGTTGAATGCATCCCACCTGACCCGTTTAAAAGTATAATTGTTATCTAGATGGACATTATGAGGGCTCTCGGAGCAGAAATCGTACAGAGTCGGAGTTCTGCCAAGATTCACGAGCCAGACTCGCATGTTCGTACTGCGTACCGTCTGCACGAAGAGATTGAAAACTCAGTGGTTTTACAACAGGTTAGTTGAAAAAAGATTTCTCGCTTCTCTGACCTTTAACCTTTCAATAAAAATGAACAGTATATTGTAAGCTAGCTGTGTCAGGGATGCCCGAGATCCTTAGTCTTACTCTGCCTAGTCATTTTGTACTTTTTGATATATCTGAATTTGTACGGTGGTGTTTTGACACTGGGGGCGGGGCGGGGAGGGCGGAGAGACCTTGTGTCATATGGGCGACTTTGTCAATATACAGCACCTACAGTTGGCTGAATGACTTCGATCCGGTCCTTCACAGAACCACCCGGTTTCATAAACTCACATTTTGCGTCTGTAATAAAATCACTTACGTTTGGATATAAGGCAAAAACGGTGCAGATCAATCGATAATTGTCATGGCTGAAATATCGCGGACGATATTCATATTTTTTGGATAAGCGGCATAGCCTATCGGCCGCTATTCTAGTAAGGAGGTAGGCATCAGATATTGGCCCAAGATGTTCAAAATCCAATTTGAGGCAAATGATTAAAATTTCTCGATAAATCGGTAATTCAGGTGTTGGTAATTAGTTAGAGAATCCAGAATACCAGCGGTCTTGTTACCAATTCTGAGACGTTTTTTTGTGTGTTTTTGCTTTTTTTTTGTCGGTCATCCCTGGCTTAATTAGTGGCTCTTTTGTTATTGCAAACACTGGCATCGTTTTTAGTACGTTGCGTCTGGGAATCCAGTAGCTCACTATGACACTACCGCTGAAGAAATATTGGAGCAGTGTGGAGGTAACCGTCTCTCTTTTCAGGGATCAAGATTTTAAAGTTTTAATAAGGTTTTAATTATGGGATGTTATTTTTTACAGGGAGTCTTGACATGGTTGTTGCTGGAACAGGTACAGGCGCTACTATCTCTGGTATTGGCAGGAAAATGAAAGAGAAATGCCCGGAATGTCAGGTAGGATGATTACCAGAATTTTCTGTTGTTGTTTTGAATTCACGCCGTTTTCAACTACAGTATTTACCAATTGCTATTACTATGGTATAGTCTCCCGACCTCGTTTTCTCAGCTCGCTCAGTTCACTAGCGCCATCTACCGGTTGTATGAAATCTGCACTAATGTTAAAGTTGCGTGGCATGTTTCAAGAACATTATTTACGAAAATATGATTGCACTGAGTCAATAAGCAAGGGAAATAGCCCCGATAGGAATGTGTGGGCGCGTAGTGTCTTGCTTAGAGAACCAGACTGTATCTGCGTATGCGTATGCGTGTGGGCGCGTTGTGTCTTGCCAGGCAGAGAAACAGACTATCTCTGCGTATGAAAATGAAGTTAGAGCGTAACAAGCTGATATGTAGACCTACAGTTTCGGCTTTTCTTTCCAGGTCGTTGGCGTCGATCCGTACTCTTCCATCATTGCACAGCCAGAATCGATCAACGTCACCAAGATTCGTGGCGTTGAAATGGAAGGGATGGGCCACGACTTCGTACCGACTACAACCGACAGGTTCGTTAAAATCATAGCATGACCACCCCCATACAAATTCGGTCAGGGTCACCACTCCATATAGGCCTACACACAAGGACCTGGTTTTAAAACCGACTTGTCGTTAGCCAACTCGTGCATTGAATATCAGAGTTAGTACCATCATGGCCTAATAATTCTCTCACTATCTTTTCGTTAGCCTACTCGTGGGATATCAGGATTAGAACTCCTATTTAGTAATCTCCGTGGTAAATGAGCCCCGACTCGGTACCCGCTAGACCTTCATACGTCACATTCTCTATTCTTCAGAGAAGTTATTGACAAACGGTTCGCATATTCACGCCTATATCGTATTCGAATACGGAATATCAGAATTAGCACCATCATAGACCCCAGGCTACGCAGTCCATAAATCTCTGCCTCGATAATCGGACACGGCGATAATTGTAGGTCGACCTCTAATTAGAACATCTTTTCATAAACTGTTCTGCAGGAATGTTGTTGACAAATGGTACAAGACTACAGACGAGCAGACATTCGTGATGGCGAGACGACTGATTAAAGAAGAGGGCCTTTTCTGTGGTAAATATATCAATCTCATTCAGTAAAACTGGCACGTTGTGATGTCCGTAAGAGACAGAAAGGTCTAATGAATGTGCAGGCGACCTGTATTATTTCAGTAAATAATGCATTCGTCTGTTGTAGATCGACAAATAACGTAAAACGTCAACAGGGTATTGAAATCGCTATAGATGTTAGTAAATGTACGCGCACAAGTTCCGTAATGGCGATCACCCTGTTGTGACGATAATCATCATAAACTTAAGTAATGTACACAGAAAAACTTGCAGGTCCGCCCGACAACCTACGAAATGTGTGGCGTTGTAGCCTATATATATAATATATACAGTATATGGTGATGACGTACGAATAGACAGCAAAATGAGTAGCGATGTATTTCGAGGCCGGAGGACGGCGTGGACGTAGCTCTTTCTAACCCAATAACCCTACTTCCTTTTCTTAAGCATCGACGTGGTACTCTGTGCGTGTCAGCGACGCAACATGCTTTAGATTCCTATCGTGTGTAAACTTTCCTCGCATAATGACACATGCCGCATTCCAATTTGTAAAATAGATTGATTGAGTGACTTTTTTATTCCTTTATTATAATAATTATAATTATAATTCCTTACCATGCACCTCTGGTTATCGTCTCTAATGCATTATTTCAGGTGGTAGCAGTGGAGCGAATGTTCACGCAGCTGTTGAACTTTGTAGAGATTTGAAAGAAGGACAGAAATGCGTTGTTCTATTACCGGACACAATTCGAAATTACATGTAAGCTGAAGCTGTTTGATATATTGAAAATGACATCGGGGTTGATTGGGAGGCGTTTCTGTGTAATGTTATCTCTGAGATTCCAGGAGCTCTAGCGTCTAGATAAATCTGACCATGGCCTAATACCCTAGGAACTAAAGTAGGTCATGATCTGGCTCTCGCATAGACCTAGACGTATCCGTCGGGCGTCGGCTACGTAACGAAAACCGTTATGTACGCCATCAAGATCCAAAACTCTGATCTTTGGACGACCATTTTTGTCTGGATGCAGAGGGCCTACTACATAACGATTTGGGTCTCCCGGCGCATTGCTCCATTTTTTATTTTGGAATTAATGGCGTTTTTGAACTACTATGGTCATATACGCCTACAGCGCGGATCACTATTACAACCACGGCTCTCCGCACTTCTCCGATACCGACTGCCAAGCAGGAAAGGAACGGATACCAATTTTAAAGTCTTCGATTTGACTCGGTCGGGAATCGAGCCCGGAACCTCCCGATCAGATTGCGGACAGTCTAAACCACTCGACCAACTGAACGGTCCGCATCGCTTCTGATTCGCTTACTATCAAAAATTTGTCCTGACACTACCCTATCATTAGAAATCCTAAAATCAAATCGTCCGTTCTCATTTCGATTGTGAATTTATTTTAATAATTTAATTAAGCCTTATAGCAGGTCCCTTGACCTCTGTCTCAAATATCGTTAACTCTTGTATCTAGGACAAGATACTTGATGGACAACTGGATGGTTGAACGAAATTACATGGCGGAAGAGACTGACAATGCAGAATGGTATGAATTGTTCCAATTATTGACTGCGGCCGTATTATCCATGTTGTCTGGAGCTTCTAACCCATGTCCGTTTGATTTCACCCGTCCCTTCTTCGTTTGCATATTTCTAAGGCGGGGGTGGTGTGTTTGTGTGTGTTTGCGCGGCAACGCGGTGTGGATTCTGCTCGTGGGTACTTTTCTCGTGACTGGATTAGAGGTGGCACTCTTGCAACATGCGACATACTATATATTCGTATAGTGGGTGGTTTCCTGTTTCCTCCTCGACGTTTCAGCGAAAGATTGATAAAGTGATTGATTGATTGATTGGTTGATTACTAAATTGATTGATTGATTGGTTGATTGCTAAAGTGATTGATGGATTGGTTGATTGTTAAATCGATTGATTGGTTGTTTGCTAAATCGATTGATTGGTTGATTGCGAAATTGATTGGTTGATTGATTGGTTGCTGACTATATCGGTTGGTTGATTGATTACTAAATCGATTGATTGGTTGATTGAGTGATTGGTTGATTACTGAATCGACTGATTGATTGGTTGATTGGCCGTGTACTTATGGAAGCGCCTGTTATTCTACTTTTCATTGAAAATTTAGTTTAACCAAATGCCTTAAAATTGGTATCCGCTCTCCGCTTGGCGGTCAGTATCGCGGGAGTGTGGAGGGTTATGGTTGCGATAGTGATCCGGGCTGCAAACTGAAAGTATTGACGCGGGTACGAATCATGGACCTATGCGTGTATGACCTTAGTAGGGTGAAAGCGCAATAAATCCCAAAAGCAACAACACTGAAGTTGCAGTGCCGCGATAAGTCTGCTACAGCCGTGACCATGCTTCGTTAAGTTGCATATTATTCTCATACAGAATTTAAGGTGGACTTATACAAATTTTGCAGGTGGTGGCATCTTCCTGTGGCGAGCCTCGAGCCGAGTATTCCAGTGTCTATTTTGCCTTCAACAACATGTTCCGATGCCTTGGATATTATGAAGCGTTATGGATTTGATCAGATACCAGTCGTTACTGATGAAGGGTAAGTAAGAAATGGATGTTTAAGTCACCACAGATTTAACCTTATAGATGAGCGTAACTACGAAAGCTTGTGAATTATTCCGATCAGGGAGATCTAGATTAGATTAGATTAGATATCCCTGATTCCGATAAACCGGAGCCTTGGTTTATTGAGAATTATAACATTCTCAAGCCATCAAGTGAAAATGGATAACTGTGATAAATCTGAGGTGAATATTCATTCGTGTATTCTATCTATGTCGTTCTACTATGCTACTGTTCGTTGGTATGAACCAAACGAAGGCACGTGGCTGTGTATTCAATGTGTGTCACTTTCTCTCTATCTCATATCTGACAATTTAGAGAAATCATTGGCATCGTGATTATGAAAAAGTTGATGACGAGTCTCACATCTGGAAAAACGAAAGCCTCCGACAGTATAGAGAACAACGTATTTACAAAGTTTACCAAGGTGAGTTAGATCATACCGCATGGCGACAGAAGTAGCAGAAGACGAGAAGGCACAGTATATGAAATTTGAGAACCCCACCACAGATTAAATAACATCCGGCCATACTATTGGTGATGTCCGTAAACAGAAGATATACGTGCTGTAATTTACGCAGCCAACAATATGTCACCGACCGACCAGCAACACCATAAATGGTTATAAAGTGCATAGGCCTACATGTAATTGCGTAAGCGTGGTCAGCGCCACAGTCTGTTGATTGAACAGTTCTGTTGTCGGACGCTCGGACCCCTGATCTTTCGGCAGATAGTCTACTGTATTTGGCGATCATTTTATCAAACTGATATTGAGTTTCGTAAATTCGTGAAAGGAGCCTTCGGTGGGTGGCCTAATAACCACCAGGAATCGACGCATTTTCCCAATTTGGGTCAAAATTTTCTTTGAACATCTCATTGAATTATTCAGGTTGACGCGTCACATTCACTGAAACGGGTATCCAGGTTGCTAGAAGATCATGATTTTGTTTTGGTTACACACGATACACTTCGATGTAAGTATAACTTCAAACAGCTATATCCATCCTATATATATGCCTAAATAGTTTGCACGAGCCGAAACAGGGTTCCTGTTTCTCCTAATCAATAACTTTTCCAATCAGAAATAATTTATGTTCAGCCCAAGTATGGCTCGAGGCTACAATTGCGCGTGGCCCGTGTGTCGCAAAAGGTATGCAAACGCAACATTGGCCCGTGTACAGGCGACCGTGTTTGGGCCATTTACGGCCTTATTCAGTCCATAATTGGCCCACGCAAATGCAAAAGGGCATGGACCACGAGGGGAAAATATATGCATGGGACAGGTCATTCCCTGACAAGGCCGTGGGGGGCGATATAATGTGTGGCGTTCCATACGAAAGCCTCACCAAACCCACACCAGCGTCACGTATACAGACGCTCGTATTTTTCGACTGGGTTATACAAATTGATAACTCAGAATGCACAGTGCTGAAATGCGAGAGAGTAGGCCGCCTATACCCGGGATAGGAATCTGGTAGCATGTTGGTTGTAGTCCACACCAAAATGCAAGGAAAGGCCCCATCCCGGTAGGAGTCAACGGCATGTTGCGTGTTCCGACTCACAAAGGCTCAGCCGCAAATGGCGTGACTGACACTCGTACTTTACGGTTATTTAGAGACAATTGTCCCCGCAATTGGTCACTTAAGCTATCTTGCTTATAGAATTCTTACCCATAACCGTTGCAATTTACCGCACTGAGACGCCTTTTGATCGAATTTAACCCAAACTCTGTACAGGTGAAATTGCTGGCATGGACAGAAATGGCGAACTGTTGAAGATCCCTGACAATGGCAAACGTAAGTTCACACCCTTTAAGTGTCCGTATGCGTCGCGGTCATAGACTGAAATGGTGTCCCCCGCTCGCATTTTGCAGATTAAATGGTGTGGTGTCTGTCATCATTTGCGTGGTTGCTGATTGAGTTGATTAGACTATATACATTTAATGATTTCGCCTCCCATGGCCTACCAAATATATTGCATCTAGAGCATGTTGCGGGTTGCCACGCATAGACACTCAGAGAACCACCTACTAAGAGTCTGTTCTGCCTGCCTCTACCATTATTAATGGTCCATCACCACCTATTTCTATTACATGGAACAGAACTGTCTCTTTTTACCCTGGTACGTGGTGTAATGGTATATAGGTCGTCGGCGAGGGGGGTTGACTCCGGCTCCTTCGATGCCTCCTTATCCGGCCTGCATATGCACCAGTATGTGCGTATATCATGCGACTCCGTGTAAATGCAGCTAAAATCAAATGGCGTCCTTTCTTGCCCTTTTCAAATGATTGTGCGATGCGACAACACACATTTTGGTTTCAGGTGAAGAGGCTGAGAATTTATACGGAATTGTTACAGTTGTGGATTTTTGCGATTATCTTGCAAAGAATAATTCTCAATGAACCTGCACAGAATCTTGTTTTTCTACCTCCCATGAAAATTTGAAAGTAGTAGTATAATTCATCGTTTAAATTGAATTTTTTGCCTGTTTTTGCAACACTTTGTAAATGTGTTTGCCACGAGATACGTCGTATGTAGTCTTAGGCCTATAAGTAAGGTTCGACCGATTCTAATCAAGACCGACAATCGGCTTCCAGCCAAGTAAAGAACGTCTGTATTTGATATCGAGCTTGATACTCCACCGCTATTTGTAATCGGCCATCTATCGAAGCCGATATTCGCGATCTTTCGATAAATGAAGGTCGACATTCATACCGTAAGATAATCGGTATCAACCGTCAGTCAAGAATGAGGTCCATCGGGCTAGATACTCAACCGACTCGGCCATCTATTGAAGCCGATATTCATGATTTTTCGATGACGAGCCATGAGTCCAGATGAACAGGCTGATTATCGTGTCGGCCTTGAAAAATCCACATCGGTCGATCTCTTGATTTTAACTTTTGGAATTCGAGTGTTTTTCCAATTTTTGAGGCTCTCGTAGCCGTTGTTAGGATGCAATCTGTTGTGTTACGATATATGCTGTAGACTCATTTCATATTTCTCTCTCCGCAATATTGTAAATTTCTCCTAGTGCTCTATGTTGGATCGTTTTGAATGCACGTTTCAAGAATAAATATTGACAATACATAATAAAGTACAGTTGACTCTGAAGTTTCGTCCGTGTCAGTTTTTGTTAGTCCAGCTACTTCGCTGAATCCGCGCGCCGTTTACTAGCTTCAAGACAACGACAAATCACATAGGATACAATCTGTCTCCTTGACGATTTCCGATACTGATTTTTCAAAATATCGTGTTACAAATAACTGGACTCATAGCTGCGAGATCACAAGGCTTCCCGTAGGCCTATATGCATGGTCTACTAAATTAACTAAAAATGAATGAACAGGCCCTAGTGCATACATACAGTATGCATGACCAACATATCGCAACAAGCCCCGGTGGTCATATGTGTGACGTCTATACCTTTCGCAAAGAACATAATTATTATCTGCGTACCGGGCGATCTCCCTTTGTACGTGGAGAGATCACGATAAAGGAAAATGTCGGTTGGCTGAAACGAAAGATTGGTTTTGGAACGTCGAGCAAGCGTCAGTCGACCGAAAACAAAATATCAAAAAACTCATTCGAATCCTGCGGTGTGACAGCAAATTGGGGTAGTAATCATAAATGATCTACGCCCAAGTTACAAACACGAGGCCTAAGTTACAAACTAGGAGGCCTAAGAACGGAACGACACTATGACCACGTGATCGTATAGACTCACGCGGCCTCTGCATATATCTGAGTACCACTCTTCACTATTAATAACACCTCGTCTCGTCTCTCCTCGGTTTGTGTTTGTAAAGGAAATCACGTTAGCGTCTATTGGGGAAAGAAAGTTAAACTGCACTTCAATACGTGAGATCATCTTGACCAAACGGGATTGGCCGTACAGCGCGCCGACGAAGTCCAGCTTTAGTGGGCATTTTTCACGCATCAGACCGCCGGTCTGAGTACGTTAGGCCATCGCCTACTCTAGGTAAAGTAGGCCATGGTTAGGCCTTTAAAACTGTCTGTGTACAGTGCGCTCCGACGGCCTAAACGTTCTCGCCTCGCGAACCTCAATCCGTCACGACAAGACTAGCCCCGTCGGTCAAAGCCAGTCTTGCATCTCCCTGCATCACACTGTCAAAAAACTGAAAGAGTCCCTGACCTGACCAGTACAGAAGCTCAGGTGAATCGGGCGCTACATTCGAAACCCATCTCGCAACTGACCGGTTATACAAAAAGCTCCCTTGGAGCAAACAGATATATCTAGCAAACATAAAGATGTTTCCTTGAAACGTATCGACTAAATGATCCTCCATGTTACAATCACCGTATGCCTAAGATTCTAATCGAAATGATGGTACAATTACTTCTACTTCTAAGGACTAATTTACAAACTAGAGAGGCGTTCAACAAAAATCAACAGAAGACATAAATTACGAAATACTGCATTTCCAACCCCATGGACGAATAAAAACGTAGGCAAACTCACAGTTGTGCTCGCTCCTCTTCATCTCTATTTGAGACCTTTGCAGTGATTCTAGACCTGATTTTTTCCCCACTAGTGACCCACAATCCACCTACCAACCACCCAGCAAGGTAAGAGTCAACGTATCGTCGGTCCACGAAGGACGCCCGGCATCTCAGCTAAAGATGAGGGAGTCGAGCTAGCGAGACAAACATTTGAGGTTCGTAGCGTGAACCTTGACTGGCAGAAGCCCACGAAACAGTGATTTTGTAATAATCAGGACTCGGCTAAAAATGCCTGATCACTGGCCGCGATAATACGTATGACACCGACCTCGCTTCGAGAACTATCCCTAACAGATCCCTATCTAAGCTAAGTAGTAGTCTAGTGCAGTGACCCTGAAGAAAAGTGCACAATTATGCCCTATCAGCCCACAGCCAAAAATTTAGCTAACTAACATACCGGTACTCTAGAATTCAGACAACTATGCATAACCGACGTGTTGCCAAAAGACACTATGACAGAATTAGAATGACTTCTAGAGTAGCGAGTTAGTTTGCCATACGCCAACGAATAGGCCCATTACCAACACCTAACGAAAAGAACAGAAAATAGACTCGGCTAGCAATATTATACAAAATGAAATCACTAAGACTAAGGGTAAACAAGCGGCCTCAGTTATGCAGCCGCTAAATAATATATGATGACCGAGTGTAAATCAAATTAAATCCCGGCCGAGTCACACCAAAGACGACATTTTATCTTAAAATTGGTATCTGCAGCTGCCTGTTAGATGGCAGCATCAAGGGGTTGTGTGGATGGCAGGGGTGGCGTTTAAAGTGCCACAACTCATACCGTCTCCTCCAAATATATGGAGCAACAGGAGAGAGAGGGAGGGAATTCAAAGAATACATCAAAAAGTAAGCTCTGGGAACTAAATTCTGTTGAAAACGTCGTTATTTTGTGAAAATGGCACTCATAAACACGAGAAAAGATGACGAAAATAGGTATGAATGAACAGAAACGCACACGAAAAACAGCGAAGGTAAATTGGCCGAATCATTAGGCTGTAGGCTACCCTATTAGCACTAACTAATCCACCTTTCCGTCGACAGTGAAGAAGCTGCAACGGTGCCCTATAAAATATTTTGGTGCTCCTAATCTCGCCATGATTTCCGCGGTTGGAAATACGGGTTTGGACTTGCATTAAGCCTAAGTGCATAGATAGTTTAATACCGATCATCCTCGACGTCACGCTCCAGTTTGAATAGTCGCTTGCGTAAGTCCATTATGCAAGTACGGTAAGTCCAAGTCTTTCCTACCTGGCCGTTAAATCGGCTAAGTACAAGACTACGAACCTGTAGATGTGAAGGGTTTGAGAACGATACGACCGCTACTATAGAGACTAATTAATAATTAGTAATTATGGAGGCACACTAAAATAGGAACCGCAGAGTTACTGATACTAAACGGCAAGGTGCTGCATTGCGGACAACGTAGAAATTCCGGCGGGACATCCAACGTAGCAAAGCAAATGTTCTGGGTATCTGGCCAGCGAATCTGAAGACCACTACTATAGAGACAAATTATGAAGGTACTGTACACTAAAATACGAACCGCAGAGTTACCGATACTAAACGGCAAGCTGCTAAATTGGGGACCAGGCAAATCTAGATATGTTAAGCGAAACAGCTCTTCGAACCATCACGAGATCGTCGCCCAAATGAGTTCGCCAACACGATTCGAAAATTTTAGCGCCAACGCGGCTCAGTGATTATACCCTCGGGGTTAACTGCTCGTTATCAGCCCCTAGCGGGCTAGCATAGGTAGCGTGACGGCTAAGTTGAAAACTCTCTTGCCAACGCCAAGTGATGTTAATGTTCCGTTTAGAAATTTGTATTTTGATTAACAAGTCATTAGGAAAAGTTGGAGGATAAATGTAACGACCATTTCTAAAGACAAATTCATCAGAGGGAGCGTGCAGCAGACTGAATATGTCTGCCTGCATAGCCTGTCTGGCATTTCACGAGAATCTCTCGCCGGCGAACAACCTGCAAAGCTGCTGTGCCATTGCGATGTTTTAGCCTATGCCAGAAACGGTCAGAGAAATAACGTCTCCCTAGCT
Source organism: Botrylloides violaceus (assembly GCA_030412335.1). NCBI lineage: Eukaryota > Metazoa > Chordata > Ascidiacea > Stolidobranchia > Styelidae > Botrylloides > Botrylloides violaceus. Next base: position 804,157 of record JASFYC010000494.1, on the reverse strand, counting down.
CAGCTTGGCTCCAGTTCCTTTCACCGTAAAAACGCAAATCTTCGCGAGCACTGAACTGTCACCTCCCCAGTAACTTTCATTAGAGCATCGAAATATATATTCTAACAGAACTGCTGCGAAAACTCAACGGTGCGACCTTCTACGCTATTCCTTTCACTGCAATAGGCTACCACACTTAGCAAAACGACGCTCCGACCTACACGACAACAGCGCCCAAATGACCCAGCGCGCCCAAATTCCAGCGCCAACTTTGTGCAATGATTGCTTCCCCGGGTTTTCGTGATTCGATCAATCGAAATTGATGCTAGGGTGAAACTCTGACGATGAAAGAGTGAAGCATTAAATTTTCAGCAGGAACTTCCTAGCGGAGTAACCGGTTTTCGCACGGGACGAAATGTGATGGAAGTATAATATAATGTAATTGACACACAAAATAGTGGAGCCGATGGCGGACGATTCAAATAGTAATAAATATAAAAAGTCACCACAGATTTAACGTCCAGTCCAGTTTATTGGTATATAATACACAAGCTTTCGGAGCTCAGCTCCTTCATCAGGTGAAGATGTAATTGACGAAATACTTGAGTGAATAAATGCACAGCCGCAGAACAACTAAACAATTAAATCAAAGTAAAGAACTTAAAGAGCTAGAAACATTAGAGAACACCACACCACATCACAAAACTTCATGGTACGCTACAAAAATGAATAACTGCACAACATAGTGAAACAGCTGAGCATAGGCCTATACCCTATAGAATACCGTACCGAATCAGGAATTTGTTCTCTCTGGAGCGACAAACTCCCATTTCATCGCGTGTATCACATCAGGAATTTGTTCTCTTTCGAGAGACAAATTCTCATTTCATCGCGTGTATCACTGTAGATAACTAGCTTAGTTATCTCTATCACCTCTATCACATGTGTCAATTAATTTACTTTACGGCTAGACAAGTTGACGTTGATTGATACGTCAACAAATACAGCGCGTTAATGCGTCGCAGTTTCGAATGGGTATTGATTACATTAGCTTCTCCTGTACAAGTAGGTGCTATCTGAGGGAAGTTATTCTTTCTACATTTATGTAGGCCAGTAGGCCAGTATAGCTACAGCTGTAGCAGATTATCGGTAAGGCGCTTAGATGTAATGGGCATTATGCTATGCTTGCTGAAGCACGTGTAAGTTATCATAGTAGAGCAGAGCCAGTTCCTGAAGGTTGAAAGCCAGTCAGTCCGTTTTTGCTAAGACTATATGCTGTAATGTTTATACGCTATACCCTTGGGCAATATTAATAAAGTATTGTTAAGAATAAGTGTCCTATTATCTTACTTCTTTTTCAGAGCAGTGTGTTACAACAATATCGTGTGTATTAGCTTACATCTAATAGTTACTAACAGACAAAATGGATTTAAACGGCAATGGCACGGTATGTATAATGTATAACTATGATATAAGCCAGCCAGATTATAAAAACTATATTTGCATTAAAATACAATAATGTTATTCTAGCCTAGTGTTTTATCGACCAACAGTGCCCTGAAACTGGACCATTGTGTTGGCCAGTGTCCTAGTTGGTTGTAAAATCAACCATCATAGTGTGTCCGGACTGGCAAATTCTTACTTCTTTGTTCTCTGACAGGCTGAAGAATCTTGGATACGTCCTGACAAAGCACCAAAATGCACTTGGCATTTGCGAACAACAGAAAAGTCACCTCATTTGCATTACAACAAGTAAGAAACCAGGAATAAGACTATGTACATTTTTGTCATTGTTTGTTTTTACTGCATCGAGGCTGACTCTCTGATATATGCACACAGTAGGCTCTAGGCTATCTACTAGTGCAAAAGGATCTGTTGTGATGACGCAGATTCGCGTGATATACCAGTACCGGTACACACATAGTAGGCTACTGGGTACAAAAGCATCTATCATGAACCGTGTTATATGCAAGCTGGATGGTTATCTAAGTCAAGCACCCCTTCCGTACTATCTGCAATGCACTGGCCATCTAGCGAGGAAGCATCTTCAGTATAATGCGGCTGGGATTTGTATTTTCTACCCACAAGCTGGATTCATGATTAATGAGGGATGACTTTACAGCATGGAACCAGTAGCTTATGAGAAGTTTTATGGTCAAAATTCCTTCTGATATTCAAATCCTTGATGTATAATTATTAGACCAAAAGACCGCACAAAACCATTCGACTCCATTTTGGGGGCTATAGGAGACACTCCTCTGGTACGAATGTCAAGAATAGAGAAAGCTGAAGGACTGAAATGCGAACTATGTAAGTAGGCTTGTTTGTTTACAGTCAGCAAAGAATTTGCATAATTGTAACATCTCGACCTTAGGATATTGGCCAATAAGTCAATTGGTAGCCTACTGGTACCCAATTTTTATCTCTACGATTTTGATTTTTTTGCTGCATATTATATACACAGGCCCACAGTCCTGCGCAACAATTAGTATATATAATTATATATTACTATCACTTGTAGACTGGACGAGAAGGTTCTGAAATAGCGTCAAGTAAAGTGTCCCTTTGTCTCTATTGTGGTGGTCAGTTAGCAGAGACGTTGTTTATTCAAGTCTTTTCAGGTGTGGTTTGATGCAACCAGGGCTCTAGTCCACCACAACCCACGGATTTGTAACATTACTGACTGTTTGCTGAGAGCCTAGCCACGCTATTAAGCTATCTCAACTCGACTCAATCATTTTTCTTTTTAATTGACAAAGATGCAAAATGTGAATACCTGAATTCTGGCGGTTCTGTAAAAGACAGAATTGGTCTTCGAATGGTTGAAGATGCGGAACGGGAAGGTCGTATCAAACCTGGATATACTTTAATTGAACCAACTTCTGGAAACACTGGTATGCTATTAGAAATTCTAGATATATACTGATTTGAAGGCAGTTTGATTGCAGTGGCAATGGCATGTGAGATATTCCTGCCTCTACACTTTAGATCATTGGGAAGATGACACAACCTCAAATATCCAGTCCACTTCTGATAGGTTGTGTTAAAAAAAGTTTTGTTTGATCGGCCCTACAAAACATTGCTTGAGTAGATTTATGTGCTAGTGAGACACTGGCCTTCACAATTATAATTCTATATAGGCCTAGGCTACTGCATGCATATGCACACTGGTACTTGTGTCTCCCATGACATTCACACATACACACACTACTGGTGCATATAATTATATGCAAAACATGGAGACTCTGACTCTCTCTAAGTAACCCAAAATTTTTACACTAATTTGCATGAAATCCATGTTCAAACAGGTATTGGGTTGGCATTGGCTGCGGCTGTGAAAGGATACCGCTGTATCATCGTGATGCCAGAGAAAATGAGCTCAGAGAAGGTACAGTAATATCCTGCATTTGATGATATTTAATGTTATGTATCAGGGGATTGACGGGCAGATAATTTTGTTTCATCTCACAATGTACATTAGATTTGGTTCCTGTAGTGTGGTACTCTATTCTGATAATGAATAGATAGGAGGGTGGGGACCTCAAGGTCTTGATTAGTCACCACCTGACAATTGGTCCATCCTGATGGCTGGATTTTGATTAAGGATAAATTATATATATATCGGTATTTCAAAGGTCAATGTACTTATGGGTCTTGGAGCAGAGATTGTTCGTACACCAACGTCAGCTTCTTTTGAGATGCCTGAATCACATATCAGAGTTGCTCAAAAATTGCAAAAAGAGTTGAAGAACGCTGTTATTCTCGATCAGGTAAGTGTTGGCAGATTTCTGATTCCGCTCACATTGAGTGTAAAACTTGGTCTGAACAAGGCTCAAGGGATTGTCAATTTTGCATGTTTCAAATATTTGAAATTTAAAAAGGTTTAAATACTACGTCTGAAATTGCAAGACTTTTGATCTACTCCTGTGTTGCTTATGATATGGCATTCCTCACACATCTGGCAAACTCCTACAACAATTTTAATAGGTCCACACAATTTTACAGTAATAATTTCTGTGTGAAGTTGGAAGATTTGTTTAACTTGTTGCCCTCATGTCATGTCCTATGTTGACTTGCGTGATTCAGCAAGCCTAAGAGTGCATGCTTGATGTATACTGCAGTACTTAAGTAGGATTACACAGCAAGCCGTTATATGACGAAGGTACTGCATGTATGAGGAGGCATTTTAACATATATATCAAGTATCAAACGCGGACTTTATGGTTACTTGTATAAATTTCTGATATGAAAAATAGTGCAGTTGATGGTGGACGATCCAAATTGATCCAAATGGATAGAATAAGACAATAAGTCACCAGAGATTTAATCCTAACCCTAATCCAGTGTGTATATTGGAAATTTGGAATATAATTCATTAATTTTTACAGTACACCAATGCTGGAAATCCTGTTGCTCACTATGATACCACAGCTGAGGAAATAATTACTCAGTGTGGAGGTAAGTTTGTTTATAGAATAATCTAGACTTAAAGCCTTGCTCAAATTTAGCGTAAAACTTAACCCCTGGAACGAGAGTGTAAAACGGTGAGAGTGAGTTTTAAATAAGTCACATGATCGCGAAACATCAACAGACGTTGCGTTGTGAAGTCAGAACCTTCATCTCATCAGAGCGAACTTATAGCCTATGATTTATCGCAAGTTATTCACAATTGGTTACTGTCAGTGTGCCAGTATTAATTATGAGTTTACATTTTACAATGTTATTATTTCCCCTATATCCAAATTGCCTTCCTCGCCACATGATATATATATAATTATAAGTAGGGTTCTGAAACTTTGTGAATAATGAAGTTCCGGTTTCCGTCCAGGAGTTAGAACTGTAAGGGCATTCTCTATTGCCTATGATAAATCACAAGTATATTAATTTGCTTCGGCTATTGTTAGTGTACCAGTATTTAGTAAGAGTTTACAATAGAAACAATTGGCCTATTATCATTTCCCATTTCCAAAAGCTTGTAAATTATAATGATGTTTTCCGACCTAATTCTTCTGGGAGTTCTTCTGAGGTGACAGTGTGTTTAATATAAGTTTTGTAAAGAAGATCACCACAGATTTAGCGTCCAGCCTTAGTTTATTGAGATATTCATTCCATCTTCACTTGATGAAGGAGCGGAGCTCCGAAAGCTAGTGAATGTTTTAATTCTCAATAAACTAAGGCTGGACGCTAAGTCTGTGGTGATCTTCTTTACAATATCTATTGATCGTCCGCCACCGGCTTCACTACACTCTTTAATATAAGTTTGCAGTATTATTATTTCTACGTCTTTGTAATTTTTCAGGTGATCTTGATATGGTTGTGGTCGGAGCAGGGACGGGAGGAACTATTTGTGGGATTGGACGGAAAATAAAGGAGAAATGTCCAAATTGCAAAGTGAGATTTCATGATTTTCTTGTTATATTTTTACTCTCACACCTCTCTCTCTCTCAAATGATGCATCAATTTGTGCTTGGACTTGTAGCCCTCTATAGTTTATAATTTCCACCAGGTTGCAGGGTAGGGACCGCTTCAGTGAGCTTGTGGTTAGACACCTGTAAGCTGATTTCTTTCAAAATTTCCACTGGTAATCAGATTATGCAATTTATCATTTTGTTTCAGGTGGTTGGTGCTGATCCATTAGGTTCGATTTTGGCGTTGCCAGAACAATTGAATGAATCAGATATCAAATTTTACGAGGTTGAAGGGACAGGGTATGATTTCATTCCCACAGTACTTGACAGGTAAAAAAAAACACTGCTTCACTTAGAGCTAACGTACTAGGCTACACAGTCTTTGTTTCTTGTGTTAAACTTGCACCAATGAAACACTGTTCAGATCTGTTGTGGATAGATGGTACAAGACTGGAGATAAAGAGTCGTTCATTATGGCAAGAAGACTTATCAGAGAGGAAGGATTTCTTTGTGGTATGTCATAATGTTACTGAATTTTAAATCCAGACACATTCATCTTGATTCCTAAAGCAAAAAGCATCTATACACCTAATATGCTAAAAAGCCATACAGCATTGCATGTCAGTGACTGACGTTTGTTGAATAGGATTATTGCAACCACCATAAATAGAATAAAGGATAATTTATATTGACGCAAGCGATGTCCGTCTGCCTATTCTCTAATACATAAACCGGGATATTGGATGAGGTAGGATCTCTCTCTCTCTCTGCAAATTGTGTTTCCCAATTCATATTACCGATGACATCAATTTTCAGGCGGAAGCAGTGGAGCCAATGTCCATGTCGCTGTGCAAGCTTGTAAGGATTTAAAAGAAGGACAAAAATGTGTCGTCGTGTTACCTGATTCGGTTCGCAACTATATGTAAGTCTCATAGCATGGGCATATTATAGACATAGACCGGTTCAGATCTAAATTCTCTCACATGGATTTGGATGTTACTGTTGTATATCACTGGAGTGTCGTAGAGTGTTCAGTTAAAGCCCAAGGACATTCATCAGTGAATAGGAATATTTCGAACTAAAAATTTGAACATGTCTCTGCAGGCTTGCTCTGCAGGTTTTACAGCAAAACCGCATTGTGAGTATTTTGTTGGATGGCTTCCACATTGATTCGTGGACTTCTACACAATTCAATAATGTTGCCCGGCTATTAAATCATTTTAATTGACTTTAAATTGTTCAGTGTGTGAATCAATTACCATTCCGGGTAACTTAATTGTACATTCACGTATGTCAACGACGCCTGTAATGACAAATGTGTGGTCTACGCCACTTCTGTACGAGTTTGAGTGGCTGTTAGATGTGGGTGTGGCTTGTAATTGTCATTACTGGCAAAGTGGATGATGAGGATGTCATCCATACTGCATTACTACTTCCAATTTATTCTGGCTTTTATACTGGTATAACTCATCCATGCATGTCTTAAAACTAGACTCTAAACTAGAGCTGGTTTAAGTAAGGAAGTAAACTTGAAATTATTACTTAAGTAACAAACTTCTTGAGTCATTTTAAACTTTTTTCAAGTAATTGATTTTTTAGGTAGACTCTTACTTAAGCTATAATTAAGACTTAAGTATGATATAGCGTACTTGAACCCAGCTATATCTAAATAGACTTAACTGAATGTTTACGGAGATAAATTTTCATTTCTCTAGCAGTCTAATTTATGTTTTTTTAGGACAAAATTCTTGAAAGAGGATTGGATGATTGAGAGAAACTTCTTGCCTGAGAAGAATGCTGATAAGAAATGGTAAGATATGTCATCATTTTGAACTGTCTACAACTGCAAATTCTGGAATAATGCTAATTTCTCAAAAACGACTTGAAATTAGTCATCCCAGATTTAGCAACCAGTCCAGTTTTTTGGAATAAGATTCAAAAGTTTATGGAACTCTTGTCCGTCATCAGGTGAACATGGCCTTGAAATTGTTTTCATGTTACACCATCTTACCTATTGGAAGAGTGTAGTGGATCCGATGGCAGACGATCAGTAGATATTGTAAAGAAGATCACCACAGATTTAGCATCCAGCCTTAGTTTATTAAGAATAGAACATTCAATAGCTTTCGAAGTTCCGCTCCTTCATCAGGTAGTAGTAATAGATAGAATAAGTAACCACGGATTTGACGTCCAGACCAGTTTATTGAAATAAAATTCACATGTTTTTGAGGATGCAACATTTGACCGTCTTAGTTAGTGATCAACTGTGCATTTTTTACTGAGTCGAGATATCTTTTTGCTCTAGGTGGTGGGACCTGCCGGTATCAAAACTTGAACTCAAACCTCCTGCTACAATCCGTCCATCAGCTAAGTGCAGCGTGGCTCTTGAAATCATGGAAAAACAAGGATTTGATCAACTTCCGGTTATCAATGAAAATGGGTAAGTTCTTTGACATTTTGTTAGTCCCTTACCCAGGGTTTATATTGCATGCAAGGATTGAAGGTATTTGTATATAGCTGAAGGTGCAGTCCGCTTTATTGGAATATAATTCACGAGCCTTCAGAGCTCTTCTCCTTCGCCATGAAACAAAACAAACAAAGTATCGGACATGCATTAGTATTTAATGAACCAATTTTGTTGTAGGCAAATTGTTGGAACTGTTACCTTAGGTAACATGATGCAAAATCTGCTGTCCGAGAAGATACAGCTTACAGACCCGGTGGAGAAAACGCTTTACAGAGGTTTCAAAAAGGTAAATGTCTGTTCAAACTAGGGATCAGCCAATTTTATCCGCCCGAATGATAAATCAAGTCGATATTCATGATTTTTCGATAAATCAGTATCGGCCAATAGCCGAGTAAAGAGAATTAAAGATTATTAGATATTGGCCTTGATAATATTCACCGATTATAATTGTGAAAAGCCAATAATTGATAGATTTAATTTAGCGGATGTTCATGATTTGTCATTAGTAATAATTATTATTACCAATTATATTTGGTATCGGCTATTAGTCAGATGAAAAATCAATGTTGGTCGATCTCTAGTTTAAACAAAGTGAATAGTTGATACTCAGACACCAACATAACTGAGGGTGTGCTTCAGTGCAACTGATGAGAAAGATGAGACTTCCGTGAACAAAGGTTTCCCACTTCATCTATTTGTTATATCTAAATATCTCTTCAATTGCAGATCGGACTTAACGACAACCTGAAAAAATTATCAAGGATGCTTGCAAGTGATCACTTTGCGATTGTCACACATAACATATTACGATGTGAGGATACGTTATTCAGGCTTAATGAATGAATTTACCATCCTAACTAACTTGACGTCCGTTTTCTGATCGGGAGGTCCCACATTCTGTTCCCAACTGAGTCTCGGGTTCTATCCTCTATCAAGTCAAACCACCGTTGTCCATTTTGTGATCGGGAGGTTTCGCGCTCAACGGAGTCGAACCAAATCCTTTAATAGTGGTATCTTTTCCTTCTCTACCTGACAGTTATTATTGAGGGAGTGTGGAGGGTTGCAATTATGTTAGTGACCTGTGGTGTACGATCTGAGTACTAGTTTAAAATGCCTGTCCACTCTGCCAAACAATAAATGTCCTTTGTTTTCAAGGCGATATAGCAGATATTGAAGAAAAGTTGACGTCTCTACGTATCAGTGGAACTGGTTAGTGTCCTACTGTTCTTTTCTTCTATCATAGTTTTATATCTTGTAATTTCTGTACAGGTGATGGCGATGATCATATATTCGGGATCATAACATCAATCGACTTCTGTCGTTTCTTGGTGAAAAATGCCCGAAAATGATGGTACAACTAATAACAGACTCTTGATTTTACATGGTGATTTTGGTGATTGTTTCTGCGCCATGTAGTCACAACTCAATATTGCCCATCAAAAATTACACAAGATGCATCCTAGTTCACATTAGCATGTACGCTTTAATCCCTATTTTTTTAAAATTGATATCGGTTACAAAAACGGGAGTGTATAAATTAATAATTTTGATCTGTCCCTGTCCCCCCCCCCTTTTTTACACATCCCACACACTCGTGCTATTTCCATTTCACCACAAAGCATGAAAGACAGTTGTGTGAATTTTAACTATCTATCTTGCTGTGTTATGTACTAAAGTGTACGTACACTTCGTCCAGCGTACTAGACACCGTCTGGGTAAGCAGAATTTTGATTACAATTTTTTTTTTTTTGATTTGATGAAACACTGCCACAGCATCCTTATAGTGCTATGTATGGATATATCTAAGCTAGCCAGAACCCATTGCTTGTCCTGTGCTGTGTCATAGACTGACTTACCATACGCCAGGGGTTGGCGACAAGGCAACCCAAAATGTTGAAATGGCCATTTTGTATCCAAAGCACAAAAAATCAATATGCCCAGAGCTGCAAACTTTGAAAGCTTCATAAGCATTTTAATGAAGGCAATAACGTGTGGCATAGTGTAGGCTTCTATAACTAAAAGCCTAGTGGCTACATATGCACATTGAGCCATTAATACGGGATATTTTAGCTCTTCAAACATATTTGAAAATCTCGAGTGAGCCACTAGGGCAGACCCATTTGTTGCCGATCCCTGCCATAAATCATGGTGAAATAGTGCGTGGAGTTCAATGTTGTTGTGTATAGAATCTGCATCAAAGTATAATTAGGGTGGGGATCAAATAGTTGGTGTAAATCCTTATGCCTGGCATGAATTGTATTCTGTGTTTAAAAACTTTAAACCGTGTGACAAAAATTTAAAACAGCAGCAAATCTGGTTTGTGTCAAGAAATTTATCCTTGGAGTTATTATCCCTGTCTATGGAGATAGTTGAACGAGAGCGAATGCACGTGGTTGTGGATAGGAGAAACACATCTCCTATGAGTCTTTTATTGGGTTGTAGACATTTATGGGAACCAGGTTTAAGATAGGCATATATTATGTTGCCTTTTTGATCCTACCCTTTATGTCTGTCGCTATCAATCATGCAACTGGAAAGTAAAGGGTTAATATATTTCTGCAATACAAGAACATTTAAAAGGCAATATACATTTAATGTGTTAACTCTCAAGAAATAAAAAAAAAACTTCATTGGTAAAAAAGTGACTGAACTAAAATAATGTCCATAAAGAACATTTTTGAATATTTTTTCCTCAAAATATTTCTCATCTCATTAGCATTTAGCACTTGGACCACTCTGGAGCGGTACATCGGCTGTTCGGTGTCGTGACGGGAGTCACTGGACTACTGTTGCTATTGGCAACATTTTGAGACAAGGTATCATAATATGATGTCCTAGTAGTGTTTGCTATTGACCAGAGGAATCGTTTTATCTCGACTTCTTAGCTTGTGTCTGAAAACCCTTCACCGTTGGTGGACCGCAGGAGAGCAGGCCACTCTCCTCCAAAGTTATTCGCTGTCATATTCCGTATAAGTGCATTATGGTATTGTAAAAGGTCTACTGAATGTGAATATGTTAGCCCACTTCAGTTTCTTTGGTGAACGGGCCTTCGGAAAAGTAAGATGTGTGGCTCTGCGAAAACATGTAGTGACAGTATTTTAGTTCATGCTCCATTTAAAATGGTCAGTTGTGTCCTTCCCATGCGGCTTACCTGGGTTATGGTTCATGTAATGCTCCCATCCTATAGATTGTTGTATTCCCAGATTCCGCCATTCTGATTCAGACAGAAGGTGGTTTTTTGGTATCATTTTTGACAACTCTGGAGGCAGGAAAGCATGTCTAAAAGCAGAACAGGAAAGCCAGGATGACTAAGTGCCAGAATGCCATAGACTGCAAAGAGGATCAACAAGTGGTGCAGATACAAGCTGGGAGCTGCCTGGCGGCATACTGGTATCATGGATCGCAAATTTTAAAGACCGACTTCTCATGGTCCAATTTCTTGGGCTACGCCATACGCTAGAAACATACCGTTGAATTGATATCCAGCAAGCAATAATAACGACAGATACCAGTAAATGGCGGAAACCGCCGATACCGGTAGTACTTGTGCCGCCGCCGGGTAGGCTCCGTTATCACACTTGTTTCTGATAGACAAATAATACGAGGTAAATCGTTCATTTCTCTAACCTGTATTCATAGAATTCATCGGCATATCTCGTAGAGTAGACAATCTTTGATTGTAGCAGTTGCATTTGCTTACGGAACGATATCAAACGCATGTATGTTGTCTCTGGCGTCTCGACGTTATAGCATTTTAACGCATTTTTTAGCCGTTTGCAAGCCTCAGTCATCATTGTAGTCATTTTAAACTGGGCAACAAACTATATATTGAGCTCATAGGAGGTTGAAAAGAGTCTAGACCGCTGTAAGTAATCCTCGAGTAATGTGAAGTTGTGAACCGCTTTTAGTTGAAAGTCGGAAGACGACTGTCACGCATCGTTGATTTTAAATTGTTTACGGGAGAAGGGTAAAATGAACGATGATACCCTCTTGGCCTTACCCCCCTATTAGGACGAATCTCTGAAAGTTAATTGCAGGATATTTGTATGATAAATGATCAAATGGTACTGATTTATATGATATACACTTTGGAATGTGTTGCGTCGAAATTTTTCGCGACGTACACATGTGTGCCGGTGTTTGTTAGAGGTGCCGATGTCATGACAAACGGACGCTGACTTCGAAAATTTGTATTTTCACTTTGGGATCGGAATTCCTACAAATTTAATCATCAAGAACTCAACTATTCTGTGGATATAACATCATGGATGCTAAAGAATTCAGAGACCAAGCTGAATATATTTGGAACCGTCTCGATGATCTCGCCAAAACGGACTCAGACGCGTACAAAAAGTTCATTGAAAAACAAATGGAAGATCACAAGATCTTCAACTCACCTCCCGAACCGAAGATTTGCCTTTTCATAAAAACCTTGGTGAGTTATTTACATATTTTGGATAGTTTTGTTATGATTAATATCAGTGCAGTTCGCCAAATGCTAGCGATGGGATAGGAAATGACCGCTGAAGAATATCTTATTGTAAAAATACAAACGTTGTTACCTTTTAAGGATGAAGGTGCAGGATATGTTTTCATTAATGTTTGTGCGTGGAAGAGAATACCATACCCAGAAAGTGATGAAGAACCAATTAAAATGTTTGCAGGACAGATATCAAAGAAAACGGCGAAAGGTTAGCACTGAAGTAACAGTTATTCGTGCGATAAATCGACGGTTTTTTAAATTGAAGTTTTATGGAGTCGCTTATTGCATTTCTTCTGCCAGGAATCACAGAAATCATTCTACCGGTGGCATTAAACGATAAAATCTATGAAGAATGCACTGACACCGATGTAAATCGAAACAGGCTTTATGAAATGATCGTAAGCCTTGCACAAGACACTTTAAAGGTAAAGTCGAGATTTGATACTGTAGCACATAGCCTACAGTACCGGTAGCCCAGTCCATTTACATTAACCTTAATGATACTAATACAATCATTTATCCACCCCCCCCTCTTTTTTTTAGTTGGTTATTATACATATAAGTGACTCTCAAGGGCCACTAACACAGACACTTGGGCTACAAGAGGCAGATTGAATAGAATGGTATTCTTAATAACTATCCCCCTTTGGCGTCTGACCAACCCGTTTAGTCTAGATTTCTGGAAACTCCTTTGGGTCTGACCTACTGTATATGAGTTTAGACCGGTTTAAAAAAGATTATTCCTGCTGTAATCTACTGATCTATTTTACGTTATTGAAATGAGCAAATCTTCCTTGTAAACCATGTATTCCAAATTTAGACAAAACTGAATCAACAATACAAAAAATACAAAGAAATCTATCGTGGTGACATTCCTGCCGACTCTCGAACATTATTTATGACACAAAGGCAACTGTATAACGAAGATGACATCGAAAAAATGGCAACAGGGACATCGATCAATTCTCCGGCCGAATTAATCAAACGAATATCGATGATGGAAAGTCAAAACAAATCTAATGATGAAATGCACAGATTTGAAAAAGACATTAAGATTGAAAATGCATTTAAAAGTAAAGAGGCTGAGAAATCAGAGAGAAAAAATTTGATTCAAGAAATCACTGAAGGGGATGAAGAAGACAGAGTACAGGGTGAGATTGAGCACAAATTTGTGCTTGTAGTACGGTACCAAGATCAGTACCATTTTGGGAGTAAAGCAAGACAAAAAAATACAGTGCACTGAATTCATGGCATGGCAATACCTCTCCAATAGGAGTATGGTTTTATATTTCCTGTTTTAAGTCAGTCTTCTTGTGTCAGGATCGGCTTATGCAGTCACTGCTGTGATAGAGAGAAGCTCTGGTTAAGTGTCTTATGAACCCTGCTCTTCTAAGCCGGCACCACCCCTCCAAACTAACTCCCAATACCTTGACCATTATGCCACGAACCAGATTACTTGACTTCCTTATCAATCTGTTGTATTCATGCTTTCACTTATTACTTCCTTGAAACACAATAACTCATTTGATTAAGACTGCAAACAGCAAGGCGAGCCGACATCGTTGTTTGGCTGTAATCGATCTGGACTCATAACACATTCGTCTTAGTTGGACTGTTATTTGTTTGCTATTTTAACAAAAATTGCTGAATTTTTCAGATAAACTTCCTTTGGAAACTCCTAAGCATTTGTTGGAAATACTCCCAGCTGATGACAATCATCCTGCTCGTTATGTGCTTAAAATTAAACTTCCAAATGTCGGAGGGGTCGCGGAATGTGATTTGAATATCACAGAGGTAAAGACATTGTTTTCAACTTCAGTTATTTGATTTAGGTGCCAATCCCCAATGCCTTTATTTCACTGGGGCCCGATTATTTAAGCGATATTTTCAATCATTCCAGAAATCCATGTGCAATGATGCGTTTTGTTTTTCAGAAATCAGTGGATTTAACGGTTACGGAGAAATATTTTTTGTCTTTAAATCTTGGTAGGATAATCGATGAAGACATGTCTACGGCCAAATTTAACAAACGAAATAGGCAGTTAACACTGTCATTACCATTTAAAATATCGTAGATTATTTATCAAAGATTTCTGTTTTCTTATTTTGATACCTTGTTCAAGAATATAATTTTAATATACATTTACTTGTCTAGTAGTGTAGAGGCCATCTAAGGTGATAAAGATCGACTCGACTCATCTGATGCAAATATTGGTAGAGAGAGTGTTTACGCAGCTGCTGGTTTCGTTATTAGCAAGAAAGTCGGAGAACTAAACTCCACCGTGAGCTTACACACTATGACACAGAGATTGACTCGCTGACCGAACCGTGAAATCTACCATAAACGCTTCAGTTAACAGATATGAGAGGCTTTCTTTTCGATGAAGAGGCTTGTGCTGGGGACTGACAAATACGGATTTCAGTTTAAGGGGCTATGACAATTTGTCACTCGGGCGATTCCCTGGGGTCAAGAGCTTGGAGTAGTCCTTACTCTAAACTTTGGAAGCGCGAATAAACATTGCTTGTTTGTTGCTCTGTCAGTTAAATGCGATGGCAATTCCCTAAGAGGCCTACCTCCAGATTAAACCCGGCAGCACTGAAATTATTCCAGGAAGAGACTATATATACGTACAAACATCATATACAAGTACGATGGAATTTTTCTAAGATTCCATTTATTTGTAAATAAACAAACGTTTCGCACTGAGGTTTGCTGTTGTTCTTCCCAGCATTTTCGAGGCTTGTTCACTGGCACAATGAAGTGAAATTATTCCTTCTTGGCGACAGCCTTGCTTCCCTTCTTGTTATGTTTCTTTGCGAAGCGCATATTCTTCAAAAATTTGGGATCAACTCCCTTCAATGATTCAAATCTTTGAGATCTGGGCTTTCTAATGCCATTTCTGTGCCATTTTCTTGACTGATTATGATTTGTATGATTCTTTGACTTCGCCATGCTCGTCCTCCCACGTTATAAAATCACAAAAGGAACGGAATCGATCGGAGACAACCGGACATCAAAAATTACCGGATACGAATCTGGCGCCTCTACCGGGTCTGTTTGACTTGACTTCGTTCTGAAGTTATAATCACTAGATACGCTAATTTAAACTTTACTAAGACTTTACTATGTGCTCATAGAATATTTAATAATTTAAATTTGTAGATACATAATTTAATGCCAAAAACAAGATGAAAGTTTAAACTTAAAACGATATCTGGCAAGTAATATTGGTCACGTGACTTGCTTTTTTTCCTCCACGTTTGCCTGCGTTGTTGCTCCGTCGACTGACTGACTTTGCTGCGAAAGCTTGTGTGGATTTGTTTGATTCGTCTTGTTAGATAGTTAGACGCGTTAAACAATGCCAAGAGGTACTGGAGCAGGGTTTACTGGGGCTAATGCGATTCCTCTCGGACCTCGAAACCCCGCCATTGGAGCCAAGAGATCATTTTCATCGGTTCCACCGCCGGACCAACCGTCAATGTTGAGGTCGCCTTTACCACCGCCTCCGCCTGCACCCCCTACTATTAGTGTAAATGCGGCCGAAGCACTCAGAGCAGCGCAAGCTGCAGCTGCTAGCTTACAAGCAAAGAAATTTGCCAATAATTGTGAGTACCTATGTTAATTGTTATGGTAAATTTATAATTTTGACGTGACGTCTGCCCAATAAGCCGAACGACATTGCACCCCTTATTCCCCTGAGGCCTGACTCAAATAATGCAAGTCATGTAATGATGAGTGATTGAAAATTTGATTATTTATGGCATTTGAAGTGAACGAATGTCTATACTGCTGCAGTCAGCGGAAATGTTGCCCCGATTGAATTGTAAGATCATGGTTCGATGGTTCTGCCTTTTTTGATTTTATCATGTAGGTATACCTATCATTCTCACCAATTAAAAGAAACAGCTTTGTAAAATTTAAAAATTTTGTGTTGTAACCCATCGTACTGATCTGGAAGGCGAGCATTGCATAATGGTCCTCGTCAAAATGTCAGTCTAACTCTTGATGCTATAAAAGTTTCAGTTTCTGCACCACCTCCTGCTCCTGCTCCGATGCCTATGAATTCCACACAAGATGAACGTGGTCGTCCGAGAAAAAAGAGAAGTCGGTGGGGTGATCCGGAACGAAAAATTGACATCCCGGGCATTCCATCGTCTATGCCAGCCAACCTGACACCCGAGCAACAGAACGCATACATAGGTAATTGTATATTAAGATTTCAATGACTACAGTAATAGATATCTGATAATCGTGTTTTCTTATCGAAATATTTGCCCCAAAGATTACTGTAAATCACTTTTTCTGTTGGTAAGTTTTCAGAAAGTGATTTTCTGCTATAAAATTGTCTTTTAACCATTCTTTAGGCAACTGAAAATGTACCAAAAATTTGTTTTTCGTGTTACAAACGCAACTTTTTTTCTCTTTTATGATTGGTTTCCATAACCCGTCAAATTAACAGTACAGCTACAGATTGAAGACTTGACGAGAAAGTTGAAAACTGGCGACTTGGGCATTCCTGCAAATCCAGAAGACAGGTTTGGTATTCAACCAAAGTGTCAAAAGCCTTTGGGGGTTTTACTCTTCAATCTAAATTAAATTTGACTACGGAACGGCATTTCAGAAAGGTCATAGTTCATCTGTTCAACGTCAGTAAGAAAAAAAACCTCATAATTATCAGCTTTGCTTTTCAAGGCTAACAAAATTTCATCAGCAGCTGTAAATTTTAGCCAAAAAGCGTAAAATTTCTCCACGGATCTCCAGAATGAAGAATGTCAACTTTTCTTCGTTTTCCTCGCGGCATGATCAGATTTAACAGTTTATCAATCTCTTTCAGAGTTACACACAAGCGTTTATATATGGTACTGTTACCGTACCTCTCATTGGTACTGTGTTTTCAGGAATTTAACCAGTCAGCTTCAGCAACACGGCGTTTTTAAATGCAGTCTTTATACCAAAGTGCAAAAGCGTGTCTGAATTGCGCTTTAACATCCCTGGCCGTGCCAAACAGGAGAGGATTTGAAATCTTCAAAAATAATATGCTGGATGTTGATTTAGTGATGCCATCATACCTTGACAATATCTATCATAATTTCTTCTTCAAAATTACAGCTATGCTCCAAATTCATTATAAAACTACTTCTGAGCCGTGTCCGACTTTTGCATGCCTACTAAGCATATACTGTTGCACCTACCTATGTACTGTAGAGAAATTTTGAGCTTGGTCTGCAATTTTGTACCGTTTGTGTTTTAATTCGCTCTTTCCCACTCTTGTTGCAGATCTCCTTCTCCTGAACCAATTTACAACAACGAAGGCAAGCGACTTAACACAAGAGAATATCGTACTAGGAAGAAGACGGAGGAAGATAGGCATAAACTTATACAGGATATGATGAGAATAAATGAAAATTATAAGCCTCCAATGGATTACAAGTAAGTATTTCATTTTCCTTTTTGGCCGCTTTCATAACCTCTCCTAGCATCGTTGAAGAATCCTACAGAAAATTATGCTATCAAATAGGTATACTCAATAGCTTATCTGAATGCATGTACGGTACACTCAATATTCGATTCTGTAATATTGTGAAATTTGAATATATATGACAATATTCTGACATGGCTTTCTAGGATCACGCGAGTGTAGCCTAGTAGGTGTTCGAGCTGTTTTGGTTTATAGAAGAAATCCTAATGGGTAGTTGTTCGTAATAGGCATACGATGTGTCCTTGGAGACCTTCATTCCCACCTCATCATTTGCTGTATTTGTACTTCATATCTGGTCCTTAACATTTCTTTTGCTGCCTGTTTCAGACCTCCAATACAGCGAATCAGTGAGCAAATAGCTATTCCCTCCGATTTGAATCCGAGCATCAATTTTGTTGGACTACTCATTGGACCAAGAGGGAACACTTTGAAAAAAATTGAGAAAGAAGTGAGTCAGAGCTATTGACAGAAATTGCTTTGAGCTGAAAAATTCAAAAATCGTATCTGGTCAGTCTCAAGCCTTGTCAACAATGAGCATAAATCTTTGTTTGTTCTATTAGTGCTTGTTGGGCTAAGTCGGGCATGTCTCATTTTTACGGTATCTCAGACATCAAAATGCAAATTGCTGCCTTATTACTACCAGAGACGATTTTGAAGAAAAATGATATGATATATATATAATACCTTGTGAATGACTCATAATATACAAGTTGCAATTTCTTCTTCGTACAGAGCAACTGCAAGATCATGATACGTGGCAAAGGATCAGTGAAAGAAGGAAAGATAGGTCGCAAAGACGGGATGCCTCTACCTGGAGAAGATGAACCTCTTCATGCTCTTGTTACTGGAACAAAGTTAGAAGATGTTCAAAAAGCGACTGCTGAAATCAATAGGATTATCAAACAAGTAAGTGGAGGTCTTGGAATGGGCAACTCGAATCCAATATTTAGAATCGATTCGAATCGCAAGTGATTCAATTCAACGGCAAATTTTGAATCTGACTTACTACCACCACCTAGTGGACGTCAAACATTTTAGGTACAAATTCTTTTCTGCGACGCTCACCTCCTCATTCTCTCTCACACGCTCCTTGCTCGGCCTCTTAATGATCTTCACCTATCAACCTAGTTTTTGGTTTAAACATTGAAAAGGAGCTGATTCGATTCGAAAAAATTATTCAATTCGTATTCGAAATAGAAAATGATTCGATCTGCCTATCACTAGTCTTGGCATATTGTAGCCAAGTTTTGTAGGCAACTTGGTTCTTTTTGTGCATGGTTGGACCAAACAGTCACTAGAGAACCGTTGGTCCTCTGTGGTTGTTGCTACCATTCTTGCTCATGGTAGGCTTCGTGAAAAAACTGTGGACTCCGAAAGTCAGTGAAAGTATCCACTTTGATTTTAGGTGATTGTTATTACGCTTTTTTCATGGTTATTCTGCCTTTTTTTAGGGAATTGAACAGCCAGAAGGTCAAAACGACTTGAGAAAAAATCAGTTGATGGAACTTGCCCGGTTAAACGGAACATTACGAGATGACCAGATGCCAAGGTTTTTTGTCTTTCTTGTTTTGGGCTGTTCATTCTGATTATAGGCTATTTCTGGTACTCGTGTAATCTGTGTAGCATAAACTTGAAAGTTTGGTTCACAATCCACCCACTTTCAGTTAATGAAACAAATTTTTGTGTAGGGAAAGAGAATGGCTACGACCCGAGAACCAAAACATCACAAACACGACAGTGTGTACGAAATGTGGAGGTCGCGGACATATTGCTCAAGATTGTGTTGCACAAGCTCCCAGTGTCGGATTACAAGAACAAGACAACGCCAACCAACAAATGTCTCATTCCGATAAAGCTAAAATGGATAGCGAGGTGAACCCTTCGGAAAAAATATTAAAGCCGATAGCGGACGTAAATAGAATAAAAAGTCAACACACAATTATCAACGAGCAGTCGAGTATATTTGAACATATTACATATATACTCCAAAAGTTTCCAGAGAAAAACCCTACTCATGTAATGTATAGAGTATGCCACCACACACTTATCATCCGGTCCAGTAAATTGGAATATTTTTGACAAGTTTTTTAATAACTACCCTATTACCGTATAGTATTAGATAGAACAAGTCGCTACAGGTTTAATAATGTCCACTCCAGCTTATTGGAATAAATTCTTCAAGTTTTCGGACATCCATTCTTTCATCCGATGAAATTGTAATAGCAAGAATAATTGCCACCACGGTTTTTAATGCTTTTCTGCTTGTTGGTTAAAGTTTTGTTCTGCCTTATTGCGCAAGTGTTAAGTGTTAGATCACAGAGGTTTTCTTGTGTTCACGCTTGCCTTGTCTTTCAGTATTTATCTCTCATGGCTGAGCTGGGAGAAGGGCCGCCACCTGATGCAAACTCAGGAGGTAATCAACAGCAATCACAGAATCCTTGGAGAGGAGGAGGAGGATCCAAGCCGCCACCTCTAATGGCAATCGGTATCCAAGGGCAAAATCAATATGGAGGGTGAGTAAAGCCTTTAGTAAACAACCGTTTTGGACCTGGTCTCAGCAAGGGATTGATTGGATATTCGAATCGATTGGAGGTCAATTTTGAATTTTGTTGTATAGCGTCATCTAGTGCCTGAAACCATTTTTGTTAGAAGCTCAACAGTCTAAGAATAACTTGTGTTAAATATTAGAAAGAAAAATAGTTGACTCATTGTGAAATGTACAGTTTGGTGGGACAACCCCCCCTCCCCTTGGTTAAATCTGATTATCCTACTATACTAGAAAATTGTCAGAGTTGTGATTCGATGATTTGGTTTAGAAAATGATATAGAATTCGTATACGGAATCACAAATAATATAAAATGTCCATCCCTAATTCCCTAGCCTCAGTGATTATCGTCTTCATGATATCTGCTTCTAATAATTCCCATTTTTTCATTGCTTTAGCCAAAATGTGGGCGGAGGCAGACAATCTTGGGGGCGTGGCGGCAATCAACGGAGTGGAGGACGTGGTGGTGGTAGTGGCAGTGGTGGAAACTACAGAAGTGGGGGGAACCGAGGCGGATTCAGTAACCAAAATGATTACCAACAAGGATATTCACAAGATTACGGCTCTATGGGAGGGAATAACATGGGACAAATGCAAGGTATGTTGACGTTGAACATTTATCTTTCCGTTAGCATTTCTTGTTATGCTCTTCTTCGCACTAGACGTGTTATCGAGGTTTTTCAGACCGGTCACTCCATTGGATGGCATGTACACGAATGGATGGCACGGTCTGCGCTTTGCTCTTCTATACCACAGTCTGTTGAACCCTGACATGAGCGGTGTTCAGTGGTTGTCTTACTAACCAATGAGCTTACTGTTCACTGTGGAAGCCCTATTTATTATGTCAAACTTTTTCATCTTGTAGGCAACATGTGGATGGGACAGCAACAAGGTTATGACGGAGGTATGGGTTGGCAAGACCCGAATGGGGGCATGGGCATGATGAATCCTCCCCCACCTCCACCAGGCGGGTCTTCTCAGCCACCACCTCCCCCTGGTAGTGGAGCGGATGAATCTGGACAGTCAGGATGGCAAGGACAGTGGGGCGGAAATAATGGAACTGACGTCAGTGGGAATTATGGAGGTCAGTGCAGTTTTTTAGACTGGAGATTTGTAGTCCCAGCATGCAAAACGTGCCGGGGTCATAAGAAATGCTGCACCAGACCCTCAAAATTTCATACATTTTAGCCACTGCCACACGGAACACATTCCAGAAATACGCCAATATTTGCATGCCGATACCGGCCTGCCTATATACTATCTATTAGCCATAATCTAATTTTGCTACAGAGGGGCTCGGGCTCCGTGACAGGGATATTGAAGCGGGAAAGATGTTGATATCATAGACATTTATTTTTTTTTAGGTCAAAATATGATGGGATACGGTAATATGGGCTGGGGCATGTGGGGTGGAAGCATGGGTGGAATGGGTCAACCGCCAATGCCACCTGGCCCTGGACCAGTACCACCCCCACCACCTGGAAGCGATGATAGTAAAGGTGGTCAGGATCAATCTGCTGGTGATCAGCAGCAATGGAATATGGGTTACGGAAATATGGGTTACGGTATGGGATATGGAATGGCCCCAGCGCCGCCTCCACCACCCCCTTCATCCTCATAATTGGAGCTCGAAAGATAGTGTCTGAAAGATTGTACCAGAATAGACAGTAACTGTACACTGCTTGTCTAGGGTGTAGCCTACAACTCGCTGGAATATTTATTGTGCATTTTATCTGCCCACATGCTGCTGCAATGGCACACGTGGCAGCTACACGCCCGAGATCTGTTTGCTAATAAGCGGCTGCACTTGCGCAGTGTGTAGTGCACACCTCAAAGGCGGTGTCGTGCATGGACGCAGTCGATATCGTGCCGAAAAAAACGGACTTTCCATAGCATAACTACAAATCGTTACCAATGTACCGTTTCACTGACCTTCTCGTAGGGTGCATTGCTCGTCTGCGCAATTCCTTACGGTGATCAAACACTCACGCCAGTTCTCCACCTATACTATATTCTAGAGATCGGCCGTCGAACATGACTGATTACCAATATCCAAAAATCGTGAATATTGGCCTAAAGACGATATTAGGCCGATTATTGATGATATCCTATATTGACTTTCTTACTTGACTGGAGGTACCGACAATCGCAAAAATACAACTATCTCCCTCGATAATCCATCGACCCCCTACATATTCTGCCTGGCTACAGGATAGGATAGACTTTGTTTACATGACACGGCCGATGGTGACCATCCGTTACTGCGAAAGAATTGATCCATTAACCAAGGCATTAGGTCGGAAATGCGCAAACTACCTACAACCTGCGACATTGTGAAAATTTCAGTGCGACCACTCGGAAGTTTCAAAAAATTATGTAACTTGAAATGATATTGTCCTTGGCAATTTTTGTTCCGACAATCTAGCTAGAACGTGCGTCTGTTACCGGTACGCGTTTTTGCTATGGTGTGAACCCCAACCAGTCAATAAGATTGCATGTCTTGCACTAGATTGTGTCAGATGCGAGGTAATAGCACAATGTATGTGCTTTTTTGTAATTAAGGCCGAAGTTGATTCAGTGAACCCATAAAATTTGGATTTCTACATTATTTTATTCACCGGTTGAAATTGTATATTTTGGGAATCGAGTGAACTTGTCAAGTAGGCCGGGCTAGTGTTTCTGTTGATTCAGTGACGTGACGTAATCCGCGTTTACGTCACGGACGATTTCCCGCCTCCAATGAGCTTGTGAGGTTGGCTGGGCTAGAGTATTGAGGAGACCAACTACGTGGCTCCATTGACGAAGCAGCAGAGACCATCTGAAGCGATCACTTTCGATAAAGAGTGCAAGCTAATGGCGTCGATTTTGCGCTGTCGCGATATTCCCCTGCACGTGGTTCAACGTGAACAGAGTGTCTCCAGCGAGAACTTAGTTTACCGTGTTCGTCGTGACCACGTGGTTTCACCTAAGCAAGCCGTAAGCAGTGTTCCCCCGACCACGTGGTTCCCCATGAATTCAGTAAAGTCACCATGTTCACGAAAATTACTTATTGTTTTAATTGTGACGTCCCGAATTGGAACACCCCCTCTTTATTCGAGGCGTTCCTCGCGTGGGCGACTGAGGAAATGAGCTACCCGCCCATATAGCGTAAGCTGCCTGAGGGGGGGTGTGCGCCATGACGTAAGGCAGGGGTCACAGGGCGCTTTAAAAAGGGAGATGAGTTTTCGTCTCTTGACAGTTCAGCGCGCCAGGGAAACTGCAACTCATCCTCTTTGGCCGGATGAAGGAATGTATACCCGACCGGTGCTCACAAAACACCTAAAGAACAACACTATCCACTCCAATGTATTTACCCGCAGGCCGCAGTGTATTGCACAAATAACGCTTAAAAATCTATAGCTTGGATAGCCACAACATAAAAGAAAACACTGTCTATAAAATTTGTCACGCTCAAGCCCAGGACAGGAAGACGATCAACAACATTGTACATTAGAGATATATCTGACCGTTCGTCGGCCCATCATAGGTTCTCCATTGCTTCGTCATGCAGTCAGAAAAGAACATAGCAATTTTTTTCACCTCGCCGAGAGTTGGGCAAAAAATAAACACACATTTGGCAACTCTCGTATAAGCACTCTCATTTCTGGTCACAGTCATTTTCTTGAGCTGAAGATCGACCAATTGCGATTATATTATTGGCCTGGTCAATGGTCATGAATTTTTATATCCGGTATTGGTCAACAGTAAGGGTGGTTATTACAGTATCGGTCATGGAAATTTAAAACTGGTCGACATTCCTTTGCTCTACACATGGTTCAGGAGATTTAATTTAAAGTCAGAATGGTTGGAACAAGTTAAACAACACTTTGTTTGGATCGACCATTTTAACAAGGCTGATCTCATATATTTGCATTTTTGTGATAATTGGTATTGGAAAGCAGCCAGGTGGAGGTCGATATTTTTTTAATTATTCCATATCATTTGGGCAAAGAGGTCAATCAATATCGGTTACTCTGAGTGATCTAAACGACATGGATGTCTCCTGTACACCGACTACAACAAGCTAAAGTTAAATTGTCATGTTTTGCATTCGGATGAAACCGTCCAGTGACACCTCCAGACTGTTGCCTTATCAAGGCAACCTTGTCGAGCTGTGCGCTTGCAGATTCTGACCTAGAGAATGGCTCTTGCAATAACTGAGTGACATACTTCTCGGCAATTGTAGGCTTTACTTCGTAGTGTAGTGGTGATGATTTTGACGTCATTTTATTCCATGACGTCAAATATTTTTTGTATCCAGCAGTCTTTGATTCTGCAGGCTTCATTGGACCGAGTAATTGCGTTGAAATTGTGTGTGATAGCTTCAAGCATTGGACGTCAAGTTGATCTTTAGAGTCAGTGCTATTTGAGGGTCCAGGTGCGTCTATAAAACAGATTGATGTTAAACCTTTTCTAACCCGAAATGTTCGGTTGGCCGAGTGGTTTGGGTGTCTGCATTCTGATTGCGAGGTTCCAGCTCTGATTCCCGGCCACGTCAGAACAAATATTTCAAAACAACAACCATAATTCCACACCAAGGATGTTTAAAATGGTATCCGTAGGGTAGCTTACTGGTTTGCTTTCAAAATTCAAACCCAAACAAATCTTGATGTTCAAATCAACATACTTTTATCTTGTCTTCCCCACTGGAGGGCGTCATGGAGGTGTTGTAAAGTGTCAAGCATTTCTTCAAGATGTTCCGTCCGCAGTCTATGTTCTTGTATGAGAGCTCGAACAGCGGTATCCATCTCACGTTGACGACGCTCAGTCACGATTACGGTTTCGTGAAGCTCTTCGCATTGAACCCGGCTGGCTAGAAATTTGCTTCTCCAAATGTCGCAAGAGATATTCAATCGTTCAGTTTCCTCTTCCTAAGGTCAAATGGTAACAGGCTGAAGACAGACTATCAGATATAAATTAATATCTATCTACGCTCTGGAGTCTGGACTTATGCATGACCTGAGTAACTCTGATGATTCGGTCTGATTGGCATCGCAAATGATTCAATTTGCCCATCCCTGGTCAGGTGCCACAAATTTAACGTCTATCCGCAATCTGATCTTAAGACCATTACTGACCAATTTCATGGCGACACTGTCACAAAATACACAGCACAAAACTGTACTACCACATGACAGACGTACTCGACTTCAAAATGATTCAGTGTGGGCTACACAAGTTGACTGATTTCATGATCGATGACCTTCCGACCACACCAAGAAGTTGGAGATCCATATATTCTGACACCCAAAGAGACTATTTTGACTTTTTACCTGTGCCAGTAACTTTCTCTTCAATTCTTCATTTTCTATTTCAATTTGAGCTTTCTCTGTCGCGATACGTTCATAATGGAATCCCATATCTTCACCGATAGACGCAACAAGTAGCCGCTTCAATTCTTGGTTTACCTGCAGAGAAAATGAAAGTTACGAGCTCAAACTATAAACTATAGGAAGCCCTAGCATATACCTGTTACAGAGTAACCTGTGGTTGTCTACAAAAGTCTTTCATGTTCAATTAGGCTAAGAATGTTTAAAAGTCCTTACAATGGGACACCACATAATTATCAGGTAGCAAAGCAAGATCACTGACCGATCAGTGGCCACCTATAGTCCGACTCCATCCATGGCGTATTTTCATCCAGGTATTACTTCTGATGAATTATATACCTGAACTTGTATTCTCAAATGGTCTTTTAACGCCTTTTTTTCTTCGATTAAGAACTTTTCCTTTTTCATTAAAATTGGATCAGAAGGCGTTGGGCTTGGTATCGAATCTCTATGCGAGTATGCTTCATCCGATCTGTGACCCGTTGGAACTTGTATGGACAGTCTTTTTTCTTGGGATCGAGGAGAAATTGGGGCCACTGGGGTAGAGTACCCGCTTGATGATTGAGATTCAACGATGTGTGTCAGTAATGGAGCGGTCAATGGCGTAAATTCTTGTTTCTCCATTTCCATTCCATCACCAACCTCTCTCGGAGTGTCAGGACATGTAATCGCCGTTCGGACCATATTGCTTTGAAACGGAGTTTTTATGAGCGGTGTGGAGATATTCCTCAACATCATAATCACTGTGATACACCATAGGGGACAAAAATTCACACACTTGTAATGTTTTCTCCAATGTTAGACAACCCAAACTGGCATTATATTATGTATATTAGACTTACAGTACTTGTGATGTAATAAATTGTAGGCCTAGCAACCGGTGCTGCTATCTAGGGATCTGAAGGAAAAAAGTTCACAGTTTCCATAAAACATAATCAATTGACAGCAATATTAGGCCTATGATGTAAATAGCTAATAAAGCATTGTGCAATTTCTTTCCCTGTACTGGCCATTTTTGCCACAAAGCAGATTTTTATCAAGAAAAATTACGACCAATACAATACGAGACAATACAATTATGAGGTGTAGACAAAGTGTATCGTCACCAAAATTTCTTCGGTTTATTCCTAAAAAAATTTACAAGCTTCTGGCAAAAGCCTATTCACCAGGTGAATTGGTCCGAGATATCCTGTGAAATTCACAAAACGCTCATCACGATGAATCACCTCTTGGAGTTACTATAAAAGCAAACTTTTCCCTCTTGGCCCAGCCCATTGAACTGAGTACATATCGAAAAATACATTGGTTAGTCAGGAACTTCCTTATAAGGAGATTTTTGTTATCGCAGGGCAACATTAAAACACTTACCGGGCCGTATTTGGCCCGAGAGTCGTAGTTTGCCCATGTCTGGTTTGGACACGAGATGATAACTTTCCAATTCCAGACGACACTGGCTTTTTTTGAACTTTTCTCTGTCTGTCTGCCACTCTTGGGCTTAAATGTGCGAGCCGCTCGGCTGGCGAATAAATATACAATACAATACACCAGCTGAAGTATCTCACAAACCAAGCAGAACAATATGAACACAGTATATGTTAAGTAAAATTCAGAATCTTAATTAGTTAGGTTACACAGAACTCTTAATTTAACAACAAGAGAAAAAGGGAAGCGCAGGAAAAAAGCTGGTAACTTAGACAGTAGACAGTATTTGAGCAATGGCTTTAAAATCAGCCTGGAGACTCTATTTCCTAGGTAGGCCTAATAGAAGAACCACAGACCACAAATTCAAGAAATATTTGGTAACAGAGAAACATATCCAACAACCCGGACATGATTCTATACTGGTAGCCTACAGTAGAACTTAGGCCTACTACCGGTACCGTAATGGAAATATAATTCCTTCTTCGATTGAGAATCAAGGCTTGAAAAAAGGGAAAAGCCATGAAGCTCTTTTGCTGGGAAATCACTCACACCTGTGGGTATTTGATCTTCACATTTGAATATGCAAGTACAGAAACGATGGCCTAGTGGGCATTGACGACACCATTCCAGTTCAAATCTTGGCCTTTGTATGGTGTCAGTAATATAATTTCTAAACAAGATAACCCTCCACGACTAATATGAAGAATTTTGATAAAACTAGGCAAAACCTACATAATAATATATAGGATAAAATCACAGCTTTTCCAAATTCTATTAATTGTGGTGATGGGGGTCACAGATCAAAGTTGAAAGAGTTTATCAGTGGCGTTATGATAAGAGTTTGAATTAGAGAATGTTGTCGAGATGGAATCTTCAAAATCTTCTTTTTTCCAGTAATGCACCGACGACGCGGTGGTGCTGTTCGGAAGTTCATAATCATTATTTGACAACATTGAAGACGCAGATTGTTTCGTTGTTTGAATCTGCATATCAAGTTTGCGTAAAAAGTCATGCATGGACGATTCCTCGGTTTTTTCCATCTCATCTGGCTTTTTTCTGCTGATTTTTGCGTTCGACGTCGATCCATTTCCATTCGGGATCTCTTTCCGATTAACAGAAATCTTTGAGTTTGCGTCACATGATGCAGCATCAGTTTTTATCGTTTTCGCATGATTCGTAACAGGGATACTTAAAAATTGACGCGATTGTATTGAGTCTGAGTAATGTAGCTTATTAATTCTTCGCAATTCTTCCATATTAACTCCATATTTTAGTGATATCCCTTGCAACGTGTCACTTGCATCCACAAAATGTTGTGACATAGGCTGCGGCGGTTTACGTCCAGAACGTACAAAGGATCCGTAAGAATTTTGGATAACTCCGGTTCCTACGATAGACTGCCATTCAGTCATGACTTAATTTCTTTGTTATCCTAATATCATGCTACATACCCTACGTCATCGTGACAGAACCTGGAAAAGATAGCAGCATTAGAAGGTGGTTGATCAAAATGCACCATTGTAGTCACAAAATAAAATTAAGAGCAAATTTGAAGTTGAAATGCCTAAATCTCAAACTCAGTAGCATTCAATAACAACACTTGAGACAAAACATTTAAAAATACCGGAACCCCACATACCACAAATTTAACATTCAACCTTGATTCAAGAATTATTTTATACCATTCAATCTTAACCTGATGAATGAGCAGAGCTCCGAAGGCTTGTGCATGTTATATATAATTCTCAATAAACCAAGGGTGGACGTTAAATCTGTGGTGAATCTTCTTTACGATATCTATTGATCGTCTGCCATATTCTCCACTACATTCTCCAAAAATTTTACAACAGCTTTCAGTGTTCATGATTGAAGTTTCGTCAAACACAATACCGACGGAGACTACTAATGCTTCCACGCCGATAATCTCAAAGGTGAAACTTCCTTCTGCTTGTATCCATTTCATGTCTTTTATGAATCCACTCGTATTCTCCAAATTTTGAGTCAAACGTTCCATGTTGTAGCGAACGTAATTTCAACGTAAATCGTGGACCCAATTCTTGTAAACCGACTCTTTTTTCATTCCGAAACACATAACGATGTTGTCTGACGAAGACGTAGTCACGTTGATTATGAAACGTCACAACTCGACGACCTTTGAACTCTGGGTCATGAGGAAAGAGAGATGCAAACATCCTACCAACACGATGACCGAGACGAGTACTGAAATTATTCAAGATAACCTCCGGTTTATGAGATGATGGTCCGTCACTACGTTTAATTTCACATCGCAATTTTACATTTGAGACTTTAAAATGAGCCGTCGGACCGTGAGGAAGATGGCATAAAATGAGACCGTTTGGTTGTTTACGGTCCTCGTTGACTACGATCAAATCGGTGTAATCTTCCGCAATACATTGAGGAATAATTTTCTTCATTGCAAGTGCTTTTCGATACACAATCGTTGAGTTTGGCAGAAACTCTTGAACTTCTTTAATAAATTTCATCACACGATATCTCGGACGATCTGAAGTCGTGATCAAAATTTTAGGAGTTTTATCTCTGTTGAAATACGAGGCCATCTCATCAATTGATTCGTCAAAAAGAACTTCCTGGTCCAACGGCGCCACCATCGTTTCGTCTTTGACTCTCATGTTTTCGATTGTCTTCGGTAGCATTTTCGGTGGAGCGTCCTCTCCTAATTCTTCTCTCTCTTTTTGACGTTTCTTACGTTCTTTCATTTTTTCTTTTTGTTGAGCTCGTTTAAATTTCCGAAAAGCTTCACCTCTTCTTTGCTTATTGCCAATTTTTGACAATAATGCCGCAGCTTTTTGAGCCATTTCATCAAGTTTTGGATTTGTAGGTCCTGATGATTCCGTGACGACACTGACGACATCACTAAAAACACCCCCTGACGCAATGCTTATCTGGTCATCATTGATAGACGTAGTTTCAGGTATCAAGTCTTCCATCTTCCTAGTTTCTCAATAAACTAGGCTAGTTGATTTGCCAAAGTATTTTATATTAGAGGTGAACAATGGCTGCGTTAAAATATAAGATCTACAATAAGAAAATCGGTAATATCAGAAAATACTATTATCTAGATTAAAGGTGGCACAATTATATTGGAATTAGGAACATGATATGCTTGTCACAAAAAAAATATAAGGTTTATATTTATACATATCAGTCAACTTTGATCAAAACTACTGTTATCTAGATTAAAGGTAGCATAATTATATTTGAATTAGGAACATGATATGCTTGTCACAAAAATAGTATAATATAACGTTCATATTTATATAAAATATTTTTGATTTAAAATTTACTAAGCAGTTGTAGAATAACGGTAAGCAAAAAAGAAATTGCTTGCAAGTGCCAGACGTAGGACAAAGAAAGGCCTACTTATCAATATTGAAGGATATCTTTCATATGTCACGGTGACGTCATAATTTGGTCGACACCATTATCATGTAAAATGTTCCGCGCAGCCAATCGCCAGTCTACATCATTCGGGTAATAAAGATTTGCGCGACTTGGGTGTGGAATTTTCACAACATTAATACACAATTGAAGGTCTGGGTTATTCGTTAGAATTTTCTTCATCCTTTCCTCCACTTCGTTACCGATAGCGATTATGACACGTGGACGTAGCAGATTAAGGACCTTCACAAGAGCAGAATCACAAATTTCTCTGATTTTCTGGCGTGTATTCAAATCTCCCACAGCTGGGTCGAAGGGAGTTTTGTTGCATATATCTTTCATGAAGTAGACTGGGCACAGATTTTGCACAAAGCAATGTTTGAAAAATTGCTCTTTTGTTTTACAAATTTCCTCCAACAACCCCCACAAACGACGACCACTGTCTTCTGAGCGGCCGCATGGAACATCTATACCTAAAAACCGACTGACGGAAAACGGATCACCAAAAGGAACTCCAGTTTTACCCATTCCGTGTGGTCCAGGATTGATACCAAGGAACAAGACGTCTACAGAGGTTCGATTCATTAATTGAACAAACTGCCTGTGGAATAAAAATGATTGAGTCGAAGGATCTAATGGGTTTAATATTTGGATTGTATGGCAATATGACGTAATTGACATCAAGTCAGCAGCTAGCTTTACTTGAATTTGTTCATAAGCCGTATGATGATCAACCCTTTCATGATAATATGAAGAAACTTGAACGGCACTTCGGTGACTTGCTATGTTGTTCATCTCCTGCTCCAAGTTTAAATTGTTGAATGCTCGAAGACCATTAATAGTAGACAAAAAGTGGTATAAAGTCCTATCCTCAGACTAAATGTAAAACAACACAATCTTAACTTATATGTCCAAAAGACATGTATTGAACTATGCCGCTGCTGTGTGGCTGCTTTGATGATGTCTGGTCGTAAGAAAATGCCAAACGAAAAAAGAACTCAACAATTCTGGTTTCACAACTAGTCAAGTAGCGATTAAGTAAGGCTTTAAAAATTTCCGTATCGGAAAACAACTCGGATTCATCCTACATTCACGGTGACTGTCGCGAAATTATCGCCCAGTCCGTGCTCCATGACATCTGCGTGGCATTACCAGGGCAGTGCCTAGCGCGAATACTGAAAATTTCCTTTACCATACATCACGCTATGTACCAAGACCGCCTTCTTCGTCTGTTCCTGCCTGTGTGACATGTGAGAGGAGGCGACGACTACGAACAAGCCGACGAACCCGCGTGGATGGAACTCGCCCTCAAAGCGGCTTTTTCTCTCAAATGACGTAACCAACCCACCAACACGGAATGATTTATCCTTCTATCCGCGATATGGCGCTAGAGAGCGGTGTAACTTCTGTGCCTGGCCAACCGTGAAATATTTTCAGTGGAGTTCGCGACTTCCAAGAAAAATTAGACAGAGGCATCTCTCAGTACTTACCGGCGTCCTCCATGCGGCAGGTCTGTTTGTTTACTGGCAGAAACGGGAATATAGTCAATATCCAGGATTATGTACTTAAGTGTATGAATGTGAGGCATATTTTCTAGTGTTGAAATATTCTCAATTCAAGCTGTTTTTGGCTTGCGCTGCCCTGCAGATACTCCTCAGTCTCCGATAACTGTATATATAGTTTGTGCGGTTTAAATTTTTTAAAACTTCTACGTCTAAGTGCTACCAGTTTCTGTAACAAAATTGAAAGACCCTTTCTATCATCAGTGTCTTGTTCTGAACGCTAAATGATATTTTAGTGCTATAAATGGCAAATGCTGCATCGTTGAGCAGCGGTTCGTCAACACCTAGTCCTAATAGAAAGGCTTTGCAAAGATCAGGAGTAAGTTGGACTGATGATCTTCCTGTATGCAAATATTCCGATGTCGGAATCGTGCCGAATGCCGTCTATCTTCAAAATGGCCGGACAATGGAAGCACACCAGTACTCGGATTATTCATTCAACTTTCAGTAAGTTGTAATTATCTTTTTTCAGCGTATTTTTTTACTTCGTCGCCAACACGATGTAAAAAAGGTTACTCTAAGATTGAGTGCCACTAGTTGCCCGAACTTTGTTAGGGCTCCGCTCTCACCTTCTCCCCATCTACATAACCTTGTCGGTAAATCCTTTGAAATATTTAGGAGGTCTGCAAGTCCACAGTCAGCAGTTATTGACATTTCTGAGTGGTCCATTAGATCCACTGTCTAGTATAATCTGAAAGATTTGCTCTGGTGCGTCTTATATTCCCCATTTATATCTCAATCGCCTGTCTGGGGATTGAAAATTTTGTAAAATTTTATACCACGTAACCTCTTGGCTGAACAGAACTGATGGCTGATATAAAAAATTGAAAATTCATGAATATCTATCTATGTTATTTTTGCGGCCGATATCCAATATCAACATCTTGACTTCACTAACGAGCAACAGCCATTATCGATTATATATTGCAAAAATATTCTGTATGAATAGCGGGAACGATAAATCGGTCGACCCGTAACTCTAGCACAATTCTATTGGCAAATTTTTCCTTGGACACCAGGCCTATTATTGTGAGTACGAGCATAAAATGGTCATTTGATAGGTTGGCTGATATTTTAAAATCTATTCTTCCACGTTGTTATATCTAGATT
The DNA here is from genome assembly GCA_030412335.1 of Botrylloides violaceus. Classification (NCBI taxonomy): domain Eukaryota; kingdom Metazoa; phylum Chordata; class Ascidiacea; order Stolidobranchia; family Styelidae; genus Botrylloides; species Botrylloides violaceus. Next base: position 770,911 of record JASFYC010000494.1, on the reverse strand, counting down.
GTTATCGTTATATCATGCTCTCAGTCACAAAGGAATTTAAACTGCAGATAACCGGGATAATTTATGTAGCTTGTTGTATTTATTGTGATTTTAACTCTTGATAAAATATTTTCTTTGTATTAAAATTTTGATAAAATTCCATTCTCTGAGATTACAGGCCTACCAAGTTCTTGGTTAAATTACTGAAATATCAATTGTGTAGAGTGGAAATTGTATGAAGGAGATTTGAAAACTAGTGATCTAGGACCATAGGCTTTATTAACGTAGGCTATGTTTTCAATTAAGTTGTCTGGACATTGAAACTCTGCTGACAGTTCATATCTATCATAAATTACCATCCATCATTGGTTACTACTAGCCTAGTCTATAGATAAAAATATTTGGAGTTTGCCAATTATGGTACCTAATGAGAATTACATGATGTCCTTACATTCCTTTCCTATTCATTATTAGGAACGTTAAGAATTGGTTTATGAACTGTAGATGGCTAGATTTCAAGTACCGGTATTTCCGCTATACTGACCGAGTGCTTTGACTATCCGTCTTTTAATTCGGACATTCCGGGTTCCATTCCCTGACTGAGTCAAAACAAAGATTTAAAATTGGTATCCGTTACCCCAGTGCTTGGCAGTCAATATATCGGATGTTAATGTGGTCGTAATAGTGCTCTGGGCTGTAAACCGGAAGGGTTGATACACGTATGGTACTAAGCATTGACTTGAAAACACCATAAATGCAAAAAACATGGTACCACTACTGGTATTTTAGTTGGTTTTACTAAATTCTCTACCCTAGTAAATGCTACCTGCCCGTATTTTGAGGATGTGATCCTAAAACAATTTGTGCTGCAATGCAGTCATGTTGGTATTTCATGAATCATTTACATGTCTTGTTAGTCAGACCTTTATTGTATCGTGTTAGCTTATCTATCATGTAGTAATGTAGACCTAGTTTCGGCAATTGTAACCAAATCTTTGACATTTTATAACCTATCAAGGAACTTTCCTGCAATTGCTTTGTGGTGTATCGGCAACATCGTAAGCTATGAAACCGGTATATAGGCTATTCCTATCGTGGGTATTTCCCTGGCATATTGATTTTGCAGAATAATAGCATATTATGCTACATTTCGGTTTGTGATATTGTGAATTGTTGAATTGAATTGTTCGTGCCACATTTGCAAAGTTAATTATCAGCTAGTGGGGATCAAAAAGGTGGCTTAACTTGTTCAACCTTGTTTGAATTTTATTCCGGGTTTAAAAACTTCTAACCGTGTCATTTAGACTTGGAATAGATGGTTTGTAGGATGGAATTTATCCTCGAACTTTTTCTGTCTATGGAAATAGTTACAACCATGCTCCGATGAGTCTTTTGTCGCCTTAGACGCGTATGAATACCAGGCTTAAGCCTTAAGCCAGGAATATCTTTATGATGTCTTTTTGATCTCCACCCTAAGATTGGTTGATTGAGTCAGTACCAAGTCCCAAACAAGGAGTCATTGCAATTGCAAATTTGAGATGCAGCCGACATCAAGTAAAAGAGCAGTCTTCATTACTTATGGTTTATACATTGAAGCAAGCAAATAGTGAAAGCTTGTTTATATCACTTTTGCGTCATTTGCGCTTCATTTGAGGTTGAAAGTAGTTGAATTTCAGTGAAACGTGGATTCTCAACATTCCTGCGGTAGAGAAGCATATTACTCGAGCATGTAGCCTGATACCTGCTTCATCACTGTTGTCTCTGATTCATGATTTAAATATTTCTGGTCGTATGTAAGTTTCTTTCAGCAATTGCTTGCTAACTTCTTTGTGGCTAAAGGCATTTACCAAGTGTGGGGACTGAAATGTAAGGTCCATTCTACACATTTTGCCTTCTCTTATAAGTACTGGTATATACTACTGGTTGTCTTCTTTGTGACTGTGTACAAGTCTGGTGATACTGCAGTCTCCAATATAGGTCAATTCTGCGTAAGTTGCCTTCTCTGTTCGATACCGAGTATAGCCTACCATAAATGTATTAGCCTATACTATATAACTGTCTTCACTTGTGTAACGTCTTTGTAGCAATATAACTGGGGACTCTGCCCAAATACAACTCTTTTAGGTACCGGTACGGTACCATAATCTAATTAACTGGTATGTGCAAGAGACACACACCTAAGGCTGGACAAATATTTCTTTCTGATTGTGTCTACAAGTCTAGGATACTCGTGGCTTCATGCAGTGATTTTCTAGCCTCTATGATGGGTGGATAAGTCATACATCGTGATAGATTTTTAGATAATGTCATCTTAGTTTTAACATCCAGCCAAAGCTTTACCGGTATTGGAAATTTAGTTCATTTATGATATTTGGCTGGCGTTAATTTTCGATCTGAAGTATATACGGTATCTATGAGAAGAGGAAATAGTCATTAGGCCATGTATCTGGAAATTTAATCATTAATCATTGCATTGGTATACTGAAGTCTATTCGAACGTCACTGGTGATGGAAGTATGGGAATTCCCTAGATATTTTTATTGGCAAGATGATCTTCACAGATTTAATTAACATCCGGCCTTTGTTCCATTCCATCTTCACCTGATGATGGAGCGAAGCTCCAAAAGCTTGTGAATGTATCGGAATTCCAGAGCTATTTTTGTGCTGTACCGGTATTGTAAGGTCATTGATACCATTACTTGATCAAGCGGCAGCTCAGGAAGTTTCCAATAAGTTAGTATATATTAGTAAAACTATAGTGACACTCCCATTCTATATTCTGTTTGTGTGTTGTGAATTTATATATAAGCTTTAACCAAAAAGGGTTCGGTGTTGAATCTTTCTCTATTCTATTTATGTCATAGAACACTCGGGTGGAAACAAAATTTGACAAACAGTATAAAGTTTTAATTGTTATTCACTGTTCATTATCTCTGTTTTGTAGGAAATGTTAAGTTTGTTAATCTTTCCTAACGACGCAAATTCTCAAAGATTTTGTACGTCACTCTTTGTTGTCATTTGGACAACGATTCACTATATAAATCTGAGTCAATGCTAAGCACAGTAGTACGCACGAGGTATCACAAAAATGAAACAATACCCAGTATTGTCTAAAAATAAATGGCAACATTATTTCGTTGCCGTGTTAACTGAAATGGATTTCTACTTTAAAAACAATGTGATCAATTTAAATAGGAACAGTGATCGTAAGTGTTAGTGTGACTTATTGTGTCAGTAAACTTACTTCACTCACATTTTGTACAGTAGACTATTCTTCATAAGGCAGATGTCTGTTTCAGATATCATATCATAACAATGTTTTGTTGTAACCTAATTCACAAGGGGTAGTTGAGCCTATTTATCAATCACAAATAGAAATAGGTCTCTGGGCTCTTATTATGACAAGTTCTGTCATATCAGTTTTAAATTGCTTGCCTGTTGACCTACTGCTTCACTTATGAGTTCATTATTAGGGCTGCATGAGTGGAGGCTCTGGTAGGCTGAATAAAAAAAGTGTTTTGTAAGGATAAGGACGTTATTTAATCCTTTATCTTTTTCTGCATTTACCTTACACAGACTCACGTGATATACACATGCACTACTGGTGTACATGCAGACTGGACTAGGAGGCACCGAAGTAGCCGGGTGGCTATCGAAGCCAAGCCTACGCAGACTCGTGCATATCCTTTGAGTATGACTGCGGCCAGGGGTTTTGCATTTCTCTATTTTCATTGACAGGGCAGAGGACGGTTGCTATCTTTACGGTTTATTTGATGGACATGACGGAGTAAAAGCGGCACATTTTGCTGCTTCACGTCTTCCTGCTGAACTGCTGCTCGGACAAATTAATCCGAGTTACAATCCCTCAGACACTTCGATTCAAAATGTTTTACATCAATCCTTCAGTATTGTCGAAAGAGGCTTCTTTGAGTCTATTGATAATGCGTTGGCTAGAAGAACGTTTCTTCAGTCGCAGGTACGTTGGTGCCGTGCTAATTTAACTGTTTCTTTTCTCAATCACTGCCCACGGAAACCACGTGCTCACGGGGAACACTGCCCACGGAAACAACGTGCTCACGGAAACCACGTGCTCACGGGGAACACTGCCCACGGAAACCACGTGCTCACGGGGAGCACTCCTCACGGGGAACACTGCTAACAGAAACCACCTCTTCATGGGGAACACTGCTCAGGGAAACACATGCTCAAGGGGAACATTGTGCTCATGTGAACCCACTGTGCCCTCGGGAATCACGTGCTCGTGGGAGACACGGTCCATGGGAAACACATGTTAACGTGGAACATAGGGAACACTGTTCTTTTATTTGAACTTCTGGTACGAACCTGTAACATCGCGATCAAAGGGTCTATCGATTTCAAACTGGATATGTTGAATACCCTCTTCTACATTATCTCTAGACCAAGGCCTACTGGAACTATTTTACATCTTGGTCAGATGAGGGGGAATGAAACCACCAACCCTGTGAAGATGTGCCACCCCGTCAGCCCAATGTCCATGCTGATCCATTGATTGATCTCGGTAAAACTTTTCACGTTCGTTCCTGTTTTCAGATCCCTGAACGATTATCGCGAGAGGCAGTGAGAGAAAGACATCCAAAAATCTTTGCCAATATCTCTGGTCTAGACGGCGATATTAAAGGTGAGAAGAGAACTTTCTGTCTACAGCACCTGCTAGTTAGGCATAAATCGGATGATTTGGAAACACACTCTATTTATATCTGTCAAAATGACAGTCATCGGATCCTGGTTACTTTCAATATATTGCTATAAATTTGGCTGGTTGTTAAAGCTGTGGAGACACTCTACAGTATATCTACACAAGGCTAGCTTTGAAATAGGACCGCAGATAGAAAATTCTGTCTGTCTTCAGGCGGAACTACAGCTGTGGTAGCACTCATTATCAACAACAAGTTGTTTGTCGCTAATGTCGGAGAATGTCGAGCGTTGCTATGTCAATTTGATGCGAAGACAAATCATCTTGAGGTGAGGATTATGACAGACATGATTAAATTACGTCCCGCCAGCCACATGTGTTTTGGGAAGGGCTTTAATCCGGTCCGCCATCATTGTAGTACCGGTACCAGCTGAAGACAGCGACAATGCAATCTGTGCTACACGAAATGTTTTTATTTAAAATTTATTTCGTACCAGTGTCTTACTAAAATCTAACGTAATTATTTTTCAGGTGCAACAGTTAAGTGTCGATCACAATATTTACCAAAGTCAAGAGCAAGCAAGATTAAAGAGACTTGGAATAAATATCGAAAAATTGCAGAATAGAGGAAAATTAGGTAAATCGACAATTATCTATGCTACCCAATACATCAATTTAGCTGATTTTTTAATCCTAATTTGATGATTTTTTGAAGTATATATTGAGTCTGATGAGTTTCGAGTCCAGCATTAATTTTTGAAAAATTTCGATGAATCGTCAGGACAAAAATTTCACCTCGTTTACTATCTACTTTGAATCGATTGCGACAGTTTTTAATGCTTTGCAACCGTCAGTAAGGCCTAAGCCTGGCATATGTTGTGATGTGTTTGATTCCCACCCATACAGCTTGGCTCTAATTTCATTCCATCTCAGGTTTGAACGAGTGTTCCCGTTGCATTGGTGACTATTCGGTTAAAGGAGGTTACAAAGAAAATGAGTTTTTAAGAACTGCCACCAGTGAGCCGTCAATTGCTGAACCATCCATAACAGAAGGGTTAGTCATGAATGAATATCCAGGTAATATGACTTTTTAACTATTTGGTTGTATTAAGGTCATAGTCATACGTACATAAATGGCTACCGGTACCAATTTGCAAGTCTTTGGTTTGACTTGGTCGGAAATTGAACTCACTACTCCCCAAATATGAATAAAATAATTTTTCAAATTGGACCAAATCATCGAATCACCAACTCTGCTATTGAGAGTCCTGCAGTATTTCAACAAAATCTGTTGCTTCAAATTATTTTGTCACAGATCACATCTATATAATAATTCTGGAGAGGGTTTTCTGTTCGGAGCCATTCCGCTCCGATAGTTTTGCTCATCCTGGAAGCGCGTGGACCACGTGGGGTGAATTGGGGTGACCAAGACAAGACCTTATAATTATAACATTTACAGTGACCAGGATTTATACAATTATAGCATTTATAGTGACTAGGATTTATACAATTATAACGTTTATGGTGACCAGGATGAAGCCTTGTTCCCCGCGACCTCGTGAGCACGTGGGGTGACTAAAACAGGACTTGTGACCAGGATTTATACAATTATAGCATTTATGGTGACCACGGTTTTTACAATTATAGCATTTATGGTGACTAGGATTTATACAATTATTACGTTCATGGTGACCAGGATGAAGCCTTGTTCCCCACGACCTCGTGAGCACGTGGGGTCACCAAGACAAGGCCTTATAATTATAGCATTTATGGTGACCATGATTTATTCAATTGTAACATTTATGGTGACCAGGATTTACACAATTATAGCATTTATGGTGACCAGGACGAAGCCTTGTTCTTGGCGTGGGTCTCGGTGAGCATGTGGTCATCTCATTGCAATTCCACTTTCCACCCCGAGCGCAGCCGGGGACTCTCTGCTAGTAAGGTATATGTCTGTTTAACTGGCAACAAAAATTTGTTAAACACTAGATGGCGCTATAGTCAGTATTCTGAATTGCCAGCACTCGGTCTAAATAACATGAAATTGTTTGCAGGTTCGTTCTTAATTCTGATGTCCGACGATCTGTACAAATCTATTCAACAGTGCAGTGTGGATATGAACCCAAATGAATATATCGCCAGACTCACCTCAAACCAACTTATGCAGCAAAGATCAATCAATGGTACGAGAATTTTTGTTGAAATTCTTTCTTTGGTCTAGATGTCAGGGTAGCCTGGTTCCAGTTGATTCATGGTACCATTTTATAATGTAGCATGTTGTGTAGACCTATATACGGTATGTAGCATGTAGTGTAGACCTATGTACGGTCTGTAGCATGTAGTGTAGACCTATGTACGGTCTGTAGCATGTAGTGTAGACCTATGTACGGTCTGTAGCATGTAGTGTAGACCTATGTACGGTCTGTAGCATGTAGTGTAGACCTATGTACGGTCTGTTATTTTGACGCAGGTCAATTGCATTTATATGTTTTCCTGTCGGGCAAAGAGCTATAGTAGCTCTGCTCTCTCTTCCGCTTACAAACTAGGTCCCCGTTGTGAATGTCATCTCAATGTTTAGTATCCCACGATTACTTTCACACCTTCACATGGATTTTATATTTTTAACAGGTGCTGCACAAGCAGTTGTGGAGAAAATTGCCCATTTGCACGACTACCATTTCAAAAATAAGACGTATAACTGTCGCGGCGACATGACTCTTATCATACGTAACTTTTCACATCCTATCGGCAATAAAGCTTCTCCTATGCTTTCATTTGTTGGTGAGTCTTTACAAAAATATGTTGTATTCATACTTCAGGTTGTTTTATCGTTTGAACACAATAACACAGTTGTACCCCTGGACCACTACGGCCATATTCTGGAAATCAACTCCCGTAATAATAACTCTGCAAGAATTGTATAAATCGTCACTTCATCACAGTTTATCTTTTTTAGGTATCGATGAATACCCTGTTTCAATACCTTACATGCCAGCGAACGGCCAGCCAAATGCAGGCATACGGTTGGTGATGCCAACTTCCAGCACTATTACCAATCAGCACCGTCCATTAGGATCGTACTCGTCAGGAACCCCTTCGTCTGGCACGCCTACAAATATAGCTAATATTAATCCTGTGATAATACGAAACATGGAAAATTCTGTTCATGGTTTACGATTGGATATGGATGATGATGATGACGAGGAAGAGCTAGCCAATGATGAATTTTTCAGGTTTGTACTTTGCAACTTCTCCAGTGTCCGAGATATTTCACTAAAAAATGGTTCACGATTTTCTTTTATTCCACAGTTATATATTTGAAATTGGTACAGCAACAAAATGATGACTTTGGTCTTAATTTCATGCAAAGCGGTCAAATATTCGTTGAGATAATTCACTTTCTATATTATGGCTGCACAGCTATCGTAAAAATGATTCGACACAGTCGTGATCTATTGACAATTATAACAGTCAAAAGCCAAGAGAAAGTTATTAGCATTGAATCCTGCTGCACAACTCCCAAAATGGCCGTAACCTTCCCCGTTTGACCCCGCCCCCATGACACTTCTTGTGACTCTACCACTCATGACTGTGAAAGTTGTTAGACCATTATCTCTATCTCTCTCTCTTTCAGGTGTGATCAAGATGAAACGCCACAGCTAGATAAAGACGGTCGAGTCAAATCTTATATTAAGTTTGACTCATTTTTTGAACACAAGAACAGTCCGGGTAATGACAGTCGACGAATAGCTTGGTCAAAAAGGTGACATGAATACAGCAATGGATGATAGTAATGACAAAAATTACGAAAGTACTCCGACCTTTGATGAAGGAATGCGTGGAAAGACAGACATCGTTCGTGCGACTTCTTTTCAGGTGAATACGGACGCGGTTGCTCTTCAGAAAATGAATCGGATTGGGATTAATGTGACTCTCACGAGTTTTGATTCGTGATTGTCAGGCGTATTAACCCGATCAGTCTATCAAGGCCAATGTTTTTATTTTTTCGTCAAGTACTGTGGTCGATATTTAGTATCTGCCCTGATAAATCTTCCAATATTCATGATTATTAATGTTGGTCAAAGTAGGACACCGGAATGTTCTAGAAACACTTTAGAATTTAGCATTTCGAACCTGTTCTGAAATTTGCCAACACATGGGTGATATTTATGGCGTGCATTGGCTCATAAAGATCAAATTACCAACGGTATTCTTCAGCCGTACCAACCTAGTGAGGTCAAAATTCTATTTCGGCCATTCCTAATGATTATTTGGTAGGCCTATTATTGGTATCGGCCTTCAGCCAAGCGACCGTGTCTATTGCGAAAAATCAATATTGGACAAAATCGGTCAGAAAATCAATACTGGGTCTTGGTCCTTTATGTCCATTCATGAAATGACCCGAACAGTTCCGGTAGAAGCCTCCATAAAGACAAATTTGCGACCAAATGATGAAATATAGGTTTATTGATCCAGACAAATATCCGGAATCATTCAAATGCCTCTGGCTTGCACATTCCGCACCATGACCAGGAAAAATACTGCCGCATTATATGTTAATTCACGGTCATGACGTCGTTTACTTAATCTTTCTATATGCACGTCTAAAAACAGGGTCTCACAAGCATGATTTTATTTCTATACACCGAGCGTAAATCTTTGTTGCCCTCGCGATTAAGTCTCTTACGTCGTTCACACGATCGCTCATGAATGTAAAGTTGTGACATCACAGCGTAAAGCCTTACTACTGTTGACGTTTCCCAATCACATGACGTGAAACTTATTCCTTCCAAGCGTCGCACCTCTAAGATTTACGATCAATTTGAACAAGTCATGAAGAAGGGGGCTCCGAGAACACAGTCGTTTTCATTGTTTACACATAAGTTACTAAGACCAATCACATTTAAGACACTGTATTTGTGTGTTACGGTACATACGTTCAAACCATCCAAAAGTTGATTCAATTAAATGCGCCACCTAATTATAATGAAGCAGTCTTATCTAAAGCTCTCCAAGATGCAATTCGTCGGGGACTTCTTGCACTGGACGTGAACTCGTACCGTCGTACGTCTCTTCTGTCCATCACTGAATTTTGAGCAGTCATCGAATCGGTCTTGGGCCTTATTCCATGCACTGGACAGGCTTGATCAGTTCTACCGTAGTCCTAGGCTAGCTTTGGCCGGAAATGCCAGGATGCCACCACTCGTTATTGCGACCGCTGAATTTTGATCGGTCATGGAATCACACTTAGGCGTGTATTCCGTGCACTGGACTTGGCTTGATCAGTCCAATCTTAACCTTATGCCAGCTTGGCGTGGTGGGCAATTTGTTAATCCGAACCTATGCTATAATAATGTTCTTTTATGGCCAATTATTGCCGTTTTGTATATTTTCTGTATGTGCGAGCTAGAGATCGGCCTCCATAGCAGGCGATATTCACGTTTTTCGCTTTCTGTATCGACCATCGTTCGTGTGAGGAAGCAGATAATCGTGTCGGCTTTGGAAATCAATGTTGGCCGATCTTTAGTGCAAACAACTTTCGACTGCTGCGGACACCTTGATCTTGACCTAATCCGTCTTTTACGTGTCGACTTGATACATTTCCTAAGATCTTGCTGGGCGGGATCTCGTTTTAATCTCAATTCTTTCGTGATTTTTCCTTTTCAGTTTTCATGCAGCTTTTCTTTATCGAATTCATATAATAAAATCCTAACTACTTGAAAGGTTGTTTCCCTTTGGGCTAGGCACAGTGGTCGGCAACCGCCGGTCCGCGAGGCCTCCGTTCCGATCCGCAGGATTCTCTAATTTAACCCCATTAGAATGAAGGCATGTTTATATTCATCAAGATGTAGGCCTACACAATTACACATATAACCAGAAGTTAGGCGCCTTCGTTATATTAATGTGCGATCCTGCAATGTCAGCGAGTGAGTATTGATGAGCAGCATCTACCTTTTGGCGAACGGTACAGTGCAGTCACCATAAATGGTAGGCTAAATGATATGTGCCTATGCGGTCTGCGCAAAGGCCCGTCGATAAAATTCAATTCCGGTCCGGTCAGTTCAACTTTTACACTCTGGGCTGTTCACCAGATGCTTACAAAGAGAATATATTCGGTCCCCCTATGGGAAAGGTTGACGACCCCTGGACTAGCATATTGATTTCTCTGATTTGGCTAGCATATTGATACTGTACATGCCACATTTTTAATGTGGAAGAAGAGGTTTCCCTGACGTCTAGTCCGGAGAAAAGAAAAGCCGTACGAAAGAGCGTGTAAAAATATTACTGAAAAACCGATGTTGAAATAGTCACTGGAGGTTATGTATCCTAAGGAATGCCCGAAAACGCAGAATCTCTAGTCGAAATCGACCGATTTTATCTATTTGCTCGCGCGGTGCACCGTATCGATGCCGGTAGGCTATTCGTATTGCTGTGATCAGCCGCCTGCGCAGCAGTTTTGTAGAACTGCTACAATAGTTATCGGCCCGGATTAATCGCCAAAAACCGTTATCCGCAGATTATATATCGACCCAATAGTTATTACGAATTTTCGATAATCAGTATCGGGGTATTGTTGGAAAGGCTGTAGGCCACTTATATATATAAGCTACACTCCTGTGCTATCCTTCAAACCACCCAACAGAGTGACTGGTCTGACGAACCTAGATGAGGCCATGAAAGAGTCGCTGCTCGTTGGTTGCCCTGGCGCCTAGTCCGACGAAAAGAAAAGCAAAGTCACACGAAAGAAAAAAAGGAAAGGCTAGAAAATTGAATTCCTCAATATCTCTATCTGTAGACTTTCTAAATGAATGCACATCAGCGCCATCTAGCGTCATATTCGGTCGGTGATCGGATTTAGAAATCTTCGGCTCCGGTGAGACGTCGGCAATTTCGTTCCGCTTGACTTGCAAACAGTATGCACACATGATGCATTCTGCAATTCGAGACCGTTCGCAGCAGCGACAGCAACACTCTCGTCATTTCCGAATGCGAAGGCGAGCGACGGTCGGCGTGCTGAAGCGAGGAGCTGTGGCATTCGCCCATTTCGTTATGAGTTTCAGATCCTGTGCCCAGACTTTGCAAAAGGTCTCGCGCTGTGTTAATCTGCCGCTATAATGTTTCTTGCTTGTAGAATTGTAGGCCTAGCGTGTAGTGCAATATGACATCGAAGCCTAAGATTTTGACGGGCTATTTGCATCGTTCTGGCCCTCCTTTGCCACTATCGTATTTTGAACTATTGCAGCGACATTTTGAGATTGTGTATGGCAAGGATTATGCGGCCAATCCTGGCAAATATAAGGATATTGTGGCAATTTTTTGGAGATATGGTCCAGATGTAAGTAGCACCATTATTCGTAGCATCATTCTGCATTGTAATGATGAATATTCAGTCAAAACATGGTCAGAAGACTCAGTTTACATTTCATGACCGGTGCGCGCTCAAGGTGTTTGTGACTAAATGTTACGTGTTGTGGCTCCCATAAGTTTTTAGCAGAGACAGGCAGTGGAAATTTGAAAAATACATGGCTTGAGGCCATTGCGCTGTCAATGTACTTACTGTGGATCAAAGGTGGCATAAAATATGCATGGCGTGATTCTAATTCAAATGTGAGGCTTTGTGGTGTAGGGGTAGGTCGTCGGCCACGAAACCGGTAGGTCTCGGTTGACTGCATCATACCAAAGATGCTAAAAATGGTATCCAGGGCTTCCTCGCTAGACAGCCAGCGCGTTGAGGATCGTGCGGAGTGGAGCGCTTGACTTCGATAGCCTTCCTGCTCCTTCGGCGTCTCATTGTCCGGCCTGCATATGCACCAGAGTGTGTCTGTGTAAATGCAGCAAAAGTCAAATATGGACAAAAAAATTCAGTGTCCTTTCCTAACAATCTGATTGATACTCTGCAAGAAATAATTAACTGAACATCTAAAAGTCTTCATAATTGACTCGCTTTATACAGGTGAATGAGGAGTTGCTAAACCAACTTCCTCAACTTAAAATCGTGGCTACTGTCAGTGTTGGATATAACCATCTTAACGTTCCACTCATCAGGAAACATGGCGTCAAAGTATCTTATACCCCAGATGTTCTGAATGACTGCTGTGCCGAAATGGGAATTGCACTAATGATCAGTTGTGCTCGAAATATTGTCAGATGTGAGTTGAGCTTGACTACTTATAGAGGTGTGGAAGGCGGGGCGTTCTCCTGGACTCTGTGCTTTTGTGGGCCCCAAAGTACTCGAATAGAAACAACGAAGCTCATTTATTTTTGGAGCTGATAGATACTCCAGTCTCCAGAATCCAGCTTTCCATGTCGGGAAGTCCAACACTCTAAGTGGTTGAGCTATAAATTTCTCAGTATACACGTCTACCTAGACTAGCGTTTCTCAACCCGACTCATTTGAGTCCGCAGAAGCCCGTGATGAATCCGCGAGCATAGATGCTTTTGCTTGAAAATATTTGACTTTACTAGATGGAACGAATTGCCCTTAACCGTAACTGGTTGACTCTTTTTTTTACTCGTATTACAATATTGCGGGGGTCGCGAGCCTTTGTAAACTGAAATTTTACAAAAATCAGGGTTGCGGGAAACAATGGACTATGAATTGAGTCCGCAAGTATCAAGTCCAGCCAAGAAATAGTCCATGAGCTAAAAAGGTTGAAAACCACTAGCCTAGACTATGGTTGCTTGGTTGCATGCAGAGTATGTAGGCCTACCGATAACTATATTTCCAAAATGTATTCATATACTTAAACTAGAGAGAGAGAGAGACCGAGACCAAATGCACCATCAATGTTCAATTCACTCCACATGGCAAGATGAATCATCCCTCAAACTCTCCGAATAATTGCATAATGGTGAATTTGTCTTTCTATTCCTAGTTGTTGATGAGTATAAGCGGAATGAATTTCCTTCCTATGGTATTATGAATGACACAACTCCTCAATTCAGTGGCTCAACTCTTGGAATTGTAGGAATGGGTCGAATAGGTTACACTCTTGCTAAACAAGCAAAGGCTTTCAATGTGAGGATCCTTTATCACAACAGAAGTCAAAGGTAGGCATAAGAGAAATTTTCAGGTCTGGAACCTTATTAGGAATCTCCTTAGTACCAGAACTTGCAGTACCAGTACTATATATGCCGTCACCCGTCACGTCATAAGATTTTATGATCTTATGAATAGGTACCACCACCGGTATCGGACATTAGGAAAGTACCTGCAGGTAGGTCGATATTAAAGATCTGTCAAAAGCTGATAAAACCGGCCAATTATTGAAATGTAGCGGATAAATATCTCCCATGAGTAATTCTGGAAGAAAAGGCTTTCACAAATTTTCCCGTCACATGGCCATTACATTGGTCGCCATTTGAGAATGGACAGGAATAGGATAATAATTTTGATTACCGGATCGGTATCATGTCAAAATGTTATTAGTTTGCCGTGTTTTATTTTACAAGCCACGGTATTGCTCCGTTATTTCTTGCTTACTCCACGTTTCCTCATTACGTTGCAGGTCGATTTCCGACGAGGAAGCTATCGGAGCAACGTACTTCTCTGAATTGAATGAAATGCTTCCTCATTGTGACTTTGTAATGGTCTTGGTTAATTTGTCTCCGGAAACAAGGCACATCATGGGAGCCGAACAATTTAAGTTGATGAAGAAAACGGCTATACTTTCAAACTGCTCTAGAGGCAAGTTGGCTAACTACTAAAAGACAATAGTTTCGTGAATCTGGCTGCTGGTACCCAAGCTCCTAGAAGGAACGCCTCCTTATCTTGGTCATAATATTCAACACGCAAGTAGTGTGAAGGGATTGCACGTTATGGTGTTGTATGACATATACACACACACACAAAGAAGAAGTCAAATATCCACTATGTGGCGCTACAGATCCAGGTGCTTAGTTACCGTACTACGTTTTGTCTCAGCCTTCATTTCTATGTCCTCGCATTTCAACCAAAGCCCTCGATATATATGTATATCTAGCTAATTTTGATTCCTTTGTAGGTGAAACAGTCGATCAAGAGGCTTTGATCGAAGCTTTAAAATCGGGTGAGATATACGGTGCCGGCTTAGATGTGACGACTCCAGAACCGCTACCAAAAAATCATGAGCTTTTTAATCTACCGAATGTGATTTTGACGCCGCATATATCCTCACAATCAACTATTACAAGGTTAGTATTCCAGAATTCTCAGCCAAACTATTCCTGTCGTGAATACCTACAGAGTGCAACTCGTTTAGTATGTGCATGTACACGTACAGCCCCCTCAATGTGGTTTTCATTCTATCAATATTCAGCTTGTTGGATGATACTAGTACATTTGAAGTACTATAAGTACTTTGACGTTCTGAAAAATTCGAACTTGTACCGACTTCGGGGCGTAGTAAGGTCGTTTTGGCTACTCAACCGCTACAGGTTATTGGTTCGAACGCCAGCCGCGTCACAGCGAAGACGTGCGATAAGGTACGACAGCCAGCGCATTGAAGAGAATTTGTAGAGAGCACTCTAGGATTGCCTACACCAAGTCGTTGTCGTCGGCGCCTGCATTTGCAGATCGTTACGCCTGATACGATACGATTTTATTTTTAGGCTGAACATGGCACAACTTGCTGTTGACAATATATTTGCCGTTCTCCAAGGAAAACCGCTCTTGTCCGAAGTTCCTCAATGATATGCAATTTTCAACTGCTTCGTTTTCTAGTAATTGGATATTTTTCATAACGTAGTGTTAATTTTGTGTACACCCATAGTCATTTCAATTCATTGCAAAATAGAATCTTTATTACGCTGCAATTGAGGGTCTAGCTTAGTGCCGACTAAGTCCTTCGTAAGCAGTAATCCGGCTCTGCTCTGTGCCTTTGTTTGTCAAGCCCTTCCGTTGCACTGTCGACGTAGCGTAAAATAAATCCCATAAAATATAACTATTGACAAACAATGGTCCTTTGTGGGTGACCGCGAGTATTTTATGATTCGGGTTCGTTGTTGCTGTGTATTTCATGTAAATTGGCGCGATTCGCTCGTCCCCTTCGAGCCGTTGCGTGTGTAAATAAGAACTGTACACTAGGGTGCGCAAAAGGGCCGTAATTAGAGCCTCTGTTTCCACATCGATTACGCTCTCGCCAACTTGCGTTGAACTACTTTATACCGCATGGCTGCAATCTTGACTCCGTTAAGAAGACCTCATGCCCGTATCCTGAGGTTGATAAGCTCTAATATATATATCATAGACCTCTATATACAGTCTATTAATTAGAATGATAAATTGTCTTATCCTGCCATTCAAATTAAAAAAAACATTTGAAAGCTTTCAGACGACTTGCTCTATAATTAGACTAGTCTCAATGTCGAGTAGTGCGTAGAAAGACCGTTGATTTCTATTAAACACACTGACATAGAGACATTTGACAACTCGGTCTGATGCCTGCTCAATGCGCGAACTTGAGCGCCAGACTCCAGCTGGGAGTGTATGATAGGTGCCTGATAAGTCGTCCGTAACGCGACTTTCTGTTCTTCTGTGTACATAATACCTATCTACCGATTACGGCAATCACCAGTTTTCGAATATCTTTGATTTTGTGCTCACAGATACAGTGATGTTTATTGCACGATAAAACAAAACAATAATATAAATCAATCGTTTTCATATTCAAGGATTAGCAAATTGTCAAAAACTTTATCCACAAAATATTCGCGTGTCAATTATTTTTTTTTTTTACAAATCAAGCTGTGGTGCGTGATTCATCCATTTCATGGTTTTGCCGCCTGACCTCTACAGCAAGTTCACTCTACCATGAAAAGTATCTATGGTCAGATTTTATGCAAAATTTCGTCACAATGCGATATCTCTATTGTCGACGTTGGGTTGCCATTTTTCCTTAGCAGGGTCAAGCAAATGCGCTCAGTAGTTATTCCGTGGGGATTTTGTAGTGGTAGGAGCAGTTTGATGAAACAGTAACGAGAGTCAGTTACCAGAGCGTTGGTATCTCTATAGAATCGTTGTTTCGTAGCTCATCGCTTTGCTCAAATCTCTGTAACGGCTGTTGATTGCCTTGCATCGTGCAGCAGTTCCGATGCTTTTCGACGCACGCTGGAGATTTTCGCCATCTTTATCGTTTCCTTCCGTCCATCAGCCGTCTCATTAAACTTGTAGAGTCTCTAAGCTTTCGGTCGTATTTCAGAGTAATAGTATTCTGGTATCTTATGGCAGGCTCGTCAGGACGCCAAACTGTAACTTGGTACGTCGCTCCAATTTCAAGATCAGTGAATGTTGTCTTTCTAACAGGCTGTAAAAATATCGTGCAAGTGAGAATTACAGTACGAAAGATTGTAGTCTTATATATCAGGGTATGCGTCTACAGTAAGAGATTAGGCTACTTTATTTCCAGGGTATACCCGAGGTGAGACAGCTGACGGGCGAGGGGCTAGCTCTAATTCAGCAGCTACCGGTACGGTACTAGACGCATTGAACGGAAGTGCTTTTAAAATTGACTCATGCCCGTCGCGGCGCCTGCATTAGTGAGTGGTGTCAAAGTGCGGTACCGGTATCCCTTTAGAAGGCCACCCATTGGCCCACTATTTGCTTATCCTTGTCCGTGTGTACCGTTTGTACGTCAGTGTTGTTTGGTAAGAGCTTGAAATGGGTCATCCTGTTATTTGACTCTGTATGTAGGCTAACTCAACACAATCCATGAAAGTACATTTGGTGTACTTACAAAATTCATCAGTCTTGCTCTTCCTATGACTTTCCATGGTATGAAAGTTGCTTCGATCCTTTTCGCAATCATAACATACACAGTCTTGCCATGCCGGTAGGCAGTTTGAGCTTGTAGAAGTGCGTCCACAGAATTGCCTCGTTGCTCAAGGTTGATTGTAATAATCTTGTTTCTTTCATCTGAAAATTGTAATAGAACAAGAGTTAGACACCACAGATTGCCTGTCTAGACCAGTTTACAGGAATATAGCAAACTTTACGAGCTCCGCTCCTTCATCGCATCAGGTGCAATTGGAATGTTTAAAATTGCGAAATATTGGTTTTTATTCGTCTGACTGACCGACCAGACCTCCGGTGTAAGTCTATTGAGGATAGCGTAATTGTACTTAGCGATAGATTGATTGATGAGATATTTAAGTTTCTTATGGTTATCAATTGCCGACGGCTGATATCCTTGGGTTCGAAGTGCCAAACGAAAGGCCAATATTGAGTGTTCAAGATTATCGGTTATCATTCGTAGAGGTTTACTTACCAGTACATTTATTTGAGAAGTACATGAGGCCCTGATCTTGACAACTTGGAAGCTTGTATGTTTCCGTTTGAGGTTGGGTAGCATTTTGCCCTTTAACTTCAACGGCGGCGATTACCCTTTTGCTTGGTGTCAAGGTATTTTGAAGACACGAAATCCTTAGGGTTATCGTCTGCGTTTGCTAGAACACAAAATTAAGATTCATTATTGATGACTCACGGTATGGAAACGGTTTGGAGGCAAACGTCGTGGTATTATCACGTGGGGTTTCAACTTTCGAGAGTATCATGACGAAATTCGCGGCAGCTTTTCCTAATTTAGCGTCCTACAATTTCGCCGTTTTTCAACACGAACTCACCGGGTCAGAAAGCTCTGGTCGAGTCGTTGATATTTTTCCGCAATATATCGGATAAGTGAAGTAATCTGCCAGAACGCTGAGAGTGTATTCCTGAGCTGAAGCTGCAAAAACGAAGTCCAATTAACTTGTGCGCAGCGCGTTGTAAAATCACGATATCAGAAAGGGAAAGATACATGACATGACACTTTGAACTTTTGATTGGGTCCTCGGAGCGTGTGTATAATTTATTAACTTGTGGGGCTCGCTAAACTCTAATTTAACGTAAGCGTTGAGCACTGACTAACGAACACGAATCACTCGCCAGCGACCTGGCGGCCTGCGTCAATTCGCCGCTCGCATCGATTCCATGACGCACTGCAACGTGTATCTATTTTTAGGATTCCACGTTCCAGAATATATGTCGTCACGTAAATGAATGTAGATCGCACATATAACTAATGGTATTCAATCTGAATGTTACCGTACCTGTTGCGTTTGCTTCCAGGGTAATAGTCAACGACGGATCCCTGGCGTCATTCAAAAACCAATTCATTTTGATTCCTTTTAGCGTAGCTGGGTTAGTAACAATAGTGTCTGACGAAGAATCTGGTGATACGGCATGAAATGGTGACGGACAATCTGTAAGGGAAATATATTTTCTATCAAATATTCTGCATTGAGAAGAACGATTGAGTATGATCTTAACAGCATGGAGTAGTCTTCTACGGAAAATCAAGTTCAAGTTGCGAAAAGTTGAAGAACATCTCTTACGGCCAGTACAATAAGACTTATTATCTATTAGCCAAATCAGTTAATGTAGTTTCGAAATTCAGATCTCAATTTCTGATATCTAAGGGCTAATATTCAACTCAATCCTAAACGTCAGTAACTACAGGTTCTATTGAAATGATATCATATCTTGATACAAGGTAATTGATCCATTACGATTTTCTTTTTTCGCATTGCAATTTACAAAGTTTCACATCAAAATTGTAAGTCTGGGACCACTATAATAAGAGTATAATGTAACCTAAAATGGTTTCGGTCCGAGTCAAACAATTGCGTTGACTTTTAAACAGAATTTTAAACCTCAAATTTACAAGAAATAGCGGGTTCTCTTCTCATTTAGTAACTGATCGCAGAGATTGTGCACTGTTTCAATCATTCGACTTTCCATGAGCGTGTGTGGGAAGTTTTAAAAACTTTGTGGTCGCGACTTTGCGATTTCATGATAATCTGTCACATCCTACCTACCACACAATGTGGATCGTCTGCTAATTATATTCCTTACCTGTGATCTCAGTTCCGTACGAGTTGGATACAATGGTCGCATCACATACGCTCATTGGTATTATCGAGAACGGATACGACATTGCAATTCCAATAACTGTCGCAAATATGAATCCCTTTAAGCAATACATTCTGATTTTCGTCTCTAATATTGATCCCGTAAAACTGTCCTTGAATGAATTATATCTTCGGCAACTTTTCCGCTTGCTCTGGCTCTTTTGCGATCTCGTTTGAAATGAGTAGTAGTATTCCAAACGAAAGTTTGTTATATAGCCAACACAAGGCCCTTTTTTCCTCGCTATATATCCATTATCTCGTCTGATATTATCTTTCTATCCATCTTTCCTATAGAAAGAGGATTATACACGTCTCGAGTTGTACGTAATTTCGAACCGCACAAAATTGTTTCGTCTCTCTCCATTTGAGTCATAATCTATACACGCCCGTTGCACCGATTTTTCGGCACATATTCACAACTTTTGAAGATACGAAATTTTCACTGATTATCGTGACCGAAATCGTTTTGTCTGATATTTCACTGTTTTGAGGTTGTAGTTACGAAAACAGGTGCCGCGAAAAAATATCATGTCACCCGATGAAAGTCTATCTTCACTGAGGTGACTTATGGTAATTGCCTAAGTGAACTCTTAACCAAGCCCAAGTTTACGTTAGGCTAAGTGATGGAGATTTCTCAGCAATCCAGTAGCCTAGATGTGATATTTTTGTTAGTGCCCAAATCACTGTCACAGGTAGGCCTACACTATGCTATGCGTCTTGTAAATACCTCATCGCACCCAAACTGTGCTTCGGAGAGTTATATCTTGATAGACTCCGATGGTGCAATAGATATAGAAAGTGTCACCAGTCACCACCCCGTTTTAATGGCTAGCCAAATTTACTGGAAATTTAATTCACAAGCTACGGAGCTCCGCCCCTTCAGCTGATTGAAGTAGTCGATGGTAACTTAAGATGGCGGATATTATTGCTGATTCTGAATCTAAATCGGGGGAAATGTCCTCGATTGTAATGTATTTGACAGATTATATGTCAAACAATAGCCTTTCGGTTGGATTTCTTAGCTTGTTGTTGATCAAAGTCGTGACAATGATCAGTAATCAGTCTTGTTAATTGAAAAAGCCAAAGAGTATTATCTAATGCCGTAATCCGAGTGTGAATTCGACATTGCCTATCAAACCGACAAGGATATGCAATAAAGGAAGAATTATTGTCTTTCTCGTGTTGCTCAACGTCACGGACACATCGCGTTCAATTCTGTCCTGGAATTCTAGTAAAATTCATTTAGGGGTGTGAAAATTGTGTGTTGGGTTCACTGAGCACCACATACTAATCATGGATGTTTCCACGGCAATCATAGAGAGAGTCTTGCATCAAGTTCGCCTGCACTCAGAAAAGAAGCGATAGAGTTCATTTCGCATCCGGTCTTCGTGTGATGTCAAAAGTTAGAAATCTTCTTTACATCTATCGCCATACAATTTTGAGAAAATACGGAAATTGCAACGTTCTATAAACGGGATGAAGCAGAATATTCGATGATATTTCACATTCCCGTACGTTCTGAACTTGCGGTTCGACTGCAAAGATTGATATTGTTCGTTTGACTTGAGTCTTCCTATAGTATTCACGACAATTTTGCAGATTTTCGCATCTCAACGCGTTAGACAAAATTCTCAAAAACCAGTCACTAATCCTATGTACTCACATGAACCAGTTTTGTCTCAAGGGGATATGACACAAGGTTTGGACTTTTACTAATGGCGCGTGAAAACGAACTTTATTCTGATTTTTTGCACGCTGCCAGTCAGAGGGAATTTTTTGAGATTCAATTTTTTGTCACCCAACCACTTTTGCGAATTTACATTCTTTTTTTCCTACGCCATATTGTCCTGAGTGCATTAAGATGTGAAGCAAGTCAGGTAGATTGTGGCGGACTTGCGCGCTGCGGCATTCTATATTTCGCTTAATCATAGACATAGAGGATAACCTCGAAGTCATGACATGAAAACTCCAGGAAGCTAAGAAGCTCCTTCAGTCAAAATCTCTTGTGTGAGAAGTCTATCCGTTGCATTTGCATGACTGGTGTGGATGTGCTGAATTTACTAAGAATGCTTCCTAACCTCATCTGATTATGTAGGGATATTGACAGTGCAATCAGTTGGTGATACCCTCTTCTACAGCGATACAGTGGCACTTCTCAGAATCTTGTAGCGTGATTTTAGTGCGATAAGCCGTGGAGCGTAAACTCATTGTATACTATGCCGAAGCAAATGCGATTTTCGACATGGCTTGCCATGACGAGTTAATTTGGAATCCTAATAACGATGAGTTCGTCTCGGACGGCGGGTTATCGGATTGAATTTGGCGGGTCATATGCATCAAAGAAGTCCATGAGTCATATCGGGTGTAGAATTCTTCGGATTGCGTAATAACTGCCCGTTGCGGAGGAAATTTCTGCGTATTGCCCATCCGTGAATGAAACATTCAAACGCCTTTGACACTCCCAATCGTCTGATAGCTTGAATTTGCACGCGATTCTTCAAAATTCACTCACTGCTCACTCACCCACTCACGGTCGTAGTTCGAATATTGTTGATTTTGAATTCACGGCGTTTTCAACTACTATAAGGTCAATGGCTATTGCGCGTGTCGATATTTCACTGGTCGGTTACTATGCTGTGACGTAATGTGTTACTATTTGGATCGCCCAACATCGGCACCACTATTTTTCGATCACTTTGACATTAGAGCCCAAGACTCAGTCAGTGGCCACCTAAGCCCATCGTCTCCCGCGCGTCCCGGTAATTAGTTTTGATCCTCTTAAGAATCAAAAGGCCGTAAAAGTTTTCTGCACAAGACTCATAGCATACTTGACATCAATTTGACGTGACGCCATTCACGCACTCGCCGTTGAGTGAATTCTTACACAATCTCCAATTTTGTCAACGTCAATCAGACAATATGGATAAGATGACGTAATAGGGTTCGTTCGGGACAGGTTTCGGTTTAACACGAAAGGTCGTGACTCGTGACTTTGGATACTTTCCCCTATCACGTGGATACTGAAACTAGCCTAGTCGCATTCCGCGAATAGTTCCGTCATTCGCTGTTGTAAAAATGGCTTGATGTTTGAAAGCATGAAGTCATACAGAACTATGCAAACAGTTACGGAGTAGAGGCGTAGGCCACTTCTTTCCACTCGAACTAGCAAGAAAAATATGAAAAAAATGCGAACCAATTTTTTTCTGCCGCTGAATTTTTAATGATCGATTGATTATGATATGATATGGTGCTTATAGGCTCTCAAGTAACACAACAAGATTCACAAACTAAGCCATTATTAACAACATCAACAGCAATCTTCAGCAAATTTACGTACAGGATGCGGTTTGTCAGGGTGTGTGCGGCGATTGTGCATCAATCAATGTGTGGTCCTTATTAGGGAATATACGGGGCGTTCCAGAGGAGCTGTTCAACCACTAAACACAGGTAGCTGTTGTAATTTCCTTTGAGTCATAGTTTATGTATGATTATTACATGATTACAATTTCCAGTAATCTCTCCACGCGATCGTGGAAAGAGCAACACCGGTTAGAAAATTGGTTTATCGTGGGTTATCGATACTGCCCCATTTTTTAGTAAAAGTGGGGTTCTGTTTACTGAAACAAGAAACGATCAAACGCTTCCGCTAATTGCGAAACTCAGTCGATCTTATTTCGGTACTTTGTTGATACAACAATTTACTGTAGTCGCATGGTATTCGAAGGTATCAAACCACTTATATCTAGTTTCAAAGAAGATTGTAGAATATACTGTACATGGAATGCGGGAATGCATACGAATTGCGGTGGAAAAATTTGCGAAATCTACCAATTTCTATCTTCCAAGCTTCGGACGTTGCGACTTGTCCGCTTATGTAACAGACTATGAATCAATAGTTAGTGTTTATAGCGCACATGACTTTTCAGATTAAAAGCATTGTATTTAGTCAAGATTTAGGCTTTGACAATACTGACACGGCAGGTCGAATGCCCGGAGAAGTGGTGATGGGCCGGGGTGTACGCAAAGAAGTGCATCCGACGTGAGAATGACTGCCAAACGGAATCCGATTGGACCTGAGTTTTCTGCTGTTTCAAAGACCTCATATCCTACCTGCTAGATACAGGACGTTGGTGCATAACTATGCTCCAATGCTTGTTTTATGCCGTCCGACTACTGATTGCTGTCTGCATGAATCAGGCATTATGAACAGAACGGACTATTCATTCTTTGCCGAGACAACAGGGTATTTCCACGATGTAGTATTACTGATTGGAGAATGTTTGGTTAATCTGCGGAAATTTTCTTCAATCGGTTTGAAGAATCACATTACATGCTCCGTATTCTTGGAATGTAGATCTCATATTTAGGCTACGTGGGACTTTTAGAAGTTATAGTATTGCGGTTAATATTGCCCATGCAACTACAAGCAAAATATCCTCCTTGACCATGTCTGACCTTTTGATCGGTGGGTTGAAGGATAAGCTTTGCAATCCTGTATTTCAATTTTACATTGATTTCGTGAAGCCGATAGCAGGTTATCAATAGATATTGTAAAGAAGTTTCGCTACAGATTTAACGTTCAGCCTCTGTGGTTTACCGATGGTGATCTGCTTCTTTTTAACAAGTGAAGAGGTAGGCTGCACAAATTGATATTGAGGAAATATCACGTAGAGATGCTTTGGCGCGAACTTCTCGACTATAATTATGTCAACCATTCTTATCTTACCGTTGACGCAGACTATGGCTGAAGATTTGTCCGTTTCCGGCAGTTATGACAAGTTTAACATTACTGCAGTGGTGAGACCGATATAATTCGGAGCCGATCACCAATCGGCCATGCCATTCGCGCGACGCGATTCGTAGGGTCATGGAGATAAATTGATCGATTGATTGGTTAATTGGTTGATTGGTTTATTATGATCACGCTACGGCTATGTTGTCATTGCGTGTTTGAGTAAGTTAACCGCCGCTGCTGTACTGCAATAGCCTATTACTTGAACAAGTCTCGATACGCTGACGGCCACCTCCTTCATACTCGTACTCGCTTTGGTTACCTCGGCGTCTCGATCGACGCTGAGGCCTCAAACGAACGTTCGTCCGCAAGAGTCTACAGCACCGCAGCAGACTGAACCGATGACAAGTGGAGGTCAGAGTGGGAACAGAAGAACACGCGACTCCACCTCTACTTCCCCACCCCGAAACGTCCTCGATCGGCTTCAACCTGCCGCGTCTAGCGTGGTCGCGTCTCAACCGAATTCGAACAGGGGGGGATGCTTCAAGTCGTCCCTGCACAGATGGGGTCTCTCTCTAAAAAAATCATATTCCAATAAACTGGACTTTAAATCTGTGGTGACTCATTTTATTAATTACTCTCTAAAATCTGTGACAATAATAAATGACGTAATATTTCGTAACATTACATCTTTCTAAATGATGTTGACGTTAGATGATGGCAAATCCTTCTAAAATTCATAGTTTAGAATCCAAACGACGTGGCCATTAAGATGAAAGATCATTGCTTCATCTTTCAGAATGTATAGTTTAGAATCTAAATGACGTGGCCAATAGATGCGAGATCATTGCGCAATCTTCAGAATGTTACATCCTTCTAAAATTTAGAATCAAAATGGTGTTGACATTAGAAAGAAGATCATTACGTGCATTATCCAAGGTTTACCGCGGATGCAACGGAATTTATTAACCATATTTATCTTATCGATCGCGATTTGATATTATTGGGTTAGTGTAACTAAACTACATACTGTAACTATTCTATAATGGCACACGGATCATATTGATAACAGTATGTCACCACAAATTTAGCGTTCCGGCCTGAGTTTATGCAGAAATAAGTTGTAGAAGGAGTTTTATTCGGCGCTTGATATTGCGACGTGTTTTCATTGCAGGAGTAACCGCCACGTTTATAAACAATTTTACATGCTACTGTTTGTTTATGATTTGTTATCTATGGGTTTGGTCCGTTGGTAATTTCCATTCACGTTGTTGTGGTTTAGATGTCTATTCTTATACAGTTACCGAATTGATGCATTTCCGATATTTAAATGCTTCCGTGTTGACCAATAGAATATTTTATCTTGACATTACTTCATGATTAAATGGCCGATAGGTTGGTTATTGTTGCATTTCTTCATGGTGTCATTTGGAGTGGTTTTGTGTCTCTTCTTCTTCAACATTCGGCATCTACAATCGGGTTGCGACTAGGACCGGGCACTCGAATTCGAATACTTCGAATCGAATCGAATAACAAGATATTCGAATCGAATAGCAATTCGTTCTCTTCGAATTTCGAATACTACAACAACTTGAGAAAGCTTTATACGTGTTTCGACGTGGACGTAGCCAGGAGAGGTTTATAGCTTGAAGCACTGCTTTTCTCTGGTGCGACAGTTTTGAATTGGAATTTTGTGCATTTTGCTATTACCCTGACAGCACGCCACGAAGTCGTAGTTGCGACCGCGGGTGGCTCTCGTAAACCCCTTGACATAGGTTTCCCATTCTGTCATTCCTCATATCCTTCTAACATCCAATTACTTTTGACAAATAGCGTATAACAACCACAGTAAATGGTCAGAAAAGGAATAAATACGTAAACGACGACCCAGCAGATTAGATGAACCAGATGTCCGATGAACAGCGAAATACAACCATCGTAAATGACAAGAAAGGTCCGCATGACGACGTAAGCGAGGTCCGCGCGATCTTCAATTGATTGATACGCATGTCGTTTTGAACGTAGGATAAACGTCATCAAGAAATAATCTACCGTCGCTGTTTACAGCAGGAAATCTGCCGCTTCTGGCAACAGAAAAGTCAAAATTGTTCCGGAAATTGACTCAGTTTTGTCATCATATCATGCGGTGCGGCTTTGACCGCAAATTCTTAGACGGGATGACGTGTAGGATGTTTTAATCGAATAATTACCGGTTTAGAAATGCACAAGAAAGATCGCCGATGTTGTTTAAACGCGAAGGAATGAATACTTTCGTCAGAGTTAACGTCACATAAACGTTAGACGTTGGAAATTTTAAATGATTGTACTTGCACTTAGCACTTTCACTTTACAATTTGGCGATCTTCTATATAATGTATAGTATGTTATCTTAAATGACACACTATTTTATCAGATTCGCTTTTTACGGTACTAACTCCTCAGTAATATTATTGACACAGTGCTAAGCGCGTATTTTCAGCCTTAGGCCTTTAAATGTTTAGTTGCCTACTGTTAAAAAGTGCAGCTTTCTACCTCTATCATATCGCGTGCTGACCCGAGCTGCCTGGTTATATTGTTTAATGTCACCTATGCGCTGACAAGTTGCCCGTCCAAGTCGAAATGAATATCGCATTTATTGTATTCCACAAGCTTTCGGAGCTCCGCTCCTTCGTGAGAACTTGTATCACGTGAAAAGGTGCAAATATAGGAGTCACACAATTGTCACAAGCATTAAATTATGTTGGGACTAATTGGCCAAGGTCGTATACCTCTGCAAGAATCGGCCATCAGTCAGTCGAAAAGGCATCTTTATAGTATCGACTGTACAAACTCGATATCAGTTGATCTCTACATCCATCCGGCGTTGCTACTAAGCTGCAGAACGCAGTTTGCACATCACTGACCCGCGCATTTAAATGTGCAGGTTATCAGGGTTTATCGCTCCCACATTTGAGTTCAAATATCCATCCCTCCTATATGAACCGGTTGTAGTGAAAAATCTGAGATCATTTCCTAAGCCGGTTTACTTGATATCCGTGAAACCACGTATAGAGAAGGCGCCACATCTAAGACTTAAGATTGTGTAATGAAATGTTGAGTCGAGTTCAAATGTCTGACAGGATATATCTTCGATAGACAAAAGTGTAGGGTCACCACAAATTTAACATCCAGGCAAGTTCATAAGATTTCGAAGCACCGCTCATTTTTGTCAGGCGAAATCGATATCTTGCATCATGACGGAGCAATTCAACATTGATACAAACAAAATGTCGTAATAGATATAATAAGTCACCGCAGATTAAACGTCTAGTCCAGTTTATTGGAATACAATTCAGAAGTTTTCAGAGCACAACCCAACTATAATAATAGATAGAATTAGTCATCCCAGATATAGCGTCCAGTCCAATTTATTGGAATATAATCCAAAAGCTTTCAGGGCATAACCCTACTATAGTAATAGATAGAATAAGTCACCACAGATTTAGCGACCAGTCCAGTTTATTGGAATATAATTCACAAGCTTTCGGATATGGATGGTCCGCCATCGGCTACACATTTTTCGAAATAAATGTGATGCAGTTCAAAAAAATCTTCCTGATATGGAAATATTTGTAATTTATACCATGGCGCACTTTAGTACCTAGAGTAGACCATGTTTATACGAATATCAAAGTCACGAGCGTAACGTATATACAAAGAGTTTCAATCGTATCAACCTTGACCTTTCGTCATCCAAAGATAGCATCAGTTTGTTGAAAAAGAATTTTGAACCGAAAACGCGATAACACTGTGACATTCACTTTACCCTGCGTTGAATCTATCTTGTTGTTCTTTAACACCCTTTACTCTCCACAGTTTCTTTTTGCTGTCACGTTTTCATATTGAGTTTGAGATTTTGTCAGTCCATCGATGCCTCCCACTTTTAAATTGTATTCCAATAAACTGGACTGGACGTTAAATTTGTGCTGACTTCTTATATCTATTGCTAGTTAGATCGTCCACCATCGGGTGGTAAATCTGTGGCGACTCAGTCTTAGTTGCTGTCTGTATAATATCACACCTGTCCATTTACCAGGACATGGGACCAACCGGTGATGAGGATTCTATGCCCCTCATTTATTCGTGCCTCCTTGGTTTAAACGTGTAGTCTCTCCGCTGAGCTGAGTAAGATTTTGGCTCCACCTCAATTATCTCATAGGCAATCAAGAAATCCCTAAATTAATTTTGCGTTGTCATGCTATATGCACTCGCGACCTCAACTTGTTTTTGCGAATTAGCAGCTCTCCTTTTTACGATGTTATGAAACTTGGTCGTGATTGAAACCACGCTGTTGTTTTGAAAGGTATAGCGTGCGATACCCCTGCTAAAATGAATGTAGCATTTTAAGTATATTTTGTCAGCACATTATGCTTACGATATATTGAATTTTTCTGCTCAAATTCCAGACTTTTCTAATTAAAATGAACAAGTTCATTGACAGATTACTTCTATTTACATTTTCAACTCTTGACACGCGATGATAACGACCCGGATCTCGTCTTAACTGCAATTATATACAATACCCTCTAACAAGCGACTTCATTTCATCAATAGGCTTTGCTAAAGGTTCTAATTTGGCATCGGATATTACTTGATAGATTTTATGTAACATGATTAAATTTATATAATTTCGTAGAAATGATGAGAAATACTCCGAAATAAGTGGTTTTTATATTGTCATATTAATACTATATTTTAAAAATTAGGAAAATTCTCCAAAATTTAATGACCCGTTGTGTTTATCTCTCGTGAGATTGATTTTATTAAAAAAAAAATACATGAACTGAAGACAATCAAATTTTGATGAGACTGATCATGGAACTTAATTTGTTTAAATCAGGTAACCTTGGGACCGATACATTTCCATGTCACGTTTCATCAACGACTGTGCTATTTCAATAGGTAAATATTGTCTCTAGCCTGGATTTGGAAATTATTAATTTTCCAGGAAGCTTGTTAGCATGGCGGGAACTTGTGTGCAAATTCATATTCAAACACTGTGTCACAGCATCCATGCAAAATGTTTGCTCATATGTAGACCTACCAGATACATTTTCCTTTGAGGCCGATCAATTTTCCGAGTAGTTTGAATGGTCCACCTTCTGTCTGATCGGGAAGGTTCCGGCTGCGATTCCCGACCGAGTTAAACCAAAGACTCTAAAATTAGTATCCGTACCTTCTCTGCTGGGCAGTCCGTATCGGGGGAGTGCGGATAGTTGTGGTTGTGATAGTGATCCGAGCTATAAACCGGGAATGTCGACACGCGTACCAAGCATTGACCAGGCGTAAGCCTACATGGCCTTAGTAGTCGAAAACGCCGTGGATTCAAAACAACTCCGGCGATATTGGACTCTAAACTATTCAAATTGTCGGCTGTTAGCATTTTGAAGTACATTACGAGTTACGAGTTACAACCTCTTCTGTGTTCCCTTAATCAATTGATTTTGAAGCCCACAAATATTTAAAATGTTTTCAAAGTAATTCTTCTACGGCCTTCGGTAAGTCATTACATAGGATTTGATTTTACTTAATACTAGTAACAATAGCAGAACTAGAAATCTACGAATTAACTTGAACAAGATTTATTCAAATTTCACCACCTAGTACAATCACTATTGTCAAATATTTGCATTGACCGACCTCTGTTATCAACAACCTGCCTGTTTTAGCAGAGTTGAGAAATTCAAATTTTTAATCAATAGTAATTTGGGCGGGTTTAATTTGAATTTGAAGGATCAAAACAGATTCAGCGTCATCGATGGCTGTAATCCAAGACCGCAATAAAATAAATCGGACGTGTTCCTTGGATTTTTTCGAGTTGAAGTCAGCTATGAAAATGTTTGTTATGCGGCATTTTGATTTTGTTTCACCCCACAACTACTTACCTTCTGGTATTGGCCACAGCGCCGCTTGTACGTTGGGCATCATTCCTGACTCTCCGAGACTTCACGAAATAGGCCTGACTGTGTAGCTTGCTTAAACATAATGGATTACACATGTGGGGTCTTGCCCCCAGTGCGGCATGCGAGTGTGGTTCAGAGTAGCACACCACAGACCATGTCATGCATTCCTGCGCAATGTAAATGCCACCAAATTGAGTGAATGGTCAGAAGAACCCGGATGTAGCAACCAAGCAGTGGCCACTGTGTGGCTCCCCTGACGTCTAGTCTGAAGAAAAGGCAAAGCAAGACGAAAGAAGATGGAGCTGGTGGTTGAGATGCAGCTCCTCTTCCATTAATCCGTTGTTTATAACTTGACAAGTGATCTTGATTTTTTGACTTTTACACTGCAACATGAAACGCGGTATTGCCACAGTTTATCAATGTTGGATGTCATTTACACCTGGTTGTCGATCTGTATTGACTGTAATTCTGGCTGATATTCAACCACATCACCACAATCTTTATAAAATGTTTGTTTGGTAGTAAGAGGGTGCTAGATTTCCGCGATTAGATAGTACTGGTTTTCGTAACATTTGCTGATCTTGTTGTATTTTCGGAATCTCCGCTGAAATCCGTGACAAAATCTAAAGATGTTTTATCGTAAAGAAGAAGCTTGTGAAAGTTGTAATTCTCAATAAACCAAGGCAGGAATTTAAATCTGTGTGGATCTTCTTTGCGATAGCCTATCTATTGATCGTCCGCCACGGCTCCACTATATATTTTCCAAATACAAAATGTCTATGTCATCCACAGCTGGGGATATTACAACTTACAAGTTGTGTACCCTACCCGCAAATGTTGATCCGAAAATCAACAGCTAGATATTATCGATACTGACGTCATTTCGAGGATGTGGTTTGCCGGTAGCTCCGTAAGAGCTCATGGAATCAGAGAGTTCTCGTGTTCGTATGACCGACCGTATTATGAATTATGATAGGTCTTAAGCCCGGTATAAACGATCGTCTCCACGCTAGAAGTCCAGTTCAAACATGAGAGTCTGACAGTACAGAGAGAGTCTGACAGACAACCCTACCCCCGAGCCTTCCACTGCAAGCTTCACCCCACTATGGTCCGCTTAACCATATCCGCTCCAGAACTCAAGTTGCTCCAAAGAATTTGCAATGCATGCAGTTGATTTAAGCGGTGGCATTTTGGATAACATTACTAGCGTCTTTCCAGATCGAGGTGTGTGACGGGATTTTCTGAATAAAATCAAAAGTGCCGCGTCTCAGAAAAGGCTGAAAGCACTAACGTAGCTGACTTAAAGTTCATGTCGGTGCTTGATACGGTGCTTCAAGGCTGCTTCTGTAATTGTTTTCGTCTCTGTGGTTTCTGACACGACCTCGTTATTTCATTAATACATTTTTTCCATTATTAATAAAAACACTTCTAAGCACGTTGAAGTAAAATGTGAATTTTTTGCGGTCCGGAAAAAACCGCTAATTTTAGAGTATTTGTTGACGAGCAAAAACTTCGTTTTTTGTCCAATTTAGTTCGCGTTTTCATTACAAAAAATTGACTTTGCATTCGAAATTTCCCCACCGCCTAAATGAAAGGTAATCACGTTTCACGGACGATCAGTGTCTTCCTTTTTGGAACACCAAGACTTCCACGGTTTCCTATTTGCTCGCTTGCAGCTGATATCTTTTTAGGTGTGGTTTGGCTCATTATTTCATAACTTAGCCGACGATAGCTGAATGAAAAAGAAAAAAGTGTTTCAATGCAGAGTAGGCTACGGAACGTTTCACGAATAGAAAAATTCTGCTTCATATATGAGCTTTCTGGCGTCCTTTTTGCCTATGCCTCATTGCCTTGCCTCTTGCCATCCACTCACTACTTCAAATGTTTTTACAAGGTATCATTTTAATATGTCGGGGTATATACGGAAATATCAAAGCAGAAAATTCCCTTTATACCAAGCAATTACCACGAAAACCTATTTGTTTTTGTTGTTGATTGTATAACTCTACCCGTCTATCCTCCCACGCCTCTACTCCTCCTACACATATTTTCGTATTTATAGACATCTCATGATATTGCATGAGAAATTGACTTTAGAAAACTGTTTGATATTTCCTATGTACCTTTTATATATGAAAACATTAAAAATGGCTACTCCAGCCGCTCTTCTTCTTTATATTGTAGGTCGTTGGACGCAAATGACCAATAGTCAGGTTAATAACTCCAGCTTCCCTTATTTCATGTACGGGGACGTTTGGCTGTGACATGGAACATCCCAGCACTGGCATTTGACTAATGAACCGAAATGTATAAGGTTTTATTCTTAGCATTCCAGAGTAGTAAGGTATATTGCCAACGAAGACTCAAAATATTCGTCACGAATTCAAGATTTGCGGACGAGTTATTCGAAAAGGCGATTCGTCAGTCACGTGATCAAATGCGTTGACGCGACATCTTTTTTCTGAAGAATACGAAATTTTGAGTCATTGCTGCTTTATGACGAAACCAGCGCACATCGAACTTCGTTTTAAGACCGAAATTTCTATTTCTAACTATCTCCTTGTGGTAGAAAGTCGTGACATGTGATCGCACCATCCAAGACATCAAGTTATTATAATACGTTTTGGTTGAACCATGAATCAAACAGGGTGCGTACGTATGATGCCTTAATGAGCAATTTATGAAAGCTGATCGCCTCAAGACAGTCACTGTAATGACATGTAAAGGAGCCGATGGTGGACGATCAGATACAGATAAAAAGTATAGCGTCACCACAAATTTCACTTCCGACCTCTGGTTTTTTGCACATTTGCAGATTCACTAAATTGGAATGTAGCCTATTGTACGGACATCTACACAAAGCAGTGGGCCTAATGCCGGCCTTTTCACATAAACAGAGATCTTGATTTTCATTAAAGTTGGCGACGCAACGATATTTTTAATGCAAACTTTGTTCACAATCGTTCACCGGCCCACTCCTTCATCAAATGAAAATGTACGTCGACAATGAAGAGATGATGAAGAATGAGATGTTGTTTTATGCAATCTTAATTAAGTTCTTGTGCAGTCCATCCTGTTGATTACTCCTTGATTGATTTCCCTCTGATTATTATCAAATGCACGTCAGATTCTGCGCTGCTTTGGTCAGTTGCGGTCGTTCGCTTTGAGGTGTATGTAGTGTTAGTGTGTCAGGTTCAGTTTGCGATCGCTTTTATGTGAATACATTTAGCATATCGTATCTTCATAGGTCGCTAAAGGGTTCCGTTCATGTTGTATAAGTTTAGGGAGTGGTCATTTACACTCTGTAGGTTTGTAAGAGGCTATTTTAATGAGATATTGGCGTGTTTTGGGGGTTGAATTGAGACTAATAGATGGTAGGCCATAATATTCATTCAGGTGGTGAATGCATGTGTCCAGTTTGTCCCATGTCCCGGTATAGGCCTATAAAGAGAACTGTTGAACGAAGGGTGTCAAGCTAAGCAATAATAGGCCACGGGTTGTAACTTGCGACTGCGAGGCGGATTAAAAAGTACGCCGGGGGTTGAATAAGTCTATCAGGTAACGGATAGCTTAACGACGTCACTGTGTAATGACGCATTTACGTGTTGTCTTCTCTTGCTACTAATTGAAGCGTCGGAAAATCGAAACTCAGTGATCTGAGTTTAAAACGAAGAGTTCAGTCATAGTTGAGGAACCCGACGCTGCCCCTTTGCCAAAGACTACGTAATTCGTTGAAATTTAGCTCAGATATCTTTCCTTTCAAAGTGCATAGCCAGTGCACGACTCCGCACCTCTGTAATCCAGTCGCCCAGGTGGCTTATTTTGTTTTTATTGTCTTCTCGCTGTAAGGGGTTTTGACGTATGGTATTTTCAACTGTCTAAGTAATGTAGGACGGCAGGACGATGCTTGTAATTTTCAATTGGTTACTACTGATGATTCTGGTTTAGGACGGTTCACGACCAGTAGGCCTCTAGCACGGGCGTGGCTACAACCCTCCGCGCTTCCCTCGATACTGGCTACAACGCAGATAGCAATGAATGACAAATTTAGCTCCATTCGATCTGGCCCGATAGGCCTACCTTCGAATCCGATTTAAGATGAGACCACAGATTCAGGCAAATGTTCACGTCGTATGTGTATAATGCGATGAAGGCTTACTGAAAAGGAATTCAGACAGATCGTTCAGACTTTATAAAATGAAAATGAAAACCCGCACTTACGCCATGTGAAGGAACATCGACTGGAGAGATTACACAGTATAGGCCTACTTCCAGGCTAAGCGTTAAATCTGGAGATTCGCTTGCGATAATAGGCCTACATGCCAATTAAATCCATTCCTGTGTGCAGTATTCCACCGGGTAAGAAGGCCCACATTATAAAATAATGCGTCACACATCTGATCCTATACGATTGACAGATCATTAAGAGAGGACGTACACATTGGAGTAAATAGACGAAGCTGCCATTTTAAAATTGGTACCGGTATTGAAATATGCCACGTGTAGCCTGTAGAGGCAGCCTTGATATATTTCAAATATATATAGGCCTGGCCTGCTATACCCAAATACCCATGATGCGTACAGTGTATAGGTCTACGATGTCTTTCACGTCCACAGCCATAGGACCTACATCTGTTTTGTTTCTACGGTAAGATTGACCGATCACTAGAAGTAGGATCCTTTGTGCAAGCAAAAGAAGTTGTAAGAATTCACCTATTCTATATAGAGACACTCTTGAGAAACACATACGTGAATTGCGACGGGCAAATAACCACGCGTAGCGTCCTGCAGCTATCAGCATTCCTTCTGTATCGTGAAGGCATTTGAGGTTATACGGTGTCAGTTCCTCAATTGTGAAGTTTACGTGAGTCTAACACTAGGTTACTAGTATATTCACATGATTTTGAAGTAAGACTGAAAAAATGTTCAAATCTGCGATTTCGGTCTTAAATAATAATCAGCTAGACTTTAGCTGTTGTAAACAGGCCCGATTCCTTTCTAATTTATATCACCTCCGGATTTTGTTAGTTTCGGGCGATGTCATTTCTAAGCTGACAACTTGTGCGCCAAAAAAAATTTTTTTTTGCATGTTCAATTGTGTTCATTGTTATGAAGTTAAGCCATGACTATAACGGATGTGATACGGAAAATCTATTGATAAGAGTAGACGTCAATGTAACGATCTTGCGTTAATCATACGGACGAGAAGTAGGTGGCGGTTATTAGGACCCGAGGCTTAACATGTCGCCATGCTCGCTATTTCGACAATACGTGATTGACAAGGCAAAAATATTTACGGCAATCCGAAACGACCCGCTCAGACTCGGTCACATATGCAGGTTGCACGGTTTGTATGTCAATGGATGCTATGATATTGAAACGCATACTTCCATTACTTGGGTTGTAATTAAGGGGCTCATCTTGACACTCTCGGCAAAGCTTGCAATGTTGTAGCAAGTAAATTATTATTCCGTGTTATTGATCAGTAGCACGCAACAGCAATTTTAATCAAATCTTTGCCCAATCCGACAAGCCAGCGCCAATTCCTTCCGATTTCAGCCAGTGGGCTGCGGTCTATCAACCCGGACACGACGAGCGCACTGCTTACTAGGCCTATAGGAAATAATCTACAGTAAATAGGCTTCGTAAAGAATATTCACCACAGACTTAACGACCAGTCTTGGTTTATTGAGAGTTATGACATTCACCAACTTTCGGAGCTCCGCGGTCTTTCATCAAATGAGGATGGAAATTTCTTTACGATCTCTATCCCTATCGATCGTCCGCCATCGGCTCCACTATATTCTTAACTAAATAGGCTGAAATAGGTTTGTAATTTCTCCATAGATTAAAATTTGGTACCGACGTTATCATCTCGCGATGTTGTCAATATTATTCTGATTAACGCCCTAGATCTAGACGGAAGCGTGAGCCATATCCGTTACAAAACATGGTCATAAGAGCCAATCTGTGACGCTACGATAAACTCTAGATTTTAATGGGTTTTATCAACCCGTCGATGTCTCAAATTTGAAAATAGTTTGAAAAATAGCGAAATCCAGGTGGACGAGACTTTCGTTAAATTCACGGCCCCTAAAACTGCTAAATGGCGATGAAAGCGACATTTATTCAGCGTAAACTCGATATTCGCGCCGTCAAGTCGCGCCGCTGGCCGCAAGGTCAGGTATATGAGGATAGAGACGGGAAGTGAACTTGACGTGAAAATGGCAGTCGTACCATCTTTACTCAATTCGTCAGTCAACGTTCGTCGTCTCCAACACAAGTTGCCACAGTTGATCAATCCTTGCTCAATTCGTTGTAACCAGCACTCAATATAAGAAAAGCACGTGAACAAGAAAAGTTTCAATCGACATATAGAAAATCATATTTCAGTCTAATTCTAGGACATATTTGGGTGGTGGCAAGGAGGGCATTCAACGTACATAGCTTCTTCCAGCTCATGATGCGAATCATAGACAAGATACACTTTCGATCATAAAATGGTGGTTGATGATCCTTGTCACGTTTGCCTGACTTTTCACGCTATTAATACTGCATATATGACTATACAGACACCTTATATCGATTAAAAACATATTTAAAAGTGTCCTGAATTAACGTTACTATAGTCATAATGGCTGATTTGCATATATCGAATCTAAAATCGCTCCAAGCAGTTTAAATTCCATAGTTTCGATGCGTTTACTTGTTTCAGAGTCTGTCGAAAGTTTCAAAGTCTAATTTCGCTTCTAGATTTTGATATGAGCCGGGTTTGATGTTAACTTTCGGTGTTCTTGATCTCCGGAATATGATTAGTTTCGTACCGGCGTTTCGCTTCCAATGTCTGCTGACTATGATCACCCAGACATCGACGAGTTTCTTTGATTCTGGCCAGTACAAAGTTTCGATGAGAAGTCAGCCCGTAATATAGATCTGTTGAAACTTCTGCTCATTGCCAACACTTTGCCTTCTTCGCCTTTCGTTTGGCATTTTATCTTTTCTTTTGGGCTGTTTGCCTCGTGCAGGTTCTTCAGACTAGTCACTCCGATAGGTGGCTTATACGTTGCACATGAATGGATTCACCGCACTATAGCATACGGCGCTGGGAGCAAATACCCCACGCTTTGCCTTACTTTCCTACTAGGGTTGCCACGCTTGATCGTGGCTCAATTGTGATGCAAACCTTTAAATCAGATGGCAAGCCTGTGGCAGCCGCAACCCCACAACCTACCTTATTAACCCCAGCTTGAGGCCGAAACGGACTGTCATTTGACAATCAACGTAATGCCGTGTATATCATTAAAAGGTTATAAAACCCACACACGTCACACCACGTACGATCTCGGCGCCCCCACTTTGGCATTGAGGGGCCAGCTTGGACCGAACAGACCGTAATTTGAACTTCGTCTCGTACATATACGTAATTATCGTAATTAATCATTCAGCAAGGTTGCTGTGAGCGCTCTTTATGCTCGCGCTGTGGGAGTGCGATAGATCTGAGTGCTCGTGTTACATACATTGACCGTATAGCTTTGCTAATCGCTACATTAGCCTAAATGTAGTTTATGATTTTGAGGTCCAACGGACGCGTTTTGTAGGCGGTCATTTGCGAGTGACGCGTTAGTTATACAATAATGATTAGGTCAAACAGTTACGGTCAATTCATTGTAGTAGATTCGTTCCATCTCGTAACGTTTCGTTACTAACAGACGATGATTGCGTTTCTGACATAGATTAGGCCTACTTGTACATTTTTAGAAGAAGAGTCGCATTGAACCAGGCGAAGAGCCGCGGTTGGCCACCCCTGCCAGTCTATACTAGGAATAGCGAATTACGAAGGCTTGTAAATTATATTCCAATAAATTGGACTGGACGTGAAATTTGTGGTAACTTATTCTATATATTACTATTTAGATCGTCCGCCACCAGTTCCCCTATTTTCTGCAGCATAGCATAGCATTTGTTCAATATGTCCATGGAAAAATTTTGACAATTTCAGTGGTTACATCGAAAGCCAAAACGTGAAAATTCTGATCCAATAAACCTGTGTAGGATTAGCCCACGTTGTTTTGCAGTTCGTAAGTTTCGTTCACGTTCCTGACACATACGTAATGC
Source organism: Botrylloides violaceus (assembly GCA_030412335.1). NCBI lineage: Eukaryota > Metazoa > Chordata > Ascidiacea > Stolidobranchia > Styelidae > Botrylloides > Botrylloides violaceus. The sequence goes on along the minus strand of JASFYC010000494.1, from coordinate 732,540 downwards.
AGATATGAAATGCTATCCCACCAATGTTTCTAGATGGCAGAAAATCAATACAGATTTACTACAAATTTAGCCTTGGTTTATTGAGAATTGTAACATTCTCAGTTTTTCGGAGCCCCGCTTCTTCATCAAATGAAGATAGAATGAATCGTAATAGCGCGTTCTTGACACATAAATAATGCAGATATGAAATGTTATCCCACCAATGTTTCTAGATTAAAGATAGTTGTATTTCAGTAACAAATTGATTCTGTTTTGCGTCAAAATCACGTGGAAGTGCCAATTAAAGTTGCCATCTCTTTGGTTAACGCGGTCAAGACTGACAAAGAATTCGTTATGCGTAGGTTAAAAAAAATCGACTGACGTGATATTGACGTTTCGATAGTATAATTTGAATGTTTGGATGTTTAGAAGAAATTACTTTTTCTATCTATGGCTATAACTCGACGTAGAAAGCAATTTCTCTTGTCGCAATGCACTATCTTCTTTTAACAGAACAAAAACACAAGACAAGATAGCTTGTATATTTGCCCAAAATCCAACATCTGTGAGAGACCAGATATGACACCTGCCCGGCCCCTTAAACTATACGGAACATTTGTGCCTGCAGGCTGTGCACGTTACACACAAGCAAAGAGAACATTATAATATACAGGCCTATCTTCAACCAAACGCAACATAATTGGTCTGCATTGCTACACGGCAGCTTCACGATTCTGCGCCATGTAAAATATGTGATTCTCAATCCGCGCCCGACGGGATCTCTGATTAAACGCGGCCCGTGCGCAAAGCGATGCGGCTGAGCACCGAAATTAGCGTATATACAGATCTCCTGGACCTAGAGGGCTAGATGTGCTGTAGTCGGTCCATTTCCACACAAGGTGTAGCGCAGCAAAACAACGTACGACCGTTCAGTTGGCCGAGTGGTTTAGACTGTCCGCCTTCTGATCGGGAGGTTCCGCGTTAGATTCCCGACCGAGTCGAATCGAAGACTTTAAAATTGGTATCCATTCCTGCCCTGCCCGGCATTTGGTATCTGGGAAGTGCGGAGAGCCGTGATTGTAATAGTGATCCGGGCTATAAACTGGAAGTATTGACACGTATACCGTGAGCATTGACCGGGCGTATATGACCTTAGGTGAAAATCGCCATAAATTCCAAATAAACAAGCATCAAAACTACGTGTGCGTGTGCGATGATTGAATCCGAAATTGTAATCAAGCTGTATTCGTTTGTCTTGCATCCTATCCCTTTACCGTAGGTTTGCATTCAGTTGCAGGAATCCGTTGTTGTGGTAAATTGTGTTGTGAGAAGGCCTATGTTCACCTAGGCTACAGGCCTTATTCGCGAAATCCGTACAAGTTGTACAACCAGTAACGGCGAGTGTCGTGTGTATAAGGCCTGTAGCCTACCGATTGGTGGGTCAGTTCGCGGCTTGATGAAGAGCTATAGATACTACCAGATATTGTGGTCCAGGTATAGGCTACTTATTCAAGGCACGTCGATGATTCGCAGGCTAAGCGGCCAATATCAGGGCCTTTTGGAATATCACAGCTTGCAATAAATGCACGGACTACTACTGTTTGAGTTGCCTAGATGGACTAATTACCCACCTGAGGTGCTGAGGAAAGATGAGTCGGACGAAACAGCTAGTAAGAGTAAAATATAAATTTGTCATATTTTTTAAGTATGAAATTATAGCAGGGGCACGGCAGAATTCGCCCAGCCTGTATACTACAAGCATTGGCGTAAATGACGTTAAACGAAAAAGGCCTTAAATTCAGAAGAATGTGCGATTACCGTTGAGGCCGTGACGTCTATTGAGAAATGTGCAACAATCACGCCATCTGGAAATGGCATTGTAAAGGTTGTTGGTTGTTATTGATGAAATGAAGTGATTGGGTTGTTAGCTTCCATCCTCTTCATTTTTGATGTAGCCTTTATTACAGTTTGTGTGAGAATGTATTGAAGGTATTGACCTCTTTCACACATGTTGCAAAATATTTAATGTCTTTGAGAATTGAACTTATTACAGAATAATAGATGAGAAACCACAGATTTAACGCAATGGATATCTCTAGAGTGGTGAGCTTCAGTTGAAAATGCCAGTAGAACGGCATTGTTTGGTCTTTTCCGACAGCTGACCTTGTTTATATCTGAGAATTCGAAACCTACTATTATTGCGTCATTGGCAAGATGAATCGTGGTTGCCGCAGCAACGGTCTATAAGATGACCCGATCCTTATAAGTAATTATAGAATGAGATCCAACGCATCTGCTTTCTCACGAGTTTAGATGCAAAATTGTCTTCACTCCATGCGATAAGATATTTCGTGTTGAAATTATGGATTGTGTTGGTTGGAATCTGATACGCGATTCGAAGAAAATCGCCCGTAGTCGTGACGCGATGAAACATAATCAAGTGAATACGATCGTTAACGCGACAATCTTGATAAGAAATGCGAGAAATTGCTTTTTATGGCGTTGCCGCATAAATCAACTAAAGTATGTCTATAATTGAGGTAGTGTCGGTGTTGCTTTCATGACCACTTGCGCAACTTATGGAATGTTACTTAGAGAAAAATATCGCGAAGAAGATTCACCTCAGATTCCTCTTTATGGTAGGTCTATGTATTGATCGTCGGCCATCGACTCCACTACGCATTCTTCCAAAACGAACCAAAACACTCAGCCTACAGATACAGATACGATTCTGTGTAAACGCAGCAAAAGAGGATAATGAATTGCTCAGCTAATGGTGGAGGCCATAAACTACACTTAAGTTTCGATTCCATACTTAAGTTTCGATCCTTTCTTGAATGAAGGCCATAATTTCAATTGTCCACAGTTTGAGGCGTCGCAATCTCAGTTAGGATTAGTTTACGGTCTTCATCACCCTAAATTGTAGGAATGAATATTTTTGTTTATGCGCATATAGAGTTTACAACTTCAAAAGTCAGTGTCTCGTACAGTAAAAGTAACCGCTATTACGAAGTTACGACGGTTTTGACGAATTTTTTATATTTACTACAGTCCTACCCGGTTGTACCTCGTGTATAGTTTTGTTAACGGTAAAGGTAATAGCGTACTCTGACGTGAATGCACCATTAGACTTATATTGCGTATACGTAGGCAAACATGGAACGTAATGAGCCTAATCAAGCGGAGTAGCCTAATCAGCGAGCGCCGAAATCTAATCTTTGTGCTGCGGGGCTGTAGGTTATTCGTAAACGATGACACACACACTCACATGATATACACACACACTGCTAGTGCAGATGCATTTTATGGCGGACGACGAATAGATATCGTATAGAAGATTCACCACAGATGTCCAGCCATGGTTTTTTGAGAATTGAACCATTCATAAGCTGTCTGAGTTCCGCCCCTTCGTCAAATGAAGATGCAAGTTGTATCACACGATCATCAAAGTTGCGCAATGTTCTGGTTGAATGATTTCAAGAGAACAGAAACAGATTAGCCCCTGAAACTTAGATGCGTCAATTTGCAAATTTCGACATCCTTTCGTTTGGCGAGTAGGTCGTTACGGGTCATCCGCTTTCAAGTGCACGCATTCAAATTTGACAGTCTGACAGACAAAAAAAGCTCCTGAGCAAACGAGTAGATCCCAGACTACTAATTGCTAGCTACCGAAACTTGCGGCACTCTACGTGACACCAGACACATTGTATAGGCTGCCTCTGCCGTCGAGTTTGCAGAAAGTGATCATATCAATCCCCGATTTCCGGGATTATTATAATCTTTAGCATACAAGCTTCGGCACGTTAACCCTCGCCAATAAAAGCGACCAAGAGCCGATCGGGCTATTTGGAAACGAGAGTTTCTGCATAGATAGCTAACCGATGTATCGACTATCACTAGTAATATAGTAGGCCTTCCATACATAAGCATCCAGCAATATTATTTAAATGATCTTTCATTCCCTGCCACGCGTCAGGCTGCAGCTACGGAATACGAAGCGTGTAGTTTTTTTTGAATTTATGGCGTTTTTCAACTACTAAGTTCATGTACGCCAGGTCGATGCTCACGGTATACGTGTCAATACTTCCGGTTTATAGCCCGGATCCCTATTACAACCACGACTCTCCGTACTCCCCCGACACCGACTGCCAAGCAGAGAAGGAACGGATACCAATTTTAAAGTCTTCGATTTGACTCGGTTGGGAATCGAACCCACAACCACCCGACAGTCTAACCCACTCGCTGTCGCGATATCAGGCTACCATCATGTGACTGACCTCTAATGAACTTTGCTATCTAATAAACATGTGTTTTGATTCTTCATTGCTTGAAATCCAACCGTCAGCATGTTTCAATGCAATCAAGTTCAACGCAACCACGCTCACCTCAACGATTGAAACGATACTTAACGCATTATAATTACCACTGCGTTTTCCGTTGTCAATTTCCTCCAGAAATATCCATTATATATAATTCTTATTTCGATTTTACAAAAGCAATGTAAATCACCCAATTCAAAGTCATTACAATATAAATAATATATGATTACTTTCCGGGTGGTAGAAAACGAAATTTTCACACCTACCGAAATCTGCTAATAAGTCAAAATTAATCGAAAAAAACGTGACAGCATAGAAATATGCTGTGTTTTGCAAGTTTTAAAACAATTGGCGTTATTGAGTGATCAGTCTACCACGGCTGCGAAACATGGAATTTCTAGTGCCAGGTAGAACCGCGATAATCTTTCACGGGCGCTATAACTCTGTGTCGTAGGCCTCCTTTGAATTCCCGCGTACGCATTCAAATTCATATTTTTCAGCCTTCCATTTGCGCTACAATATGTGTGCACGGTCATATATATGTTAACTAACCGTCCCGCTCGGGTGGACACAGCTTATCATTTCGTACTCACGGGAATGGGACATACAAAATGGAAAACACGCACCGTGTGTTCAAAGTTTGGTTAAACTTTAAATTTTACTAAAGGTCACGGCATTGTCCGAACCTTTAGTATGTGGACCGCCGAAACGAGCACATTCTCCCAGAATAACCTATACATCATTCTTAATGCAGGGGGCTCGCGCAGATCTCGTATGTACTTACGTATCTTTATTACCATTTATGGTGACTGCAATATGCCACTCGTCGAAAGTCGGAGGCTGTTCATCGATACTCGCTCGATGACTTTGCAGGATCGCACATTAATATAACGAAGGCACCTATCTTCTGGTTATATATATGTACATACACATGGCTGCTTTCTAACATGGGGTTCAAATGGCGAACCCCGCAGACTTGTACCGAGCCGCGGACCGGCCGTTGCCGACCACTGCAGTGTATTTATTTATATTTTTGGTCATTATGGCGGAATTGTACAAAATTTCAATGGTCTAGAAGACCCAATTTTCAATATTTATAGATGGGCCTATATGAAGATGAATTCCTAAACCACATTCGTACTGTTTTCTGCTTTAAAATATGTATAGTTCTTGTGAAACTCCAATTAGTGAGCCATGATTTTCTGGGGTAGAGTTACTGTAAATCAGTATTAAGAGTGAGGAAATTAAGATACCTATTGCCATGTATAGCATAGCTCAGATTCCTTCTGGATTCAGATATATGTAAGGCTTAATTTAGTAACTGTTAAAAGGTTTGACGGATATAATTTTTACACTAAGTAGTTTTATTATTATTTAATTTTGCTATAATATGATGAAACGGGGGTTATTAACTAAATAACTCATTATATTTTCCGACACGGAAAATCTATTCTGCGAAAATATTAAAGTTGTATACGTCAATTTTCTGTAACTAATGGGCTTATTCACCACATTTTTAGCGTCCGACCTTGGCCCATCTACTCTAGATGAAGGGTCTTTAAAAACTTGGTAAATGTTATTCTGTAATTCTCATTAAGTCGGAAGTAAATCGTCTTTACGACATCGATTGATTGTCCGCCATGGGCTATACTATGTTCTCCAGTTAATCTTATGTAGCTGTTACAATTGATTGGTTGATTGATTGATTGATTGATTGATTGATTGATTGATTTATAACATTCACAAGCTTTCGGAGATCCGCCATTTCATCAGGCGAAGATGGAATTCCTACCCCCTCCCCTACTAGGTGAATATGAAAAGGGTTATCTGTATATCCAGTGACTATCTATGCCGACTGGTTTAGACATAGACTTGTCCGCTTACTGATCGGTAGGTTCCGGGTTCGATTCCCGACCGAGTCAAATCGGAGACTTTAAAATTGATGCTAGTTCTTTCTGTTTGGCAGTCGGTATCGGGAAAGTGCGGAGAGCCGTGATTGTAATAGTGATCCGGGCTATAGGCCGGGGATATTTCGGTGAAGTGCGGAGAGGCGTTATTGTAAAAGTGATCCGGGCTATAAGCCGGAAGTATTGACACGTATACCGTGAGCATCGACCTGGCGTACATGACCTTAGTAGGTGAAAAACGCCATAAATTCCAAATAAAACAAACAAACAAAATAAACCGGAAGTATTGTCATGGCGTATATGACCTTAGGAGTTGGAAACGCCATAAATTCCAAAATAAAAAGAAAAGGAATGACCAATAGCTGACAGGGCAGTTTGCTGTATATACTAATCATATAGTATCTATCTAATCAGTAAGTAAAAATACCCATCGACTTACCAGCCCAATATTCAGTTAAAAGGACTTGAGTTATGAGTCAGTTCATATCGGAAATTTTATCAAGGTCGCAAGTTTCGGGTTCAATGATTGAAGGTCGCTTTGATTCAGAGATCAACGCGAATCGATTACCTCTTGAAACGACTCCTAACCGCGCTTCAGATGCGCGCGTGACAAGTGTCGTATATACGAATCAGACTATAAAATTACTTGGAATTGTTACGCACCGATTCCATTGCTGCCGCATCGCACGACTTTTCTTCAGGTCTGGATCCAATGTTGCTCGGATTGTCAGAGCGAATTGAACCTCTCATGATTTAGCAGTGATTTTTACGCTGAACATCATTCCTGTTGTAACCGTGCCTATTTCTCCCGGGCTCGAGACCGCTGTGGCTGATATGAATTGAACCTCTCATGACTCACGATTCCATGCCTATCGTAACAATCACTTTTTGTCCGGGTTTTGGACCCCATGAGGCGGAACGAACTGGTCGCGATTTGGCAGATTTTTACGCTCAACAGCTTTCCCTTGTCTTTGAGAATTGAACTTGATGACAGAATAATAGATGAGACTAAGTCACCACAGATTTAACGTCCAATAGCAATAGATATCTGTAGAGTGGTGAGCTTGAGTTGAAAACGCTCATATGTTGGACGGCATTACTGTTGCAACCATCCCTATTTATCGGGGCTGCGATGGGTGTCGCCGTGGCTGGTGAATATAAACAATTATCATTACGGATTGAAAAATTTCGCCTTCTTTATTTCAAATTGTTAGTTTACAACATCTCAAATTGTCGTCGCTCCGTTCCTTCAAGTTCGTCATAATTTTCGAGCAGATATTCGTCCAATTCAAGGTGATGGTTTGTGATGACAAATTACTTTTACGATTCCAAATTGGTTCTCGTTTCGTAAACACTGGTAATCATGACAACAATCTTAACAATTGAAATTCCTTTTTCGAATTTTATTATAAGATATATCATACTACATATTTACTAATATTTAACGCATCATTCCATCATCAAATAGCCAGTGTCATCACATCTTATGAAATTTCAAAATTTTAAATCTATGAAACTGATGATAAAAGTTATCAGTACATTCATAAAATTTGTGAATGTTTTAATTCTCAATAAACCAAGGCTTGACGTTAAATCTGTGGTGAATCTTCTTTACAATATCTGTTGATCGTCCGTCATCGGTGACTTAATCGATTTGTAAGAACAAGAACTGTGGTTGGCACACACGTGCGTATACTTTCGGCCGGATATTAATCTGATATTAACATTGTATGGTTAATATCGGTTTATTTATGTTATCGTTGTCAAGTTTGTCAATTGACACCATATGGTCATATGTTAGCGATTAGATAAGGTAATGAAGTTGATGAAACAAAGTCAGCAATACAACGAAAAGTATCTGTTCTATTGCTTGGGCCATGTTGAACGCTCCGATTTGACGCTGCGAATCCAGCACGCGACTGTGATGTTCTGACTTGATAGTTTATTTGACTTTCGGGGAGGGACATATGGGAGGTGTTTCCTCGCATTCCTTACTAGACTTCCCGTGAGAGAACGGGACATGCGGCGGGAAGCGAGCGCAAGCATTTTACATGTACGTTGATTACAACAAGGCTGGAAACATTCAACGCGTTGGCCGATTGGGTTGAACTGTCCACCTTCTGATCGGGAGGTTCCGGGTTCGATTCTCGACCGAGTCAAATCGAAGATTTTAAAATTGGTATCCATTCCTTCCCTGCTTCGCAGTCGCTATCGGGGAAGTGCGGAGAGCCGTGATTGTAACTATCACTCTTTACATGAACAATATTTGCCTATGAAAATCACTCTTTACATGAACAATATTTGCCTATGCAATTTTTGATTTAAAAAACTAAAGTCAAGTCTTCATTGTGCTGTCTTTGTCGTCTCACTTATCGATTTCGAGAACGGGGACAAACTCAAGGTTTAACAACTCGGTTTTCTCCTGTCAGGTTCCTTCTTGCAGGTGTTGTTTTTGCCTGAAATTTATTCGATACCGCCCTAAGGCTGGATCAAATGCTAGGAGTGTCTATTTTGATGTCTTTCCCTGCAAAGCTTAACGTCTCATCGTGAATATACTCTGTCACGAATTGAAAGTGTTGTCATTTGCGAAAGTACCTTTCATGGAAGGTGTTAATCGTAATCCTAGAAAAAGGGAGGTCGCTCTCTGCTCAATGTCGATATCTTATATGCTAAGGTCAATATAGTAATAAATATAATAAGTCACCACAGATTTAACATCCAGTCCAGTTTATTGCATTATATTCCAAAACACTGGACTGGACGTTAAATCTGTCGTGACTTATTATATTTATTACTATTTGAATCGTCCGCCATCGGCTCCACTATTTTTCGTATCAAGGTCAATATAGTAATAGATATAATAGTCATCTCTGATTTAACATCCGGTCCAGTTTATTAGAATATAATTCACCAATTTGCAGAGAATTACCCTACTATAGTAATAGATATAATAAGTCACCACAGATTTAACGTCCGGTCTAGTTTATTGGAATATAGTTCGCAAGCTTTTGGAGCTCCGCTCATTCATCAGATGAAGATGGGGGTCAATATATTTGCATCGTCGACTTTAATATAGCAAGGCTAGCAAGGCTACCAAAGGGCTTACCAGGGTGATTGATTGTCCATTTGATGCGGAAAATTGCAACTTCTACCCAAAACCCAGAGGTCTCTTCTCAATCCTGATATCTTGAATGCCAAGACAAACAGATAATTTATTTTCGTCTCGCCAGGAACGTTAGAAGTTCCGATGTGTACCAGTGTGACGACGGGGTTCGCAAGGCCTCTCAATCAGAGTCGCCACCTGCCGCGACAGATACAAATACAGAATTTAATATTAGGCTACACTAACTTGTCCGGGTTTTGCAGCTGCTGTCCTCCCGTAAGGCTTACCAGAGTGATTGTTCAATGGACGCGGGAAATCGCAACTTCCACCAAGGCCTACCAAGTATACTTTGAACAGGCGTCATGCGCCATGCTATAGTCTCAAACGACGTAACGTGGCATTTTGAGGCACTATCCGGTGGGAGGTCACATGCTGTGATTACGTGAATTACAGATAAGTTCGTTCCTCATTGAATCCAGACTGCTTTGCGTCTTCGGTCTAAATACTAGTACTAGCAGGTGCGAGCTTATCGGACCAAACGTGTCAAAGCACACAGTACCAGCACTGCGTCGCCTGGATAAATGCGAACAGGTGCAAGCCTAATAGGCCAAAACTAAGAAAACATCCGCCGCGAGTTGGAAACTTCCATTTATGGAGTTTTTGTCAAAGTTTCATATCGAGAATTCTACCTCTTATTGTATTGTCACATGCAACCTTGATGATCATGACTTGGCGAATTCTGTCTTTTGTTAGCCCAAGTCCCGTAAAAGAAGATCTTAGTTAAGATCGCTTTGCTCCTCTCACCAGCTGCATTCGTGACTGTTCCGTTTCGTATTTGAACCAATTAGTAACAGCCCACCCTTTAATTTCGTAGCATGATCAAGGCGGTCCGCTTTTAGCACCGGTTGTTCCATTAAAATCGATGTGACGAAACGACGCAAAACACTTCTAATCATCTAACAATAGCGATGTATAATCAGCTTTGAATTCGATCTATTTCCTCTATCTAATAATAGAACATTACAGAATACCGCGAGATAGATCAGAGCTGTTAAACTTCTAAAATCAAATGCAAGACGTCTATATGTTATTGTTTTCCAACGTGTGTCGTAACCTAACATAAACTTTTGTTTACTCGCAACAACATCAAAGGAGTGTTTGTGGGATTTTGGTTTGCGTCAGACATGTTTCTATGTAAACGACGTTGAACGTAACTTACAAATAGTGCATTATTCTACTCCAGGCTGGACGACCGCCAAGAAGGTTTGGTCCAATATACGAAAAATAGAATACGGCGGACGATTCAAATAGTGATAAATATATTAAAGTCACCACAAATTTAACGTCCAATGCAGTTTATCGGAATAAATTGACAAGCTTTCGTAACATTACCCTACTATAGTAATAGATATTTAACAAGCTTTCGGAGCTCCGCTCCCTCATCAGGTGACGATGTGTAATCTTGAACTTTTATCGTGCGGGTATGTTGTGATGTCCGGGGATTTGTGCTACCAGTCAAACTACAGACATGGTAATATGACAGGGAAAATATTCAGAGATTTTGGCCTCAGCTGGCAAGAACCCAAAACTAACCGAAGTTCTGCCCGGCAATGCGCGTCTGTGGCTGCGCTGGTTGATATTGCGAAATACTGTATTACCGCAAAAACCGCACGTACTGCGCATAAAACCTGTTATCGATTCCTATCGTGTGTACTTTAACTCGCAAACTGATTCTGCGCAAGTGCGCATGGCACATTCTCAATATCTCATATTATTAAAATTGAATTAGGACGCATTTGAACAGTGCGACCGTCTGAGACGTCGGTGCATCGCCCGTCCATCAGCTCATCGTATTGCTCGATATCGACATCTTGCGGTGAAGATTCTATGCTCTGATCTATCTCGTAAATTCGCCTTCGTGATGTTAATCACCGGTAGATGACGCTGTTACGATAGTCGGTTGTTCACCTGGAATGATCAGCCATTCATATTTTCAACGACCGCTAGGTAGCAGGATTGATCGCCTACCGCGCCACAGCGACGATGTAGGCTCCCTATTCATCAGCTTTCCGGTAGGAGGAACTCCGAGGATGTCACGAAACTTGGGTGACCTTCAGTCTTCGCACTAAATAGTCTATCGAGAAACAACCGGCCCGAAATGTGGTAGACCACGAGAAAAGTTGATTTCCTCAACCACGGCAGGTCGCAGGTTTTGGGGGAGAGTAGGATCACGGGAAAGACAGGAATACAGTCCCTGAGCTCCATAGGATGGGGCCTTGACCAATCAATAATGGACGTGCAGATAGACAGACAGAGATGCTAGATTTATTGATCAGCAGAGCGGCCATCACAGTTCGAATATATATAACGTTGCGGGCTGCATCGAAGCAATTTTGAATCATCTGTTGTCAGCTGCAATCCAATATCAGATAACAAGGATCAGAGGATCGTGGTAATATGGAGGAGAAAGTGATACAATATTGCGAGTTTCATCCAGTTTCTAGAGATCAATCATCTAAATGCAAATTGATAGGTTGTTTTAACAATCCTATCACTAATTACCCCTAAATTACACCACATTTTTATATAATTTCTTTGCAACTTCAAATACGATCATCGTATTATTACACACGTATGATTAAATAATGTTGTTTTATACTTAATTGCTACGCTCCGGCGGAAACAATCATATGTAAATTAAGCTTGGCTTTGTCATCAAAGGGTACTTACGGCACGCCTATTAGAAGTCATGCGTTTGGAACAACGTAGTAGGGTCAGTGCTAGGGATGTGCATTTCGAATCGAATATTCGGATCGATCCGAATATTGACTGATTCGTTCTGATCCGAATCGCGAAATATCCGATATCCGCTGATTCGAATCATCCCGCCTGACTCTCGTCCTATATTTGTTTCTATTCGGATGAAAATTTATCTGAACCGGTATTTGCAAGTATTAGTAACTCCTCTCAAAATTTACGAGTTACGCGATTCCGCGGTGCTCTGTCAGTGGCTGGCCCCCTCGACGATTAAATATTTTCCACTTGAAACCTCGTTGCTGGCTTCTAGACGTCGATTTCACGCCTTACGCAGGTCGTCGGTTACGATGTTACCACGTCGTGAATTCACACGCTTACTACTTCAACAACGTATCTTCCATCTTAATTGGATGGCCAGACCGTTCAGTTAGCCGATTGATTTGACTTTCCGCCTTCTAGTCGGAAGTTTCCAAGTTCTAATCCCGACCGGATCATACCAAATACTTTAAAAATTGATATCGATTTGAAAACGCCATTAATTCAAAACAATAACATGACCGCCCGCTGACCCTAATTACTGATTAGTCTGCCTTAAATCCTTGATTACACCGAAGGCTGTGAACCCGATCTTGTCACGTGAGCTACCTGTCTATATAGTGCGTTTGAACTCCGAATCAAGATTGTTATGAGTTTCAAAAGTCAAAGTTATTATCAGGTTGATATATTTTTCTAAACTATAACAGACGAACACCTTGTAATTTTCCATTTCCTGGCGAATTGATAAAGTTAATAAGTAGGGGAAGTATCGGAGAGGAAACTGTGGTTTTTTTGGCGCCTCAATGGTCGTCGCCTGTTCCAGTATCTTGATGTAAAAATCTGCGGGGAAATTTATGCAATTTCTTAGAAATAACGTGATTTTATCCTTTTTGCTGGAATTTGTTAAGAATATTACCGAAATTCTCGCAAGCTCACCACGAAATTATGATTCTAATAATAATGCTAACTTAAACAGTCACTTGTTTTTAGTTTCTATGTAGTTTCGAGTTTAGAATATTTGAAAAAATTCAACGTTGACATTTTATTGGTTAAAATATTTTGATGTGTTCACAACTAGAAGGCCGCGAATTTTCTTCCAGTATCGTTGATCAAGAACAACTATACTCTGTATCTCTTTCTATAATTATCTACGGATCGTGTCATCTTATCCGAATGTCTGAGAGGTCTCCATTACCGGTCTGCAGGATTCTCCATTTGAACTCTATGTTCATGTAAGAAAGCAGGCATGTTCATAAGATTGCCGCCTTCAATATATTAATGTTCCTCCTTCGATGTTAGCGAGTGAGTATTGATCAACAGCATCTGGCTTTCGACGAATGGCATATTGCAGTCACCATAAATGGTAATAATGATACGCAAGTCAATATCAGATCTGCGCAAATGCCCGCAGAAAATTCAAGAGCTGTCTACGAAACGTTCCGGTTACCGATACATAATCTAGTAAACTCTCGCGACATATTTAATCTAACAAAATTTTGGAAGGCAGATTTATAATCGGATTATTTGTCCGCGAGAACAAAGTTCTCACATCCACATCTGGGGATATCAGTGCATTTGCAACTTTCGAAAGGAATTGAAGATTTCAAATCCTTATGTCTCCTTTTGAAGCAGATGATTATTTCTTTCTGTTCGTGTAACGTAAACAAATTCTGTGATCTTTCAAAACGAATGAGTGGCGTAGTTTCGGCGTGTAGTGAGTAATACTTGTCAGAGTTACTTTACCGCCTAGAAAGGAAATGTAACCTCTCATAGTTGCCACACCTTGCTATAGTATACTGTAGTATACTGTTCACGGGAACAGCCACAAGCAGCCGACACTTGGTGGCAGTCATTGAATTGAACTCAGTTAATGTAGCCATACGGAGTTCGCTAATCTCCCAATTAAGGCACTTGACCATGCGGCGCGGCGCATCATTCAGGATGAGGGCGACGGGAAAAGCTACAGCAACTGGCAATATTCGTACGGAACAGGTCCATCGCCGGCAGGCTTTGGAGGAACGTGCCGCCTGATAATAGTTTTCTGCAATTGCATTTGCCGCGCGTTCACGGCGTAGGTGGAGTGCGAAAGCCCAGCTACAGTAGTGTTACTTGGCAGACTGTAATTCGAGTCATAAAGCCTGCAGTTGAAGGGGCAGGTTCCCTCCCTGTCAGAAAAATGCGAGCGTCCTTACGCGGCCCGCGTGTGGGTTGCCAAGGCTTGCGCATGGAACGCCACGCGTTAGGAGACCCACACATGGCCTTGTTAGGGAAATACCCGACCCATGTACAACTTTGCCACAGATGGCCCATGCCGTACCGCACTCACGTGAGCCAGTTATGGCCTGAGTAGGGCCGCATATGGCCCAAACATGGGCCAGTGTTGCGTTTGCATAACCTTAACCACACGGGCCACCAAAGGCCATGCGAAATTGCAGCCTCGTACCATACGTGGGCCGTACGTAGATTTCTGATTGGGCTATCGAAGTTCAACCTACCTCGATGTGATGTGTACAGGGAGCAGTTCCAACTTTGACGCATCAGACAAGAGATGCTATTCGAAATGGTAGAGCGCTGCGCCTTGTATGTGTCTAATCGCTAGCATCCGATCCCTCTACGACAAAGAAAGCTGAACGCTGTGCTAAATGTAGTGATTCGAGACATAACGGCTACCGGCGCGGGCAGGTTTCCTACCAATTGTGCCGCGGTTAATGATAGAATTTCCAAAATTTCTTTGACTTCGAGGCAACAGATCAACCTCCCTATTTTAAATGACAGAGCTGTGTGCCGCGACTGTGCCTGATCACTGGCACATCCCACTGTAACCTTCAGCACGACAAAGAAATCCCTTCGTAGCTAAAAGCGTAGTAATTAGATCATAGTCGCAGAATGTATGAAATTCTACATATTCAAATATCTTTTAACACAAATAAAAGAATTAAATTTGACATTTCACATCGCCTGTCACGTCCCGGGCATTAGTCGAGATTAACGTGTTTTAATGGTAATGATGTCACAATGTTACAGTGTGCAGATTTGTATGTAGCAGAATTAACATTGATTTTGTCAGGATTTAACTGATTCAAAAACAGGAATTTCGTTGTCCGTATTGTCTTTAAAAATTTAAAACCGAAAATTCGGGATGATCTTCTAGGACGGCGTTAAACAGACGTGATAGTGTTTGTTAGATTGATATGTTGTTGGCTCTTCTCATTTTTATTGCCATTTCTATATAGGCTACAGTATACATATCGTATGAACTAGGTTGTCAGTATATTTGGAAGAATATAGTAGAACCAGGAATCTCAATATCATTTCTCGTGAGCGCTGTGTAAATTTAACCAGATGGCGAGCAATCAATTGATTTTGTCTTTTGTCTATTGAGAATAATAGATGATAACAAAATGCCGGCCAAGCGCCTAACGGCTGGCCACGCGTACTTAAGGTACAATTAAAATCAGGCCTGATGCCTCAATCAATGAATCAATCATCTAACTCGTCGGCCAAACGACGCTGCGAAGGATAACGAGATTCTCAACCCTCCTCCGCACTTCCCGACACTGACCGCCGAAGAGAAGGAGCTGTCCGCTCGTTGCGCGCAGAAATTATACCACTATATTGTTGCATAGCCTGAGATAGATTGAAGGCGCTTCCCGCTCCGATTGCACATCAAGTTGAACAAATTGCTGCGCCCTTTCTCTTATGATATTTAACTTGTAGCCTAGAGTTTGTCCGAAGTAAGACATAGACTTCGTTATTTCGAAGGTTCTGGCAAATTTTCTTTTTCAAATCGCATATGAAACAGACTTAGCGAAAATCCATCCTTTTCTTAACAATAACAGAAATTCGGGCCTGTATTTAAAAAAACCATGACAGAAACTGGGATTATCGAAACACTGATCATGATCTTGTGCAAAAGAGGAAATAACACTGACAAGAATCCCATTTTCCACATTTTAAAAACCTGTCAAATAAAACGTAGACTGTAAAAAAAAATGCGAAATCAAATCTTTTGATACCTTCCGAAACTTATTAATTCGCAAGTATTTGAGAGCAGTAGAACGGAATGATTGCAATATAAATTCCAAGCATAAAATCGATATCGATCCAGGGATTTCAAGTTTATTATTACTCTTAAGAAATCCAAGTAGCGTCTGTGACTTCTGCTTGCGATGAAGAAACTGTGAACGGTTGTTTTAGGGATCATGTCGTTTTCACCCTACTAAGGTAATATACGCCAGGCTAACGCTTAGCACGTTTGTCGATGTTCCCGGTTTATAAACGGATCACTATGACAACCACAACTCTCCGTACTCCTCTGATACTGACTGCCAAAAGAACGGGTAGCCTACCAGTTTCAATGGGAGTGAGTGAGTGAGGCTTGTGTTGCTCTTTTCACTTTCTCGATGATTTCTATCAATAATAGACCTCACGCGAAGCCAACATTACCGAAGTCGGATTATTTGTATTTACCAACAAGATTACATCGCTAATCGGCATTTATGCGATCGTCCGCCAAGCAAATAGGCTTTCATCATCATACTCAGCTCTACCAGAAGAAGTCTTAAATTCCGTTTTGTCGATATTGTAGATGGATATTGCAGTTGATGATTGTCTACGAATTCGACCGTATACGATAATTCAGGCCTCAGGCCGCCCCACGTCCATACCAACCTAACATTACTATGGCTGATACACTTTTTTTTACATTTTCAATTGTATACCTCGGTGGACAAGTTAATCACTCACTCTCTCTCTCTTTCTTCAACAGTTAGCATACCAGATCCCCATAAGCAACACCAGTTCAATATGCGCACCACATGGCCTACCAATCGCCTAAGACAATCACACTGCTGCACAGTAGGTCCGTTCTTTTCAGTCAACCATATCTATAATTTGAAACGTTTGCCATGGTATCTGAATTCTGAATATGCGTCAACGCGCTAACCCCAAAAGCGTCAATCTTATACAACTTACCTTAACATTGCGTCACGAGAAAACGTTAAATGATAATTAATAGTAATTAATAACTTTGCAGTATATAATTCTCAAATTCATCAAATATCTTTAAATTTACATCCGGCCTATACTTTCACACTTCATGATGACATCACCGACTCAACCTTGAGGCTGCGGCGATCGCCAACTACAACGCGGTTCTATAATGAGCACGACGCTAAGAACTTTCATTCGATTTTATAATCACACAACGGGATTGCGGAGGGTTGAAGTTGTGATAATGATCCCTACACTGTAAACGGGAAGTATCGACACGCGTGCTAAACGAGCATTTACCTTGCGTTCACTTGGCCGAGTGGTTTAGACTGTCCGCCTTCTGAGCGGGAGGTTCTGGGTTCGATTCCCGACCGAGTCAAACTAACCCTCTCTGATCAGTAGTCAGTATCGGGGATATGAGGGTGGTGGTGGTGGTTGTGATAGAGATCCAGACGCTAGAAATCGAAACATAGCGTACATAACATAAATAGTAGAAAACGTCGTAAATTCAAAACAATAACATTAAGAGCAAGTCATACCCAATCACGTGACGCAACTCCCCGAGTTGTTTTACCCCAAGTGACGTACCAATCTACACAAAGCTCCACCGCTATTTAAAATTCCTTTTGAATTTTTAAACTTCATAATTATGTTTTTCTCTCAAAAAAGGAAAAAATGGGCGTCGAAAAAGTTTTTCGAACATAAAGCCCTCCCGATTGCAAAATGTCAGAGATCTTGCGAGGTGTTTTCAGGGCATGATATCTTAGATTGCAAAGGATCGCGGTGATTTAGCGTAAACCATTGCCGGGCTCAGTAGCAACGTTGGTAGTTCCATAAATAGTTTATATAGTAAGAATTTGAAACTATGGATTAGCGTTTTCCCTCATTTATTGTAACTCTGTTAACCTACATTGCAGACGCTTATTTAGAAAAGTTCTATTCAAAATGTATATCAATTCTGTTATACTTCTGATTGGTTGGTTTACATTTGTTCGGTGTCAGTATATGTCATATTACGATGCGGTTTTTGGACCACTGATGGCGTGTCGTGCAACATTGAAGACAAAATATCAAGGCGTTACATTACAAAGTAAATCACCTTTGTTAACTTCATATTTAAAGCTATACAGACCTTAAGACTGAATCACCACAGAGTTAACTTCCAAATAAATTTCTGGGGAAACAATTTCACGAGTTTTGGGGTTCCCACTGTACTTCGTTGGTAGTATGCTTCGTTGTCGCAACCGAGACCTAAAAAGCTGGCTATACCGCAATGTCTCGTTTCTCTGTTGTCCGCATCATGTTATGGCTTCCCTATTATTCTAGCTTCCAACTGCCTTCCGTTAACATTGGTTGACGCGGTCGTGAATCAAAGCCGGGGCGTCAGGATTGGTATAGGCGTTCAGTTAAACCGTTCGGGCAATTGAGCGGTAGCGTGTATCATTATTAACACGGACGAATTCCGCACTTACACACTTTCCACGTATTCGAGTCTTTCCGGTTTTTGCGGCGTTGTTATTATTGATTTAACTGGACAGAAATACTTTTGAAATTTTAAAAAGTCATGTAATCTTGCACGAAACGATTCGACACCGTATACTTTCATTGTTTACATACTTGTCGACTGTTGTAAGTAATTGTATGCTTTAAGTCGTCTAAACAAAATCAGGCTAAGCAAGGTGTTTTTAATGCTGTAAGAAATGCAGAGATAAAAACAATAGGCGTTGCTTGCAGAATTGACCTTTATGTGACTATGTTCGGTATGCCGCGATGTATTTGTGCCGTGTTTTTCTCTATAAGTTAGCGTAGGGTTAGAATACTTGAACGCAAACCAGACTTGAGTCAGAACTACCGATTCAAGTAAGGTTCCGGTCGGTATTGTTTGTTATTGTTGCGCGTCATATACTTGCTGTTGTTGTGAATTTATGACGTGTTCCCACTAGTCCATGTATACGACAGGTCAATACTTCCGGTTTATAGCCTGGATCACAACCACAACCCTTCCCCTGATACTGATCCGGTCGGTGTTGCGTGTTTGCGCATACCTGCAGATCTTCCCGCTTTAAAACGTGAATTTATCATGTCTCAACCCGACCTTACACCCACTCTCGAAATCTCTGCATTGCAGCTCGATCTATAGCTTAGCTCGCCCGACACAACCAGACTCCAAAGTAGAAGCCCATTAACACCTTGCCCGATCCTATCGTCACTCAGTAATTACTACACTACGGCTGAGCGATCAACAGCTCATGTCACAAGCGAACTCCAACAACGCTGATCTCATTAATTCACTGCCGTGATTCTTGGAATTCCGACAACATTTCATTGAAACTTGCTGCATTAAAACAGACAATCAATCAGAATACGAAACTCTCAAATGTTTCGTTGAGATGTCAAGACACGTTAGAATTTCAATCGAAACTTGATGATTTTCTCGATCTGTACAAGATAGTATCAGCTCGCTTGATACTCTCTGCTTTTGATAGACGTTAAGTAAAAAATATAAATATTTTCTTAGTTATATCGTGATAGCAAAAATCTAATTTTACTCACCGCAACGATATGTCGTGAGCAGATAATACAGAGTAGGGTTATTTTAATGGGGGTCTCGATAACCGCTTGACGCACGCTCTAGGTTGACTGTTATCACGAGCACAGATGAACGCATCCTTTGCAAAGTCGACCTCTCGACTAATTTGGAATTTTGAATTCAGCGATGGTGCTCTCGCGCGCTTTCAAGTGTGCAAGTTTGGCCCCACTAATTTTTTGCATTGTAACTAACCTGGAAGGCCGTGAATTTAGTAGGCCATGAGTCGACCTACGGTACGATACGATAATCGCTGGTCCGTTGTCATTCGGTCATGTTCTGTTTATAGGCGGCCACAGCAGTGACTTTTTACCAATACCCGTCTCTCCTTTGTCTGGGCTTAGATCCGGCCGTGCCTGGGCAAAGTGTGACCGGATTCAGGTGCAAAATACGGATATTCGAAGAAATTCGAGACTTCCATCATTCAAATTCCGAGGCCGGATATGAATAAAAATGTGAATATTCGTCCGGAACCATACGCCACAATTTAGTGGCTAAATATGTTGCATTTTTCAGAATGCGCGCCGTTCTCAGATTTAGATGGCGTAACAGAAGTGGCTGAAGTTGAGAAAATTGACCTCAAACTCATCGTTCAAGCAGACCAAAAACCAGGGCTGGAAATTTACTTCAAAGCTTTTTCACCCAGTAATGACTTCTCTGTATTTATATCTTGCACTCTCTCTTGCGGCATATTGCAGCCACCGTAAACGTTAGTAAATGTACGCCTAAACACTCCTTCCATATATTAGAGGTGATCAATCGGTCGTGACGGTAAATTGCAGTCACCGTAAACGTTAGTACTGGAAGCAGAACGACGTATGCTCGTCCGCTCGACGGATAAAATATTTGGCTTTGTCGATACATTGTTATGCTATAGTCTGCCTCTAGCGAACAGCATTGGCCGGCCAGGGTGTTGGTCGCTACATTTTGATATTCGCATGTACTTTCGGGACTCTAGCAGGGGTACCTGGGAGGGGAGGAGGACACGTTCTGGCATTTAAAAAAAAACTCCCGAGTTATAAATTTTGTGGCTTGAAGGATCTATGGAATATTTTAATGTCTTGAACATTTTCAGATTCGCTGCAGAAATACAAAATCAACGTCCGTTCTATCGACGGGAAGATTTATTGTGGGATCGTAAGCACACCGAAACCGTCCAAAAAGGTACAGTAAACAATATTCTAGGGTACGCATGACGGGGTGCACGTTTATTTTGGTTCCACTCCGCATTGCGGTGGAAGCTTTAGGCCGGGCTATAAGTCTTTAACGTTGCCCAGTGTTCGCAAAAATGTTGGGGTTGTGACACTTCTTCTCCAGGAGGTAATGGGGGGTGTTTGAAAAAGTGAGACGGACCAATTGTGCAACTATGTTATCATTATGGTAGCCACCACCGAGCATTCACTATAACAGTACAAGCACGCAGAGCCGCTTTTTAATGGGATTTAATTTAAACCACAATCTTATGTAAGGGCTTTCGATCGCTCATGACTTAACACCTGCGACTGTACGGGAAATCCTTTCCAAGTTTCATGTCCGAGAGTATCAAAACAAACCTACATGTAACACAAAATTATCTTCAAACGGATACATACAGTACATGACCGTATCTAATCAAATCTCCCAATTAATGATATACAACGTCAGACTTTCTGACGTAAAATGAATGTTATATTTCTTAATAAACCAAGGCTGGACTTTAAATCTGTGGTGAATCTTCTTTACGATATCTATTGATCGTCCGCCATCGGCCTTCACTATATATATACTTCTGACGTCAAACCGTAACGAACCTTCAATCTCGTTTTTGAGTTTGACATCGAAGCCTTTTTTTCGTATGGCTTTCTTTGCCTTTCTTTTTTCGGACTAGACGTCAAGGCAGCCCCTTTCGTGGCCTCATCTAAGTTCTTCAGACCAGTCACTCCTCCTGGCGACTAGAATATAGCACACGAGTGGATGGCGGAGTCTGCGGTTTGCTCTTGAAGCCTGCCACAAGACTACGAGTCTAATGCTAAGCTCTTATCTCTACTTTCCTCGGATGTTGATTATAGGAAAAGAAAAAATAGTCTTGATTTGAAGCAATACTGCATTGTTTATATGTTCGGTTTCAAACGTTCAAATTTGGTCAGAAGTGCCTGTGTGTGCTTACAGCGATGGTCTGATTTGTTTTCAACGCGATCATTCACTAATTAGAGTGCTTTAAGACTTGACATTTAAATTTACACAGATCTCGCAGATAGATATCAACAAACAAGGACATGAAGTTTATGATCCTTTTCCGTTCTACTGCGCATAACTGGTAGTTAATTCCTGAATAGTATACCCAGGAAACGCTACTGCATGCATGAGAACGCAATGCACATTCACAAGCATATGCCTATACAACCCTACAATATGTGTGTGTGTGTGTGTGTGTGTGCCGTGATGATTGGTGTCTATGTAAATACAGTAACAAGATAAATGGAAAAACTAAATCGTAAAAATATTATTATTACTTATAAAACTCCATATGGCTCTATTGCGACGCCTAGTGACTGACGCGAAAAAAACAAACCAATATAGCTCTTTTGCGACACCTAACGGTTAATGCTGAAGGGCATAGAAAACGACGTTGCCTTGAAAACGAGTAGTGCGAAATCACACGCATAAATCTCAGAGATGCAAAACACTTACAAACACTTTAAATCACAGTCGAAGAAGCTGTGCTCCCCCTGCCATCTCACACCCTAGCCTACATAGGCCTACACCGCTAACAGAGACATCCAAACTTGATACAAATCTCACATTTTTAGGTTGTGCATCGGATTTCATTGCTTATGACATGCAAATTCAACACTTTATCACCATCTATTAATGTCAAAGTAGCGGTTACTCCAACTATGGATGGAATACAGAAGGGAGATAGTAATAAAAGTTTACAGATTCCATATTGCAGTGATACTGTTATGATTAAGTCTGATGAATGCGCAGGTGAGTCAGATTAGATCCAGGACCCGTCTCGATTGTGTTATAATTGACCCGAAAAACGTGAAAAAAATGACGGACGAGTGGTAGGAGACTATTATACGTGTGCGCATGTGTATCTCCCCTCCTCCGACTCGTTTACGCCATGGCAGACTAGCAGACCAGCAAATGTGAAAAAATATTTCATTGAGTAGCCACATCCAAACGCGTACCTTACCCTACCACCATCTAACCAGCAAATGTGAAAAAAGACCATGAGTAGTAGACCACATCCTATGGTGCGTACCGTGACCTGTGTACCACCACTTCAAATGGACCACCCGCCGTTCGGGATCCAACCCACTGCCAACGAGACAGACAGATTTGTAGCCTACACTCGATTGACCAATCAACGGCGGGATCCGTCATCGTCATCCATAACCATACTAATGGTATTGTCCGCCATAGGCCTCCACTATTTTTTTTTCTTCAGAATACCGACGGAATGCAATCAAGTTCCACTTGAAACAAGTAAACAACGGGTTAAAGGTCATGCTCGATATAAAATTGGCTTACCGTGGGTTCAAAAACTCAAAAATATTCATCCAATTACGATTGCAAGAATCTGGAAAGGGTATAAATGGATTCGTCGATGTCGGGGAAGTCGTCACGTTGAACTATGTGAGTATAACGGTCACCGTAATATTCGTGGAGTGAACGACGGAAGTGGCAAACGGAAGCGTGGCTACACTCCAACCTTTTTGTAGTCGGCGAATCCATTCGGTCCACGTTTAGTATCAACAAATTCGATCGGTCCGTAGTGCGCTTGGTCTGTCGTATAGTTGTACCATAATCGTCCGCCATCTGCTCTACTATATTCTTCGTTTCAATTTTTAGCCTCAAGTAAACTACACATTCGAAAACCTCGTCATTGGTCAGCGCTACCGCGTCTTGATCTGGCGAAACACAGACACCGCAAGGTATATCGGGGATATAACTTTGGAAAACACAAATCGAAGAGAAAAGCGACACATTAGTTGGTTAGCTAGAATGCTTGAACAACGAACATTAGTAATTCGACAAAAATTACTTTTTTCGTATAAATAGATATCTCGAATTTACCACCGCAAGGTGATGCTAAAGAGCGCGTTTTTATGTTTATTTATATTCAATCAATTTTATTAATATTTTGCGAATTGAAAATGTGACGTGGGCACAGAGTCAATGCGCCAGGAAAGTATCATCGACAGTAAGTGATAGAATGTTGCTACGTACACACAGATTTTACTTTGCGAGCCATAGCAAGACGATTCTGATTGGACGGTTAGGATGTTTGAATATTCTTTCTGCGCTTCAAAATCGAAGATATTAAGCCATAATAGTAATCTTTTTAGTATTTTGTCTCCAATAAATTTATTTCTTTCATTGTATATTCTGTGTGCTTTGAAACATCAAACATTGAGAGAGACCCAGAGGAGGAACCTTACCTGTTATATACTTTGGTACTACGTGGATAGGAGAAAGTATTGGGGCTATATATGGAAGATAAATCGACTGATACGATGGGACAAGGTCGACCAAATAGTCGGTAGGGACGGCAGTCTCGGGCGGTGGAAGAGGATCAAGAGATGAATAAAAACGCATGAGTTAAGGCGGGGATACGCGAACGGTTTGGACTCCCCGTGTCGTGACCGTTGGAGAATTTATAGAGATAGACATAGAGAGAAGTTTATTATGTCAACCAGGAAAGTATTAAGTACAAGGTACATGAAATCATATTGTTTGTATCCGGTATTGACAGGGTGGCCCGCAAATATCCAACTCAAGTAGCCTATATAGCCTATGGTATTTTTTTTATCGAAAAGCAGGCATAATTTGTAGCCAATTTGCTCATCCAGAGAGCTCTATCGCGTTCAAGGGTATGGATGTCCGTAGAAAGTCGCTACAATAGTCACTCACAGACACAGACGCCATATCAACCGACGACGTAACGAGAAATGATCAGACTATTAAGTGCTACAAATTTTCATGCTATCTGGTCATAGGTATATTCATCACAGCGAGGATATTTCATAATTGACCATATACGGGCATTACGAATTTACGATATCGTACGATATAGTCGTCAAAGGCGCCACCGCCACAACAATCCAAAGAGAAAGTGCTTTTCTCCTCACGCGATATGAAACGACGATAAATGACGTCATGTCTTTTTTCTCAAAATTTCAAAAAGATTCTCTCGTTTGATCGCTTGTCAGCGTCATTCATGTCTCCTATTTCGATCGACTGGTGACTGGTTTCAGCTTCAAACCTTGTTTTTCGGGCGTTTTGTTTGATTTGTGTGTAAGATATGGCGGACTAGAATGATTAGATAGCTTTTTAGTCAGTGTCATAAGTAGAACAAAGGATTGGTTTTGGCGAATGAGTCTCAGTTTAAGATGTTTTGAGTATATGTTGTACGTTTTTATACCAGTTCGCTGCGTTGGTTGTTTTGTCTGTTGTTGGCTTGCGATGCGTTAAGTGACTCGTGACTGATCGCTCAACTGAAAGAGACATATTGGTTTGTGTGTTACGTGCTTGAAAGGTACTGACTGGGCTTTTTAACATATCCTCAAATTTTTATGTATGCGCCCAAGGTTTAAGGTTTAAAGCAGGGATGTTAAAGATCCATAGCACCGTGCAATGAATGCTGTGCAGTGTCAGGCCATCTCCTGTATGAGGCAGAACCAATATGGCGGAAAGTGGCCAATTATCATAACCGATATTCGATTGTTGGTATCGGCCGTTATCAAGGAGTTAGTGGCATCACGATATTGGATATCGGCCTCGATAATAATCAGCCGATAACTAGCCAAATTCGATTGATTATCGAGACTGAATTCATGAATTTTCGACTATCGGTTTGCCAAGTATCTTGCATTTTATCTTGTCCTTGATGTAGACCTAAATAGAGGTTCGTTGCTATTAGATAGTTCATCATTTTTCGCTATTACATTTGGATTTAAGCAACTAGCAGGGATGGGATTATCCGTGACAGCCATCTCTCCGCTATTCTTTGCTCAAAGTAAGAATTGTTTGACATTTAGCCCCTTGCATTTATATGCATACACGGAAGTAACGATAAAAAATGCAGATGAAGGGAATTGTAATAGCCTTGTATAACCAAACAGGCTTACTACTAAAAATAGTAGGCCTATTATGATTCATTCCATCTTCACCTGATGAAAGAGCTGAAATCCAAAAGCTTGTGAATGTTATAATTCTCAATAAATCAATGCTGGATGTTAAGTCTGTGGTGAATCTTCTTTATTATGATATCTATCGATCGCCCGCCATCGACTCCATTATTCTGGTATTCATCGAATGTTTTTAGTGACTTTGTCAGTGCTGGTGACACTGGAGGGAGGTAGAAGAGGGATAGCCGAAAAAGAAATAATATTGGGCAGCACTACAATCCTACAATGCAGCCTCAGCTCTACTGTTATCGGTGGCACACCCGCGTGAGTCCATAACTATGCTTTTTTCTAAGTAGTTAAGCCTGCGTAGGTTAGAGGGAACAATTCTTGATAGTCTTGTAATATATATATATATATATAGAAAGCACATAGGACTTGAAAAGAAGCTCGTTGTAGTTTCCCCTGTCCACGCGCAAACTCAGATTCTCTCTCTTTCGATATGGTGACATATGTATATTTTGTTTAGCCTGGAATGGATGTATTCTCAAGACAAGGATGCAGAAGGGAGCCATTTGTATTTAGAAAATAAAGTTGTTGAGAAGTATGAAGGCAAGGTTTCCTGGAAAGCTCCTTTCAGTTTGGAAATAAAGGATGTGAAATTCACCGATGCTGGTATGCTATAAAGTATTTCACTATGCCTTCAATGGAGTACCTCCATGGTCTATGCTAGGCTTTGACGTAGTTGATGTGGTTTGAGTTGCTGCCCATTGGGCGAGTGGTGGACCCTGGCTTTGTGGTGTAACGATAGGTCATCGGCCACAAAACTGGTATGGTCCCATGTCTCACCTTCAAATCTGGAGACCACATCATACCAAAGATGTTGAAAACGGTATTCGTAATGTCCTCTCCAGATGGCCAGCACGTTGTCGATAGTGTGGAGTGTTGGGTTGGCAGTTGACTTTGATAACCTATCGGCTCCTTTGATGTCTCCTTTTACAGCCTGCATATGCAGGTCATGCTCGCATAACGAGATCCCGCATAGCGTATGCATCAGCAACGTGTTTGTGAGTTTGTGTAGATGCAGCGAAAGAACTAAGGACAATAAATAAATGAACTTCGTCATATAGTAATTAAGCTAGTAATGCCAACTTGCAGTATACTAGTCTGGTTTATGTACCGTACCGTACCATATATATATTGTTACCAGTGCAGTATTAGTTTAGCGTTCTAGTGAGATATATTCTTCTTTTAGGCTATTACAGATGTAGGGGAATTCTGGCCGACGATGTTCCTTCTATTGACAGTTCTAAATACCACGTAACTGTTGTCGGTAAGTTATTCACACAGACATCTTGAATCTAGATATTGTTCCTGATGTCTTAACCATTACATGTTTCACTCAATATTTTTTCAGCTCCACCTTACAAGGAAATATCTTGTGGATTTCCGAATAATTCTGTGATCACGTCTGGAAAAAGTGCTGAGTTTCATTGTGGAGAAGTTGTCCTACAAGGTAAAGTGACTGGCTTGGAAAATTTGTTAAGGGAAGTAGAGGTGTGGTGATCAGAACATTCGGTTCAATTCGACAAAAAAAATTCTATCCGTATTCGAAATCACAAATGATTTGATCTGTCAATCTGTAATGCGTTAATGATCTATGTGCAGATCACACATAGAGTCCCTAATTCTTGTGATCATGGTGGCTCCTGAGGACTTATATTTATAGAAGTGTAATATTATTGTTGAAGAGTGTAGTGGAGCCGATGGCAGACAATCAATAGATATTGTAAAGAAGAACACCACAGATTTAACGTGCAGCCTTAGTTATATTGATAATTAAAACATTCACTAGCTTTCGGACCTTCGCTCCTTCATCAGGTGAAGATGGAATAATATTATTGAAACATCGACATATTATTGTTATTAAAAGCTTGCACAGTTCAAATTTTACAAATACTTGAGCTATAGGCCTACAACAAATTGATACTGATAGTATTATTGCAAATTCCAGCCAATCCGCCGGCTAGTTTTTCGTGGTTCAAAAATGGGGTAGTATTACCCTTGTCGTCTAAACTCAATCAATCTTTCTCGAATTCGAACTTCTCATACAACACCACAAGCGGGATTTTAAAGTTTGAGGTATCTAGCATGAGGATGAGTAACATTGCATGGATCTCTGTCTGTTAAGTTGCATTACTGTAAATCCTCTTATGTGAAGGCTTCACCTTTACTATGTTGCTATTTGAAGGTGGCCAGTAGCACAGTAACTCTGCAGCTGTTTATAGAATTCTACATCCTGCTAATGGTATTTTAATCTACTTCTACATAAAAACTAAGTTTTTTAGTTGGAATTCAGTTGAAATTTTGAATACCGGTACAGGTAGTCGAAGACTTAGATACACTATCTCAACTAGTGGACCACAGAATCAATATACGAGGAGAATAGAGCATGTTGGGATTGCCATGTAGGAATGCCAGGTTCTTAAGAATTAGGTAGTGGGGCTTGGTCTCAAATTGACTGGGTGGAGTCTCCCTACCGATATAATGTAAATGCAGTGATTAGGCCAGCACAGTTTCCAGAAGTTCAATGTTATTGAGTGATGAAATCAAAAATCGCTGAAAATTCAGAATTTTTCAAGTTATCACTCAAATGCTTATTATTTTTGGAATTATTTTGAATAGTAATTGCGGCTTCTTTGTTTTATATATGATTTTTGATTTTCCTGCTAATATGCTGTAGATGTTGCCGATGTTGGCATCTACGGTCGATAAAATTTACAATTTCTATGCTATGTTGGCACGATTTTGTGTGCCGGTATGTTGAAAAGCGAACCAATGTCCGATATGTGGCCGTTCTACACTTCTACTGCACCGTTTTTGCTCCTGTTACAATGGCAGCACTGGCATATTTGAGCAACATGAAATGTTTTTGTTTTATTCCGGTAAAATTTGAATGGCAGAAGCTACCAATCATGTTGTGGCAATCCTGATTTTTAATAGGTATCTGTATCTAGTTGTCTATCTTTTGGGGTGTTCGGTGCATGGTACAGGGTTTTAACACCACGCAGGAAACTGCTGTGATTCCGGGTTACCTCTTGGTTAAACTTTGAGTCAGAGTGCATATTTTTTTTTTCTGTACCTCCTCCTATTGCCTATGGTTACTGGTACACGTGTTATTGTGGAATTTCACTAATTTCAGTGATTTTGTTCTTTGCTTTATCACAATTATAAGAATACTGGCGAATTCTGCCAAGCTGAAAATTGTTCGAACCTTTCCAGAACTTCCTACGGTCACTACCTTTATAATGATGGTCAATAACATTTTCCTTAGCTCTCTACTGCTACTTCTACCAAAAAATCTAAGAATTATATAAATATTTATATTTACAGCAAATACAAAAATTTACAATAATACAAAATCATGCCAAACTCACTTCATCTTACGGTATTTGTTACAATACACTTATACATTTGCAGAAAGTTGTTGATGAAGATGCCGGGGAATATTTCTGCTCAGCAAGCAATAGGATAGGACAGTCACAATGCAACTCTACACAGATCTCTGTCATAAGTATGATATTTCATGGACGCATGATATGCATATGCACCAGTAGTATGTGTGTCAGTGTGTGTGTATATCATGTGAGTCTGTGTAAATGCAGCAAAAATCAAATAATTATGAACAAAAAAGATTTACAGTATATAACCTTTTATTGTAACTTACGTTTTCAGTTGATTCAGTTCAAAATTTCATGCATTTGCGAGTTATATGAAATGATATTTTTTCCATTTTCTCGGGGGGCTTTATCTTTTTGTCCCATCTACCTCTCGTCGAATGAACAATGATAAGTGTACCACATCCCTATCCTCTGCTGGGGCCAAATGAAGAGATGTAAAGCGTCTCTGATATTAAAGAAAAACTTCTCCTAAATATTTCTTCTGATGTGTTAAACTTTTGTTGTATTCTAGCTCCTCCCTATGAAGTCTCTTGTATATTTCCAAGTGGCTTGAAAATGAAGATTGGGGAGAATGCTACGTTTCAGTGTGCAGAAGTTGTTCAGCAAGGTAAGAAAGATTAGAGCTCCCCAAAGTTGATCTTGGCACTGTTGTAGACCCTGGTATTAGAACAATTTATGACTGTATTCGGGAAAACGAACCTATTCGAGAATCATTCAACTCTAAATTTCCATCTTTCTGATGAAGGAGCGGAGTTCTCAAAGATTTTGATTCAAATTTCCAATAAATTGAACTTGACATTTTAAAAGTTTGGTGGTAGTCTCTATATCTATTGATGATTCTAAATGAGTTTGGTTTAAAACTGTCTTGCGGAAAAACGCTCATGTTTACGAGAAAATAGGCTTGCATTTGAACAAACTTGTATGGCCGTGTCTGAATCTGTATTCACGTGATTGAGCGGAATGGTAATGAACTTCCTAGAAAATTAACATGTTTTCTTTTCAACCCTGATCGTAAATAATGTACCAAAATAGATCCTGGTTTCTGGGCTGAGCTAGTTGATCGAGTTGATTTCTCGCAATATATGAGAATTAGTTGTTGTTATTTTCAGCCAAACCGACACCAAGCTTTAAATGGTTTAAAAATGGTAACGAATTGCCTTTGGTGTTGAATAGTGGTTTCCCAAACTCTAACTTCTCTTATGATGCTGCGAGTGGAACTCTGATGTTTGAGGTTAGATTTATTTTTTTTGTAATAACAATTTTTTGATCAGGGAGTCTTGGGTACATTTCTAGTCTAAGTCTAAACCAAACACTTTAAAATTGTAATCCGGGCTATAAACTGGAAGTGTTGACAGAAGCATTCATCTGTCGTATGTGCTATTCATTAGTAGTGGCAGTAGTATTTAATACTGTCCCACAGTGACTGTCCGCCTTCTGATCGGGTGGTTCCAATTTCGATTCCCAACCGAGTCAAACCAAAGATTTTAAAATTCGTGTCGGTTCCTTCTCTGCTTGGCAGTCAATATCGGAGAGTTGTGATTGCGATTGTAATCCTGGCTAAAAAATGGATGTATTGACTAGTGTACTAATCATTGACCTGTCGTGCATTACCTTAGTAGGGTTGAAAACACTCTCTGTTTGGCGGTCAATGTCGGGGAATGTGGAGGGTTGTGATAGTGATGCGGGCTATAAACCGGATGTATCGACACGTGTGCTAAAGCATCGACCTTGCGTACATGATGAGTTGATGACCCAAGTAGTTAATAATGCCATAAATTCAAAGCTATAATAAATACTGCTCAATTGTTCAAGAAATTTACGATATTTGCATTTATAGAAAGTGGTTCGTCAGGACGCTGGGATATATTACTGCACCGTGACTAACATGGCTGGATCGGCCCAATGCGCTGCTGCACAGATCTCAACAAGTATGACATTCTGTAGCTGAACCTTTCACATGATAATATGATTGACAGATCATTTATTTCTTCCCCCTGGTAAATTTCCTAGTTACGACCACTTTCAAATTGCAGCTTGGAACTATCGTAGCTTGAGTGTTGGGCCCATTCATATATATATTATGCATTTCTCAGGTGGAGGGATTGCGCTGAAAGCCGAAGGTCTTGTGTTTCTGCTTGTTGGCTTTCTGCTTGCCTATCAACCATGAAGGATTTTTTAAAAATCTGATGACCGTACGATATTCATTTCCACCTTCACATAGTCATCTTCGTCTGATGAAGGATCGGAGTTTGGAACACTTTAATTTTATGTCTGTATTGTGATAACAAGTTATTGCTAGAATTTTTGAACATAAAATTTTGGATCTGTTTGGGTTTTGCAAAAAATTTTTAAATCCCAACATGTCAAGTCTGATGCGCTAGAATGAATGGCTAAGCCTATTGGTCAGACGAGTTTCTCTATCGCAGCAACTTGCCAAGTTGTAATTTTATGTTATGTGTATATACTTGTAGCTGCACGTTAAACCTGTTGTCATGCGTAACTGTCTCTTGCCTAATATTGTTTACAAAGATAACTTTTCATATTTGCCATGAACTTTTTCCAGATCTTGCCAATGTTATACATTTTAAAGTACATCAAAGTGTAATATCCCATCAATCGATATGAAGCTTAGGTCCTTTTGGTACGAAGTGTGACCTGTCAAGCTATGACTTTGAACTAAAAATTGCAATTGTTTTACGTACCTGTGTGGTTACTGGTTGCTGCTTTACCTTTTGCCAAAGGGTGGCACCGTGTCCTTTGGGATTTCTTGTGGAAGGATAGTCTGCTTTTATTCTGCCAATTGTTAAATCTTAATTCCTTCTTTCGTTTGGTATTGTCAGATCTCTTTATTTTGGACAAATAGAATGGTATTGCCAGACAATAATTAATTAATCTCTACAATTCAATATCAAACTACTTATTGTGTCAATTGTTTTAAATCTGTAGACAATCGTACTCTTTTCGTACTTGCTGTTCCTGTACTCCATGACATTCGTAACCTAGGCCTGTCAAGCAGATCAGAGATGGACAAACGTTTTCGTTCACGAGGCCACTTTTGAAATTTGTTCCAATACATTAGTCGGGTTGAGATCAGTACAAGATGCAGTACGTTTCACCAAGTAGAAGTTGAGAGGCTGGAAATAGCGCTCTCTCAACTTTTTCAAAATCGAGTTATTGAGATTCTTGTGCCACCTAGTGTTGAAATACCTATCATTAAAGTGAAGATGATACAAACTCAATCCGAGTTCTATGTCTGAATTATCGACACCCGTTCTATGGATTGACACGGGGCAGATCTGCTCTGTGGGTTCTAGTTTGCCCATCTCTGACTTTACCATTTTTTATGTAACCACGAGTTCATTTCACTTAACCGAAGATCATTTTGTTTGTATTCTTCAGCGTCTTTAGTCATAGATTGCTGTGCTTAACCGAATTTGCCTCTGTTGGATAAAAAGGACTTAACAGCTACTTCGCTGCTTTTTTGGGAATTTATTACAAGATTATAAATATGGAAATACTGATCAAATTATTCTGTTTGGTGATTTTTGCTCAAGGTAAGAAATTATTGTTTTTGTCGCATCATCCTAATTGGTTATCTAGTCCCATACCATCAGTTGAGCTGACTGAGTGGTGTTGTGAGTTTCCAGTTTGGTTTTCCTCCTTCATTCCTTTCTTCGTAAAGTTTGTCATAATGCAACTATTATAGCCTATATAAAACGCATAATGTTTCGTAAGACTCCGAAGGAAGGTTTAACCAATGTTACTAACAGTGTGACTAAGTCAATTACTGTAATCAATAATATTTTCCTTTTTAGCGTCACTTTCAGTACTGGTGACTCTTGAGGGTGGTGCAAGAGGAATTCGAGACAAAGAAGTTTCGCTCGGCAGTGCTTCCGAAACTCTACAATGCAGTCTCTCGTCATCGACAATTGGAGGCACACCGGAGTATGTTATTATATATACGGTACATTTTAGTTTGAGGCAGCGAATCTTGGGCAAGGTCGTGGCTGGAAATCATGGGGTGAGGCGCAGGGGGCCGTGGTAGTTGGATAGCCTATCATGATTTGAATCATGGTGGACCACGGCTGAAATATATGGGGTCCATGGAAGTGGGGATGGATATAAATTATTGTTATATTTTCTATGATTCTAATCATCCCGCCGGAAGGGATGCTCTTACTTGATTTGATTTGATCCGGATACATTATATATTCGACTGTTCAATATTTTGGGTTGCCAACCCTTGGCTTAGAGTTTTAGACCTAGCCTTCATCTTTTTACTTCGGAAAAAGACTTCCGGAGAAAATCGCGTTATTTAGGACATCCCAAATATATATATGACTTTTTTCCCAAGCTAAGGAGTCGACAATGTAATCATTGACATTTAATTAGTGAACAGACACTGCTCGATAGAGGCTCATCTCGCTCAATTCAAAGACTTTGGATTACCAAAATCATTGAAATTGTCATGTTGTTTATTTTAGCTTGGAATGGACGTATTCTCAAGACAAGGATGCAGAAGGGAGCCATTTGTATTTACAAAATAAAGTTGTTAAGAGGTATGAAGACAAGGTTTTCTGGCAAGCTCCTTTCAGTTTGGGAATAAAGAATTTAGAGTCGAGTGATAGCGGTGAGTTGGCAATAAGATTGCATTCTTGAATTGGTACTTACCAGCAAAGGGCAGTTAGGGACGCTGAATAAAATATTCAAAATCGCAAATAATTTGAATCGATTCGAAGACAATTTTGAAGCACGGCCCGTGGCACCACTTTAATGTCTGCACCTGATGAAGGCGCAGAGCTCCGAAATCTTGTGGATGTTACAATTTTCAATAATCTGGGGCTGGTTCGAATCAAGACCCTCAGTGTCAGTGAAATTACTGGCATAATCTAATAATCTAATAATCTGAAGTCTGTATTATTGATACTGATACTCTATAGCCTATATAATATATATCTATATATTTGTCATTTTTCTCAATTTTCAGGATATTATCGGTGTAGAGGAGTGTTGGCAGATGACAATCCATCGGTGGACTCGGCCAAATACCACTTGATCGTACTCGGTATGTCAACATAATTTTCGATTTATTGTATGTAATATATATTACATAAAATATATTATTTATATTATAAAGTCTCTAGACTACTGTCTTGAGCATCAAAATTGCACTGTAAATTGTATTATATTGTATTGTATATTTATTCACCAACCGAGCGGCTCACACATTTCAGCCCAAGCGTGGCAGACAAACAGGAAAAGATAAAAATGGCCAGGAGATGGGCCGAGTGCGGCCACTAATACCTCCCCCCTCTTAATAAATAAAATATAGGCTATTATATAATGTCAGATCAATGTTAACCAGGTTTTGTAGATTTTTATTTTCGCCAGGCCGTATTCACACGTTTACGGATGGAATGCGTCCCGCGGACTGTAATTTGCCCGTATCTGACTGAAATGAATCTGTGTCATTTTGTTTGCTTGTTTTCAAATTAACAATTTCCCAGCCCTACCCCCACGTTTCATTCTAACTAGTTTTTTATATTTACCAGTTCCTCCGAGTGATCAAATTTCTTGCGGATTCCCATCCGATCGTGCCATCACAAAAGGGGAAAGTGCAGAGTTTCGTTGTGCTGAGGTTGTTCAGCAAGGTGAGGATGGTGACATCTGCCGTGTTCACTACCAGTTTTACCAACTAGGATTTGAAAACTAGAATAATACTACGGTATCCCTGATGCCTGCCTGATTTCGCGAAATAATTGGGTACTGGTTCCATGCATGGTCTGATTTTGGAGGCCATGTATATTCTTAATCTTATATCTCTCCTCCCCCCCCCTCATACCCCAGTAACCCAATAGGCTTACAAGTATTGCATACTTAACATGCCTGTTTTCAAATTTCAGCTAACCCCCCACCAGAATTCTTATGGTTTAAAAACGACGTTCAACTCCCTCTGTCATCGAAGGGTAATACTTTGTATCCAAATTCTACATTCTCATATGACAAGGCTACCGGCGTCCTCAGGTTTGAGGTTGGTACTCTAGTTAGATATATCTATATCGGTAGACCTACGCTACGGTACGTGTCAGTTTCAAAACGTTGCGCTGTGAGACACCATACAGAGGATTTAAGCTTTAATCATATATCCGTAATTTGAGATTAACTTTAATCTGAGATTGTTAATCCATGAATAACTTTAATCAGAATCTTCAATCAAAAATATACTTTAACCATAGATCCTTAACCAGTGATTAACTTTAACTTAATCCAAGATTAAAATAATCAGAGATCCTTAACCAGTGATTAACTTGTATCTGAAATCTTTAATCAAAGATTAACATTAAATCGGAGATCATTATTCAATGATAAATCAACAAAATGGAAGCTACTGCAATCTTCATCAATAAAACGCTAGCCTCTGGTGTACGGTAGGCCACTTTCAAGATGTTACGCTCTATGACATTATGCAGAAGAATTGGCTGACTTTCGGTTAACTCTGAATTTGTTTATCGCGAGTGTTACGTAGCAGAATTAGTGGTGTCCCTAAGTTGGCACGATCGATTTCACGAATTCGTTGCCAGTTCAGCTGTGGTACTGTGGTTACCAGTACTATGTCTTCTAATTGTAAACCTTTATTGATCACTGAGCGTTTGGTCCGTCCATAGTCTACCCGTGTAGAAACTGGATTCTAATCAATTCGAAGGCAATTTTGAAGCAGGACCTGTGACACCAGTTAGTTTCTTCACCTGAGGAAGGTGCGGAGCTCTGAATGCTTTAGGATCTTATTAATTCTCAATAAACCAAGTCTAGATGTTAAATCTGTGGTGAATCTTCTTTATGATATCTATTGATCGTCTGCCATCGGCTCAAATATAATTATATATTTTTCCATCAATTTTTGAAATGACTGCTTACAGAAAGTTGTCAGCTCGGACCAGGGAACTTACTACTGTACAGCAACAAATAAAGTTGGCTCTGGACAATGTACCCCTTCAATGATCAAAATAAGTAAGATATTTTGGCGTGAAAATGCTAATTTCTTTACGAAATTTCTAAATTTTTACATTACAGAGGAAACAAATGTTGGACTTATTGTTGGCATTGTATTTGGAGTTATATTCGGCATCATTCTCATCGGCGTTCTCATCTGGTGGACATACCGAAGAGGATATTTTGATGGTAAGTGACTGGTTTCTGTGTAGGCCTTGAAGGCCTATAGGGGGATGGATATATTTGGTACCAGAATATTGTTGTGTTTGATTGTACCGTTTAGGGAGAATACACAATAGAATGTTGAAAATTGGCTCTGATTGTCATTTTGTTCCGATGAAATTGCCCATAACCTGACTGACTACTATATTCTTTGAATCAGTTGCATCTGTTAAACTGTTTTATAATGGCATGGGACATGGCTCACCTGACTGGGGTGACTGGACTCACACACTTGATCTAACATTAACAGTACTACATAGTGTAGACTATCAGTGATGCAGGCCTTCTTTCTACAGGTATCTTCGGCGAGAAGGATCATGATGATGAGTGAGTAGCGTAGATATTGATTTCATATTTTTAACAAATTCAGATTTCAAGTTACAGGCATTCTAGTGACTTTAATTAATAGTGGATCCAAGTGTTGGTTTTATTTTCGCAATTTTAGTTAATAGTATGTTGCTTACCGTTAACTAGATGGGCCTCGTAGACTGTTCAAGGAAGTTATGGTATTTTGGTACGAAAAATTGGGGAGGTGATGGTGGTCGATCCAAATTGCCAAGCTTCGGAGCTCTTGAGTATTTTGGTATCAACTCCTGTCTTCACGTGATGAAGGAGAGGAGCTCTGAAAGCTTGTGAATTATATTCCAATAAACTGACAGGGCGTTAAACCTGTGTGGAAAAATTTTTTCCATTACTATAGTAGGGCAGTTCTCTGAAGGCTGGTGAATTATATATATTCCAATAAACTGAACTGTACGGTGACTTATTCTATCTACCAAATATACTATTTGTCCGCTATCAGCTCCACTATTTATGGTATAAACTCTGAAATAGGCCTACCGAAATCATGTGACCTCTCAATGAGATATCATTGTGATTGTTGTAACCCATGCATAGTTCCCGTGTTAAATAATTTTGCCTAAAATTCTTCGGATTCCTTATTTCTGATCTGATTAAATTCATGGTGACTTTATAGGCCAGCTTACTTTTATCTCTAAGGATTCCTTGAGATCTATATTCTTGCTAGAGTGCTTTGTGTTGAGATTTCTCGTAGCCCTGTTGATTTTACAGTAGGGGTGTTGTTATAATGGAAGCAGTGATGTCACACTTGAATGATTTTTATGGCTTGTTGGTGCTTTTCGTACACCTTAGTTTAGATTTCTGTATGATCCAAGATTTCTGAAGCATGAAAAATTTAGGCTTGGGTTGATTTTATTACCGGTATATACTTGTTTGGGTCATGAGTCATGACAGACAAACTGAATGTGATGTTCTAAAATGAAATTTTGTAGGCCTATCGAGTTTGGTGTGGTGAAAAAATGCAGACCATTTTGATAACCCCCAGGTTTAAAAGCACTGTTGTGTTGAAATTCCTGGCACGTAGAGCCGTAGACATACTGAGACTGCTTATGACTAGGGGTCGACCGATTATTATCAGGGCCGAAATTCGTGATTTTTTGATTATCGAGATCGTCCATTAGTCATGCTAAAGGCCGAGATTATCGTACGGCCTTGAAAAAAACCAATATATATATATTATTATTATATCGCTCGATTTATGACTATGGATCTTTTCCTTCCCTAATGCTACCAGCATAGCCATAAAAATTTTGAAAGTTTATTAGAAGTGTTCTGGCTAGCCTACATACTATTTCAACAATTTGCCTCCAAACAGACAATAATGTGTGTCCTGACTCCTGATTGGTTACATTGGTCATAAAGTTGAATACCTATCAGTAAGGTAGTAATTACGTGGACAGTTGTTTGCTGTAAACGATGCACTGATGATTTCTAATTCTTTGAATGGAACTGAGAAAGTAGTATTCATTAGCTCTGTACGTCTAATTAACAGTATTCGTGCCTTGAGGCAGCTGTTGGCGACAATTCAGCATGACATCATACCTTTCACAAAGGTATTTCTTTTAAAGTCGTGGTTTTGGGCAGTGTTACAAATGTTTACAGCTTCGTTGGTACCGGTAGGCTTATGTGATATTTTCTTGCAGTGAGACTTGCAAAATTTATAGAAATATCATGAATTTTTATCATTTTATTATTCATTCAATGGTTAGGAATAAAGTACCGGTACCAGTACCGTAGCCTAATGGCAGGCATATTATTTTTAAACCCATGATTTTTAAAGTACTGGTACCAAGGTTGGGTCTAAGTAGATTAAATCTATCTACTGGTACCGGTATATCTGACGAGTAGCCTACTGTAGGCCTACCGGTACTTGTGGCACTCTGACAGATACGCTGATAAGCTAGAAATTACATAAGTAGGTACCTCTGTAGCCTGAAACTATGCAGAGGTTATCTTGTCCAGCACTGCTGGTTCTTAATAACCTCACGATTGGGTAGTTCTATCTTGTGGAGATAACACAACCGTGTCTCGCATGCTTCCAGGTATATAGCTTGAAACCTAAGGTACTTATTGAGACATTATAGTGTATCACCAATTCACCTTAGATTGGTAATTCGCTCAAAATAGTTCTAACCAGCAGAACATTGTCAGTTTTCTATAGTGCGAGAACATGCCCACCGAAATAGTATCGTCCGCGATGGCATTTTAGGCCGTACCCTGACGGCCAGTAGGCAACCATTACCATTGTTGACTACAGACCTTTTCATGCAGAAGGAAACAATATTATATAATGCACGCATGATATGCATAATTATGCACCAGTACGCCTAGTGTGTATGTGTATCGTGTGAGTCTGTGTAAATGCAGCAAATCAAATATGGACAAAAACGTTCAGTGGCCTTTTCTATAATTATACTGTAGGCTATAATATATTATATTGTTTCCATTCCACTATTAGGTACTGGTACCAATGACAATCTCTGGCTGTGTCAGATGTTACGAGTGAACCTTGAAACTTTCAATGTTTGGTTTAGAATCGATAATTTTGGAATTTGTTCGATTTATGTGGTCTCGTTCTCTTAAAAAATCAATACTCTGTCAATTTAGATTATTTCTTTTGATTGAGATTACGGCTTGGCACTAGGGCACCGTGACAATGACTGGTCGTAAAGGATTGGTTGTCGAATGCTAACCATTGTCCGTCTATTTTCAGTGGTCCTGATGATGGTGCTAATGATATCATGTTGGATGGAGCAGGTCCGATCGTTACGAAGGCACCGAGTGAATACAGCAACGGAACTTCACACAAGGTGAGAAATATCGACCCTACTTTTGAGAGATCAGGATAGTTGAGAGTTGGCTTATAATAAGAAGTACCGGTACTATTATTATTAATGGAGTTCGTCAAGGGCGAGGCCGTTGTGCGATTCAACCACATCGCGCTTTAGCTACTGGTACGTACCGTAATTAAAATGCGCTGATTGATACAGGGTCAATCTCTGCTCGATCAGAGGTTGATACATAATAACATAATATGGACGTAGTTTTGACAATAAACTTTGGGGTTGAGGCTTGCAGGAAAGGCTGGAATTTATGTACCTACTGCTGGTACTACTCGGTAGGCCGACCTGTTCCTATAATAGTATTAGGTAATAGCCTACCTCCTGTTTTAGCCACTTTA
Source organism: Botrylloides violaceus (assembly GCA_030412335.1). Classification (NCBI taxonomy): domain Eukaryota; kingdom Metazoa; phylum Chordata; class Ascidiacea; order Stolidobranchia; family Styelidae; genus Botrylloides; species Botrylloides violaceus. Next base: position 692,533 of record JASFYC010000494.1, on the reverse strand, counting down.
TGTTGGCCTTCTGCCTAGTCTGCCTGAAGTAGGCTATAACTTTTTCATAATTATGGTCTTCGATTTAGCTCTCTGCAGTATTTCTGTGATCCATCTTGTTTATTATATATAATCCTAATGTATTTACTTGCTTGTTGTTGTTGCTAGGGGTGATAACATTTTCTCTCTCTCTCTAAACAGCAAGAAGCTTCCATGATGATATGAACTCTTCTGGACTCTTTTTTTGCAAATTCACGCTACTTTGCTATATTTCTGTACCTTTTTTATACAAATTAATTGATAGACTGATGTTTAAATTTTTGCCGCAACGTCATCTCATTTTTTGAGAAACGTACCATTGCAGCATTTTTTTGGGTGGGAATCTAATTTTAATTACGTGTTATAATTTTCTTGAGATATACTTCGGTTATTTTATCCTATGAAAACATCTTTGTACGGTTCGGGTCTTGATACTTTGAGCACAAAAGTATCGATGAGCCAAAGATATATTTATTAAATTGAATTTTGTGAATACCGGTACACTTGTGTTGATTGCATCTCGATTTTGGTCTCTGTGGTTTGCCGGTACCGTACTGTTGTCTCTATCTCTATCTAGTAAATGGATGTGACTTTTGAGCGTTTCTATGACTGAGTGGAATTACTGTATGTATAACCACGCTACATATGTATAACCGCGCTACATAGGTTCGGAAAAAGGGTACTGGTACTTCAACTTTTGACTATTAAAATGCATAATTTTCACTTGGTCACCACTTGATTCCTGGACACCTCAGAAAATGCCAGTACCGGTACTTGTTAGTGAAAATTCGCCAAACAATAACCATAATTTTCAGTTGGTTGTATGCCTAGGAATGTAGGGTGATAAGTTTATTAATACGAATAAAGTATTAGTCATGCTATACTTACCTTAGCCAGTACAAACAATCCCATTTAAATAGGAATGTAGCATGATAAGATTAATACCAGTACGGTAGTCAACGAGTCAATACTTGGGCATCGAATCCCCTATATTTTGTCTGCTAACACAAATAGCTTCACTATGGGTTGAACCCATATTCATTTCATTACCTCACTCTGTCAATATTGCTTACGATATCAGGCTTGGATGTTTGAGTACAAACAGCGACACGGGTCTATTTGTTTTTCATAAAATCAATAGAATATTTTCATGTGGATACTTTTATGAGTTATCAGTGGTCTTGTAAAGGACACCACTAAAGTAGGAATACAAAGTATGATGTTGCAAGCGACCCGATTTAATCTTCATGATGGCGGGGAGGGAACAATCGAATCATGTCTACCGGTATCTGGAAAAACTCATCCGCGATATTTTTTAAAAATCTGTTGAATAAAACTGCTTTTATCACAGATCACATAAATTACTCATAGTCTATTTAGCTGTGGACAGACACTAGACGGCAGTATAGATCATGATTCGAAATTGTCTTCGATTCGATTTGAAACATTTATGTATTCAATTCAATTTCGAATATCCGATTCGATGTGCTCATCCTTTGTGTTAGAACACACCTTAACACCATAATTATGAAACTTATTTCACTCCACAGAAGGCTGCACACTTTTGCTTGGGTTAATTTGCAAATTATTCACCGTAAATGCATGATAGCTTGGTTTATAAGTTAAGGGATGAGTATGAATATTTTCTTGCACAAAGTCTTGCACTGACTCAATTTTTCATTTTACAAAGTTGACGAGGTGACTATTGAATCTCGTTGCAATGGTACTGCTTTTCTTCTTGGTTACATTTGCTTAGCGTAATTTAGAATTATTTTTTTTTTGTGATTCACAATATCTGTGAATCAGATTTTAGCTCGTTGCTTTGATATTGCTAGTTGCGACATCAATGTTTTAATTCTCAATAAATCAAGGCTGGACGTAAAATCTGTGGTGACTCGTTAGGCCTGCGATATCTATTGTTTGCCCGCCATTGATGCCACTATAATTTAGCGTAGGTAGCCATTTCTCAGGATGCATCCCTCGAACCAACCATTAAAAACTTGTTGCCAGTCGAAGTAATCCAATGTCGGCCAACCTATAATTAAAACCCTGGCCCAGCATCTTTGTTATCTCATGTCTAAGCGTAGCAAAGAGCTTCCTTCTTTCTCCATGATTTCCAGCCATGATCATTTGCTTAGTTTTATCTGACTTACCAACCTTGTGCTGTGTTACTCTTGGTTGGAATTGGGAAGATATGGTGCTTCACAACAGTTGTTAATTTATTCGAGCCTGTGTGTCGGTTTGCGTAGCTTGTGAACGTGATTGTTCCGCGTTTGAAGTAGTTCTTGCATGTATTCAGCCACACATCAGTAGTCTGGCTGTTTTTGTTTTAATGTTATTTCATTTTTTGTTTTGCATGTTCGCCCCTTACTCTGACCGACCAATCAACAAAACCCTTGCTTGAAACCGACCAATCGATGTACACTATTCAAAAATTTGAATCATCCAATCAGGATTCGATGCGCTCAAGTGGTCCATTCATGCCAGAAGGGGGTGTAAGAGTTATGCCGTAAGAAATTTGGAATCTGTGAATAATGATTCAGAGCTGATAACAACTTTCCTTATGCACAACTTAACTTGGGCCTCTCTTCTCTGTCATTTAATTCTCAAATACATTAAATGATTCAAATACTAATGAAATTTTGAATAGTTGATTGATTACCGTGCCATTTTAATTGAAAACCACCTCTGTCATCGCCCATTGTACATGGATTCAAGTTCCAACATGTATCATTGTGATTGTTACCCAATTGAGTATGGAATCAACAGTAGAACTGTATACGTTTGGTCCGATGTAAAGAAGTCCTAACCAGGCTTGTTCTTATAAACAGTCTATTTTGTATTGGTTAACCTTTTTCCAACTCATGCACCCCTTTAAAATATGTTGATGTATTCAATGGCTAGCTTAGCTTTTATTTCTGTGTATATTTTGAGTATTTTGACGGTCATTTATGATTAGTGAGAATATTTAAAGTTATATTCAAGTGAAAATTATACCCCAAAAGCAATTGTTGATGGTGTAGGGACAATCTATATGTCACACCGATATTGTACATTTTAGTCATTGGCTAGTCTAGAAGCTTCTTATTTCCTGAGAATCTCGGCAATTCCATATTGATCCAGGGCAGGATTGAAAAATACGTTTATTCCCGAAAACTTATTCCATATCCCGCTAGTGTGAGCGTGAATTCTGCCCAAAATCACCCGTCACCGCCATAGCATATGTGTACGTTTCTGTTCAAATGTAGCAGATTTACTTCCCACTAACATAGAATAATCTACTTGGACGGAGCTTCCCGGCATTTCTATGTTCTCCCGCTATGTTGTCAACCTATGTGGTCAGTGGTGCACTTATGTAAACACTGCATGGTACGACAGACATTTTTCGCTTGTTCGTTTTCATTTACATCAATTATTTGCGATTACAATCAATACTCGTTCATTGAGAAATAACATAGCAACTGTTTCGTAACTCGACCAAGCTTGACGTAACACGCAGGTGTAACGACTTGCAACTTACGCCTAGTTAGCCTATTGTTCCTTCAGTCCCATTCATCCAACAAAGCTGTACCGTGGGGGTCGCTTTCGATGAGGAAGCTGCGGTCACAATATGCTAATGGTTTCAAGGTACTAGCTTGTGTTAGCTGAACGCGGCAAAGCGTGAAGCGGCACGGGTGAGTGGGACTTCCAAATCAAGCCTTATATAGTCATTAGGTCGAGAGACGCGATGGTGTTTGAACGTGATAAAATATCTACAGGAAACATGATGGCATTTTAGTGATTTCCTTTTGCATGTTCTAATAATTTGATCATCAGGCCTTTTCTGTTTTTGCTTATATTTGCTCTTTTTTAGTGTCGCTGTTCTTTTCAATTTGTTGTTGGGAGCCTTGGATTGGTCACATTCGTTAGTTGGTCTTGCTGAGGCCCCGAGACCAACTGCCTGTGTGTTTAGGCCTGATGCCCTGATGTTGTCGCCGTGGTAAGCTTATCGAAATTGCTACGAATTTATATGGGGGCCACTCCGGCGACGCATTCAGGGCCATAGGCTACCCCTATATTGGGTACTAAAATCTCAATTTGAGTAAATCAACTGAGGGGTTAGGTGATATACAATCGTGTGTGACGAGCCCAAACTCCTCTGAACGTCCGTAGATTCATTCGGTCCCGTTGGCCAACTATGCCTAAAATATAGATTTTTACCACGCATTCTTGACATCAGTCAAGACGTCTTAGATGAGTGCATTGACAAATTTTAAATGTTGAAACTATCTGTTTATTCATAAACGAATTGATATGAAATTGTTTTTTGTGAAAAAGCATGAGATAAATTTTTACCTCGCACTCTGACCCCGGGCCGTTAATACCTTCGTCATTTGATTTGATGTCAGCCAAGTGCTCATATTACCTGTTACGTGCTAGAAAATTTGACTGTCTGCTGGGGATATTAACTAGATGGTAGCTCGTATAGATAAATCCATTTTCAATCAAATTTTCTAGGCCTATGTGTTATAAGGTTTGACCATTGTTTTGCTGTACGATAATAAAACCGATATTTTGAACGTTATGAATAAGATATATTAGTCTAAGGATGAGGCAAGGAGGAATATTTATGAGCTGGAACAAAGATGAAAAGGTGTGACCGTGTTTTAAACTCGAATCAATCTCTCACAAACTCTCCCTCACGAAACTAGATAATAGGGAAGAGAAAGTAGCGAGGTAAGCAAACCCACGATAGGATTCAATAGCGTGTTGTGTGCAGACACAGATATAGTACCCACCTCTGCAGTAAGGGATTTGAAGTCGTGTGTGATTTGGCTGTTCCGTGGGCTGGGTTAAATTTGGACTTCGTTTAACTATCTGACGAGAAACATTTTGTACGTAAGGGCGGGGCTGTGTTGCTCGAGAGTTTTCTAGTCCGGCGCAGATTACCTCCAGCGGGTCATTGACGCCATCGCGCGGTGGTGGCCAACTGCTTGGATCACTTTCTCGCAAATTTAAAACGTGTTGACGTTCTAACGTCGAAGCGCGATGAATGATCATGCTCAGCCATTTGGAAGACGCAACCGCGTATACCTACTATTTACAGCTCCGGCTAAATGTATAGAAAGACGAATAACTTGGCTTTTACGAAAGTCATAATGATTGTCTACTGTCCAGTAACACACAGAATTGTTTATAACAAACACTGTCTACACAGAGACTCTCGTTACCTAACAATGTTGCAATCTCCCCAATTTCGCCGTGTCGACGTTGGGTATCGGGTATCGGATACTTGCGATTCGCCTTTCGGTGGCTGCGGTCTGGTCAAAATGTGCTGATGGTTTCACGGGATTCCAAACCCCAAGTATTCAAAATGGCGGTTCGCTTTAAGTCTTACAAAAATCGAATCTAACGTGGTACACCTCCCGATCTGCAGGCGGCCGATCAATATTCACGGTGTCAACGAGCAGTTAATTGGCTAATTATAATTATAGACCTTAATTGGCTCGTTGATCACACCCGCAGGACTCGCGGGGGATTCTTGACTGCATACGACCGTGATCGTAGGCGTTGCATCAGAACAGCAGGGAGTACCGAATAGCGTACGGTAGTGGAAGAGTCTGTGTGAGCGGGGGACTTATTGCGACATTGCATCTTGGCAAGGTTGGCAGTCCAAGGCCAAGTTGGATTTCGGTGTCTGTGCGGTATAGGCTGTCATGCTTTGCACCTTGTCATATTCTCGCTGCGTCGCTGGTATTATGTGCGTTGTGTTTGCTAAAATTTTCAGGTCAGTTAAGTTAAGGTAGGCCTAAGGTTGTAGGCTACTATGTGCAAGTTCAAAGGACTTTGATCCATATCCAGGTTTGATATTTCATGTATATATTACGCTGTAAGTTGAATGTATCAGTTATGTTAGTCATGAACCATGAATAGGAATACAAATTTTCGTAGCATTCAGTTGGTTGGCTTACGACTATTTTTGTTTGCAAGTTAGCTATTACTCATAGGAGAGCTTGCACGAAGTACCGTAGCATTTTGGCTGGGCATGGGGATCCTTAACAGGAATAATAGGCCAAAACTGCCCTTCTCATGGACCCTAAAAACTCAATTTCAGAAGGACGAAGCTAAATGTCATTTTAAGTGACCGATTACCGATATCGATACAAATCGAAAATTCACGAATATCTGCCTCGATAATCGGCCAATTATCGACTTTTGGCCGATTGTCGACTGGTTGATGCCGAAATCCTTCCTTACTCGACTTACGGCCGATACCGACTATTGCAGGTTGCACCGACGATGAAACTGCTTCGTGACTCATTAAATTGTTCTTAACATTCTGTAGGCCTACATCGCTCAGGCTTGTGCAATTCAGCTCGCAAATTTCCTTTTAAGCCTAAAAGACGACATGACTCGTGCAGCAGACCTTGTCGTCATGCGATCGAACTATACAAATCATAGTACGACAAAAACAAGAATAGATTCTGTCAACACGGAAGAAAAATTCCCCATTTGATCACTATCCGTGGTATACAATACTGGAGACTTTTTCGAGATCCTGTTCCTAAAAGTTAGTTGCTTCTATCTTTGCTTTCAGTTGGGCTTATTTCTTATTTTCGTCCTATGCGTCAGGGCAATCACGCAACAGCAGCCGCTGCTTGTTGGCCTTGTTAGTTGCTGGCAGTATCGTTCGTCACGAGTTCGGGTATGGCAACTGTTACAAGCGCTGCAGCGTTCAGCGTCACAGCTGTAGGCAGTATATCCTCGATTCCGTCTTCAAGAACCTTTGGATCCAACCGCGAGACGATCGCAGCGGCTTCAAACGTTGATACGCATGCAACTCACGCAACAGTAGGCAATGTCTCCCTCAAATCGTCAAACGAGGAGACAGAATTTAGTTGGTCACTATACAAGCAATGGCTAGCTATAGAAACTATAACGTGGATTATGCTGATATGGGACATCTACCTTCTCGTCAGTATTGTGGCTTATTTAATTTTACGGCGGATTAAAACAAAGCAACTCAGAGATAGTAGAAAGAAATGTTTCGTAAAGAAAGTTGATGTCATTATCTTAGTCTACGTCATTGCAGTTTTGCTCCGCGTGCTTTTTGATTTAGATTCTCTATGGGGGCGAGGAAGTGAGTTGAATTGTACGGTATTGAAAGGGTTTCGAACAATTTTATCAGTTGTGTGTTTTTGCACTACATTCATTTTTTTATGGTATCGCCAACGAGTTTTATATTCACAACCATTGTTGGCTAACTTATCAAATAAATGTACACGATTTTTGAGTATTTCAAGCTTGGTATTGATATTAACTACTTCTGGAATAGTTACCTATACATTCCTTGCGACTAGCAATTATAATCACACCGTTAATGGCTGCCGTTTTAAAGATACGGACAGTCACTACTCGCCTTATAAATGGTTTATTGTGTTAGGTTTTTCATCTGCCTACGTTGCTACCCTGCTAATTCTATATATTCTTCCATTGGTGAAGCATAGGCAGTGTATATCTTCCACTAATATCTCGGCTGTCCGTACTACAAATTCTATACGGCACGCTGTGTACTCTGCGTTGCTTGCAATATTCACAAATTGTGTGGCTAATGTTATTATTCTTTTTTATCGTGATGGTGTTGATGAATTGCCAAATTTTGTGTATGATGTAAATTTTAATATTAATCTTGTTAGTTGCCTGTTGTGCTTGAGTGACTGGAAGGAAAAACTTTATCCTTACGGACGGTTGCAATGCACCAAAAACTGTCGCGTTCGATCCAAAGTGGATAGTAATCCAGGGTCGACTTCGGTTTGAAAATTTTGGCCAGACAATCCGTCGAAATTGTTCCGAGGACTCGAAACTCGAGAACTCTACGGATTGGGATCAAAAAGACATCACAATATATACGCCTGGCTTAAATCTGGTTCGCATTCGCGTTCGTTACAAGGCGACGAAATACTCTTCGGAGCGTGTTTCTCCTGTCCAGAATCCGTGCCGACCGCGCATTCACTCTATAGCTAAACTATACCTCCATAGATGGATTAAGTCCGAGGATAAATTCCTTCTCACAAAACTGGATTTGCCGTCTATTTTAAGTTTTTGTCTTGCGGTTAGAAGATTTTAAACCCGCCGCAATATCGCTTTACGCCACCGTTCTGATCCCCACCCTACAATCCGTTAGCTTTTGAACACGTAACTTGGGAATTTCCGGCCCCCTTGCCACGGACCCCGGTTGCCTGCTTATGTTGACTGTTCTGTAGGGCCTGGCAGAATACGTTAACCTACAATGCAAGATTGTTACTGCCGGTTAACACCACAGTGTGGTATATCATAACTGGAGTGAAAATCAATAAAATGATATAATATGCGTTTATAAAATCGCATAATATCCAGTATTTTGTTGCTTTGTACGTCACACTTGCTTTATTCATGACATTATGAGATGATAATCCAGTCGGATTTTCAACACCTTAATCGTTGAATAACATATGGCGTGATGATTTCTCACAGTACTAAATGGATTAGGTAGCAAGTAGATCGCTTCAAGTATTCTAATGTTACAGAATGCAATATGCTGAATGTTGGGCGAAACTGAGGTCAATTTCTTGTATGTGATAACCCGCAACTACGGTACAGACTAATGCATTGTAGCCTATTTGTGCGGCAGTAGGAATACAGCTCCGACGCCGAGAAGAGTGATTGGTTGCTTAATTGATTGGGTGATTGATTGATTGCCCGCCTTCGGATTGGTTTAATTCAATTAAGTCAAACCAAAGACTGTAATGCTATTGCTACTGTTCAGTTGGCCGAGTGGTGTGACTGTCTGCCTTCTGATTGGGAGGTTGTGGCTTGCGGATCCTCGACGTGGTCGAACCATTGACTTTAAAATTGGTATTCGTTGCTTCTCTGTATGGCAGTCATTATCGAGGGAGTGCGGTGGGGTGTTGTTGTGATAGTGATCCCGGGCTACAGGTCAGAAATATCAAAATTCAATGACCCAAGTAGCCGAAAGCACCATAAATTCCAAATGGTCAAAAATCTAATAACTTGACCTAATTGTTCTGTAAGCGGAATCCCATGCCGTTGACCAAGAGGATTGCCCGCCCGTTTTTTGGCCTACCTGGTTCGATTCCCGACTCAAAACAAACCAAAGGCTTTAAATCACGGCCGATTTTTCTCAACTGTGTCGAGGGATGCGTTGAGCTTAAAACAGATTAAGTTAAGCCAATTACTATCTCGTCTTAATGAATTCGGTTTTCCAAATCAAGCTGATATAGTCTAAAAATGAACCCGTGAAACCAATAATTTCATTTGAAAATTTATTTCACCCATCAATTATTCAATGTCTTGTTTGAAATAAGTTTTTCAAAAGTGTGTTACACGGTTTATCCTCTTTTTTGATTTCATGCGTTTGATAAAACCAATAAAATAATTGGCCAATCCTATTGTCTATCAATTCTGTTTGAATCGGAGATTATTGGCCTGAAAACCAACTAGAAAAGATTATAAAAGTTGCGTTTGAATCGGAGATTATGGTGTGAAAACCGGTTGGAAAAGATTATAAAAGTTGCGTGTGAATCGGAGATTGTGGGGGAAAAACCGGATATAGAATATTGATTGCCATAGAGACTTGTATTGACCAACGGAGGGCTCATATTTCCCATATTGGGGTTTCGAAGGAAGGGCATCTGGCATAAATCGTAAAGTCCACGGCTAAATGCTGTTCCAATCCGCTGTGGCCACCCGACAATGAAAGCGTCGAGAGAAAACTATGCTGCGTGTTGTATATAATAACGTCTATACCAATTTATGTGCGAAGTGTTTGCCCATCATTGGATAAAACACTAACAAAAAAGAAGATAGTGAAGCCGATATGATCGGACGATATTTTTTTAAGCATCTGTGTTCAGTCATGCGTAACGTTGCTTATTTCAAGCTGATTTCGAGATTTCTTCCTTAACTACAGTTCTACGTAAAGTGACGTCATCTGAGTGTCGATGCGATGTTGCCAATACATTCGCATGTTGATAGTTGAAGTATCCATTGAAGTGATTAAGAAAGTGTGACATGTTTGATTGGTACAATTTGCAGCTACTGTGTGGTGGCTGTTCGTTTGGGGTTGCTAATGACGTTGCGGGAGGTCGGTCCGGTGATAGCGTTGGAGAAATTTCTCTGGTGCTTATAGGTTTGGTAGTTGAGGGTGATGTCGGTTGTCGGTATCGATGTAGCCGCTCTTCGAACTCTCGTAGTTCGGTAGAAATTTGTTTATTTGACGAGGAAGATGTGGACGGATTTCCGCCATTTTGTTGATCCAATGTCATCCTGTAAGAACAGAAATATAAGTATCGGCCACATCAAATTACTCGAAGTCATTAAAATCTTCTGCAAGTAGTCGACCGTCTATCCTCACCAAAGTTGGCTGAGTGCAGACTTGTTCACCGTTTGACCGGGTGCTGGGTTCGATTCCTGACCGAGTCAAATCAAACACTTTAAAATTGCAATCTGTTCTTCCATTGTCGCGACGTATCACTCGCCAACCTACTAACTGTGCCCCAGCTACTAACCCCGGTCGTGGAGCACGTCCTCGCCTGCGAGAGGTTCATATAAAGATATTTGTAGCCATTCCAATTTCCAGTGTTATGTCCGTGGCGCACCAGACCTCATAGTGATAAGCGACACTCTCTCTTTTAAACAATAATAATAGTAATAATATTCTTCCATTACTTGGCAGTCAGTAACGGCGCTGCGAGGACGGTTGAGGGAGTTATATTTATCCGAGATGTATACTGGAATTATGTACTGGCGTACCAAGCATTCACCTTGCATACATGGCCTAATAAGTAGTTGAAAACGCCATATATCCAGAACAATAACATCGACCACACTATACCGACATGTTGGCTACAGTTTCTTAGAGATGGGAGCGACGAAATTGAGTACAACAACTCTACGAAATCACACGGAATTCGATGTCAGTTCAATAATCGTGTGAACTTGCTGACGGGCTATAAAAACGGAAATATACCACGTGTATATCTGGCGTACTCGTACATGAACTAACCCAAAGCATAGTTGAAACGGTATAAATTCAACGCCACAAGACAGTGCAATAAATAGAACTCTCCGGTCTTGCTCGGTGTACACGCTTAGACAAGTGCGTTAAGGGTGTTCTTAGCAAGAGTTAGCTCAAGTGTGCATTTCGCCACAAATCCAGAACAAATAGCGATATTATGCTAATTTGTAATTTGCTCACCGATTTTTCGCAGCTGCCGCCCGATCCCGCTGTCTTCTATTTTTGAACCAATTTCCAACTTGAGTTGGCGAGAGTCCAGTTTGTCTTGCCAGTTCTCGTTTTTTACTCGGGTTAGGATACGGGTCTGATAAATACGATTCTCGCAGACTGTTCCGTGTTCTTTCTTTAAAGCAGTGACTTTTTTGCTCTCCATTCCAAATACTTCGTGGCAGAGGAAATTTCTTCCTAATTCTATATTTATCCACTGGTCCAAGGCACCGTCCTCGGATTTTTTCTGCATCTCTGTAGTGAGCTTCAAGCCACATGGCTTGTAAACGGTGGTGCCACGAGGCGTCTCTGAAGCGATGTTGTTCTAATATACTGTACACTTCGTGGTATCTTTTTTGTTGAAACGCCACAAGAGCTCGCGCTCGTAATAATGATTCATTAGTATGAAATGCGTCCATAATCTGTGGCGTTCCAGGTAGCGACCACAAAAATCGATGCAATCTATCAATATCTCCGCTTTCAACAAGAGTGTCACATACTGTGGCAACTTGTGCCGGGCCTAAAGGCGGTGGCATAAGGAATGGCACAATAGCAGGAGACCTTAGCGTGTTGCCTTGCAAGGCAGCAATCATGGCACGTAGCCTTTGTACAGACGATGTAATATCAGGCTCTGGGAACGAGATCGTTTCATTAAATGTCCCACTGAACGTAGGTAAAGCATCTTCTGACGACAAAGCGCTGCTTGGGGACCCAGGGGATTCTGCATTATCATTTTTCTCTTTGATATCCACTCCTGGGTAAAGCCTCATGTTGGTTCACAAGATTATAACTGCTTGCGACATATCTGCAAAATGAAATGAATAAAACTTTTGAAAAAGAATGAGTGAAGTCGATAGCGGACGATAAATTGATATCGTATAAGGAAGATTCACGGCAGATTCAAACCTTGATGAAGGAGCGGAGCTCCGCAAGCTTCAGAATGTTATATTTTTCAATAAACCAAGTCAAGACGTTAAATCTGTGGTGAATCTTCTTTACGACATTCAACAACTGGAAAGCTGTCCTCACGTTTTATTGAAACTATGCGCACGTATATAGCGCCGATATTACAGTACCATTATTGGAGACATTTAGAGAATCTCTCATCCTCTCAACGTAGCCTCTTTTGAAGTTAACAGCAATAAGATCTAAGTTTTTAACACACTTTCTGTCGGAGCAAGTTTCAAACCGTAGGTGTCAGAGTTGCAGTGTTTAAAATATTTTGACTATCTGAGAAATCAGGTGAAATTTCCTAGCAAAAGTACATTCTGATACGTTAGATCGCGCAAAAATTGTCTCAATGTCTGCTTCCCTCCACCAGATATCCACACTCAATGATCGTTGGTATAAAATAAATAGAAACTATCTGCACACATCCTGGTCTAATTCTGACAGTTGGAGTCGACTTTCTTCGCTTGTATAGGATTGTATCTGCTAGTTTTTCCCCTCAAGAGAGATTTAATCCGGCTTTTTTTCTGTTATCGAGTTAGAATTCAAAATGGCGCTGCACGGGAGATAATCTGACGGGTGTTTGCGTAATATAACTCATCACAATGATTGCCTTGGAAGATGAATATCGATTCGGGTGATCTGTCCTTGTAAGTAATGCATGTAGTCCAAACAAACGACCTGTCAACCGTGCAGCTCAGTAAAAAATATTTGCGTAAATTAAGAGATAACACTAAAAGGCGTACCAAACGGACTCCGGACTTAACAATACTAAACGGCAAACATCGAAATCGCGGACTGTGTAAAATTTCAGATGAGTCACCAAACAAGTGACTTGTCAACTGTGCAGCTCAATGAAGAATATTTGGGTACATTAAGAGGTAACACTAAAAGGCGGACCAAACGGACTCCAGACTCAACGATACTAAACGGCGGACAGCGAAATCGCGGACTGCGTTAAATTTCAGAGGAGTCACCAAACAAGTAACACAATCAACCGTGTGACTACTTAAAGAGGGTTCCAAGGAAATAAGGTGACGAATGAGTGAGTGGTGGATCATGACGAGATGAGGTTCAACGCCAAATGAAGATCAACTGCCCGATATGTTGTTTTGAATTTATGGCGCGTTTTCACCCTACTAAGGTCATGTAGCCTACGCCAGGTCAGGTCTGGCATGCGTGTCAATATTTCTGGTTAGTAGCCCGGACCACCGTCACAACCACAAATTTGCGCACTCCTCTAATACTGAATGTCCTACAGAAATAAATCAGATACCAATGGTAAAGTCTTAGGGTTTGATTCAGTCGGGAATCGAATCTCCGTCAGAAGGCACGGAGTCAAACCACTCATGGTTGGCTTATTGTGGCGCTCAACTTGTGACTATAGGGTTGTCTATGCACACTTACCATTTGGGTAAAATGCTGCTACAGGAAGCATTTAGTAACTCATTAAAAATGGCTTGATACATCTTCGTGTACCTCGTTCATCAAGGCACCCCATGCATCTCTGCAGACTGAAGGCATTCGCAATTTCGCTCTCCATATAGTCTCCATGCATCACAGCAACTCATTTAGATCATAATATTAATCAAATCTCGGTCAGCAATAAATTGGCCACACGTTACTTCACTGTATTACGGATTTACCGACGTCCGTAGCCAAGATAACACAGCGGGGTACCACGGCCTCACAATAACATTATTACCACCTTTACGTCGTTATCAGATTCAATGCCATTAAGATCGAAAAGTAAATCATTTAAAACAGTGGCAAACACTCTGAGTATATAATTTGAAACACACTTTCATAGTCTTAGTAAATACGGATTAAAGAATAAGCTATTGAATCCAAATTACCATCACTACATGATAACTTTCTCGATTGCTTAATGATAGAAGTTGATAAGCGAGTTTACGAGATTTTATCCGCTCAGTTCTGCTCTGTTGTAGTGATTCACTTCAATGCTTGAATTGATTATAATTTAAGTCTTTTCTCGATGTAGCATTTATGGCAGTTAAGACTATTATGAACATATGTGAGGGTTTTGTAGGCTGCTTGCGAATGGAGACTTTTGAGGGAAAATGCCTCAGTTAGCTGGTTTTGCAAAAGGTCTAAGCTTATCGTGTGTGCGGCAATGGCGCAATTGATTCCAGTTGTTTCTAAGGCATTTCTCTCTCTGTCTCTCTCCCTCTCTCGCTCTCTCCCGCTCTCTCCAGTCTTGCCGCGATATTTCAAATTTTCATGGCCTTCTGTTCTGTTGTGTTTTACCGTGATCCCATGGCAATTTATTCATGACGAATGTCTGAATGCAGTTTGTTATTTTTGACTATTATAACGCTGCGTCTATTATCCAATACACATAAATAAAGAGCAATAAGTAGCAGCCAATCCACCAATTTCATTACCAGATAATCAAGCCTGACGTGCAAGAAACCCGTCTGCTAACATAAGGATTAGGAGCGGGTGATCTTGTAATCACTTTGCGATGATAAGTGCCATAAGTCAAGATGAATGAATAGTCTCTTGTCGATTCCAATATTGATTGAACTGAACCACAAAGCCTTATCAAATGAAATTATGAATCTTGTCGCTAAGTAGTTGAAGCCTATGGGATAATATTTGAATGTGCATTCACTCGTGTGATTTCGTGTGATAGCAGCCGATTGAGGAGGATCGAGATCGCGATCATAGAAAGGAGAGTGTGACCACATACCATAAAGAGGAATAGATATAGTAAGTCACCACAGATCCACAAATTTAACGTTCAGTCTAGTTTATTGGAATATAATTCACAAGATTTGGGAGCTCGGCTTCTCCATCAGGTGAAGATGGAAGGAAGAGAAAGAACGAAAGAGAGAGACATAGAGAGAGAGAGAGAGTTTATTAAATATTGTTGTTGTGTTGAAAGTTATGGCGTTTTCAACTACTAAAGTCATGTGTGCCACTTCAAGGCGCTGCGTTCTGGAAGCTTGTGAACTAAATTTCCTACTTCGTAAATATTATTACATAGTGGTTAAGTCTAATTCAACCCAACCGAAATAGGTAAATAATCTCACATGAATGGGTGACATGGAGTCATGCTGTGTGTAAAATCCTAGGCTACATATTGGTGTTCTTAATCAATAATACCACTTGAGTAGAACGATGGACTGTTGTATTTTCTCAACGGAGTTAATCCCGTGTTTGAATTCACCTTTCATAGCGGCAAGCAATCGATTAGAATCATCTGTTACGACATAATTACCTTGAAATAATCAGGGCTAATTTGTTGGTTTTGAATTTCAAAGGACAACCTACTTACGAATCATCTCCATTTTCATGTGACGTGAGAAACGGTGACGTTGACAAAGAAGATGGGAATTTGCCACAATCCTGAATATACTTACATAAACTAGGACATTAACAGAAGGTAACAGAATTGGTAATCCCACTGACTACGTGTTATGTAAATTTTTGCTCTCGCTCCGCGGATTTTCACCTCGTAAAGATGCCGCAGCCTGAAGGTTTGCACTCGCTCCGTGCTTCCTCACCTTGTACCGCACCGCTTAGTTGGCCTAGTGGTTTAACTGTCTGACTTCTGATCGGGGAAAGCCGGGTCCGATTTCCAACCGAGTCAAGCCGCAAACTGTAAAATTGGCACCCATTGCCTTTATGGTGGCAGTCAGTATCGGGTGCTTGCGGAGGGTTGTGACAGCAATAGCGAACCCGATATAAATCGGAAGTATCGACGCGCACACGGCATTGACCTGGCGTATTTGGCCAACAACAACAACAACCTGATGAAGCAGCTCCACTTTGAAAACTTTCAAATTAAGATTCAATAAATTTGGCTTGACGATGAGATTGCAATCGAACAAGTCGGCACGTCGGCAAGCTTCCTTTCATGTTCTTATTAACAAGGATTAACAGACTTGTCTCCTTTTTTTAGTACGTCAAATCAAGAAATACGTGATGTTAAGTAGTAGCTATGTTTCATCTGAATCAAAAATTCGGAAACGTTTGTTGTTTTAAATTGTTTTATTTATGAAATATAAACGTTAAAATAACATCATTAATAACATCAATAACTGTTAATATTAATTATGAGGATATGGGCTATTAAATGAAATCTGTAAACGCGTATGGTCGCTCTTCTTACACGGAATTGCTTCACGATTAGATCATAAGTTAGACTGTCTGCTTTCTAATTGAGAGGTCTCGCATACGATTCCCGTCTAGTTCGGTCCGATGCTGAGAAGAGTGATTGATTGATTGGTTGAAGCATTTACCTGGCGTAAATGACCTTAGTAGTTGAAAACGCCATAAATTCCAAACAAACAAACAATTACCAAACCACTCGACCAAGTGAGCGGTATTACACTCTTTGTTTTTACTGTACGTCTTCTGATCGGGAGATTCCGTGTTTGATTCCTGACGAGTCAAACCAAAGAATTTAAAATTGGTACCCGTTCCACCCATGCTTGTCAGTCATTATGGGAGAAGTGCGGATGGTTGTGATAATGATATGAAGCTTTCGGAGCTTCACTTCTTCAACAGCTTGTGAATTTAATTCTAATAAAACGGACTGGACGTTAAATCTGTGGTGACTTATTTTATCTTTTACTATTTCAATCGTCCGCCATCGACTCCACTATGCTTCAGTTCAATTTTATAATTAATGCCGTGAATTTTTTCCAGACAAAATCTTGGATTAAAGCCGCCGTTTCTTTCAAAGGATCAACAAAGCCAAGCCATCATATTAAAGTATATTATGAAGGTATCTCAAGGTAACGAGCGTCACACACACAGCAGGAGTCAGTCTTGTGACGGCGCTAACTGTGGATTTCCTTCGAAATGGCACCAAATAATACGTTGTAGAGACTCCATCTTGGAGACGGATTGTCGAAAACGATATTTGTAATCCTTTTAAATATTTTTAAGTGAAAACAACTTGTCTTCTATGACTATTTTTTCCATACATAGCTTATCAAAAATATTTTCCTGTTACGTTACTTGGTGTTTGTGCGCTCCACGATTTCTCAGCTTGAAGCTCGAGCCAACCTATTGAAAATATCTTCTTTAAATCGTTGATCGAAATTATTTTCAATGTTGGGAGACTTGTTACGTGTATAGCGTTTGAAAAAAAATAGTTCATGTTTGTACGCTCCACAATTTCCTAGCTTGACGCTTGAGCCAACTTATTGAAAATATCCTCCTGAAATTTTAGAATACAACCAATCATCAAAGCTAAATGCCATTCGTTTCAATGTGGTTATTTGTCGTGCTGGCACTCACCCGTTCACCACGTTGTGATTTAATTGTCAGTAGTAATATCTGCGCTTCTTGCTGGCCGGGCCATTCGCCATTCACGTGCATACTTGTCTATGGTCAAGATGGTTGAATTGAAGTGAAGTTACGGGTTTCAAGTTAGTTTGGATCATCATTTCATTGAGGTAGTGTATACCAGATTTGCGTTATCCGGCGTGAAAATTCGGTAAAAGCATTAGAAATCCTGTGAGTACGTCGTCTTCCATCAATTATTATCTATAATCCTCTCCAACGGAACCTTGAAACTCTATTTCACGGGTTATAACATTTACGAAATTTCTGTCCTTCCTCGGATTTTCGAATTAAAATTGATGCGTTAAGCTGTCGCTCGGCCTACCAATATCCTACTATTTTCCTCTCTCTCTCTCTCTCTCCCTCTCTCTCTGACTGATATCCTTTCTCTCTCTCGCTTTCTTTCTCTCTCATTTACTGCCTTAATAGGCAACGACACAACGGAATATCATTTCAAATAGGTGGTCTCAATCTTCCAAGACCACCCAAGTTGACAAAATACAGAAACTACGTCACACAACCGACTCCAATCTCCCGTCGTCCAATCCAACCGACGCCATTACGCTTCAATATTAGAAAAGTCAATGATCGGAATGCTAGGCTCTCGGTCGCCAGTCTAAGACACCGAACTGCAATAACTGAATTACACGGTGGCGTTAAGATCCGGTAACGTAGCCGCATTGTCTATTTCGATATATACGTATAATCTGAGTTAAAAAATCCCGAAAAATGGATCAAAATGCTCTCCAACTGCGAGGTTTCCTTTACAAAGCGGCCGAAAATCTCCTAATTCTTCCTTAACCGAATACTTCCTGTTGATTTAAGTTGAGATCAAAAACATGGGTCATGGGTTTTACTATGGTTTAAAGCGATACGCACGTAACTTTATGTTGCGTGGGGATGGAGACAGCTGTGTTGCCCCGGATTATGAGTCCCATTTTACACCGTCTTGAATATGTGATATTTGGAAAGTATTTACTCGTTAGCCTTCTTACTGATTCCATAGGAATTCGTTTGAAATATTTGGTATTTTGCTTGGGTTTTGTTGTGCTTTTATCACCATTTGTGACGTCTATTATCGAAAGGTCGTTTCTATGGCAACATGAGGTACTTAATGTATTCAAATGGACCTTGAGGCGTTCGATCCAATTCTAAATTACGGTGAGATGGTCGCATGTATCAAGGTTGGAACAGAGCCGGTTTTGAAATAGAACTTTTGACTTGCTCGTGAAATTGAGATGAGCTTCTGAAAGGGTCGTGTTGTTATAGAGAGGCTTGGTTTTAATGGAATCCGTAGGATAATAACTCAGTCGCTGAGTTACTCAAGGGAATTGACCTTCACCGAGATGCGGGATCAGAAACTTATTGTACTGAAGATTATTTTGAGCCACGAGAGAGCATACAAGCCTTTTCGAGAGTACAATTTCCGATACCGTCGGCGTTAAAACTGTGGTGAGATTATGTCTATCATACTGTATGTACTGATCGTATGCCAACAGCTACTACAATACCTACTTCCGGTTGGGAGGTTCCGGGATCGATTCCCGACCTGGTCATTCCAAACTGAAAAATAGCTATTGGTTAATCTTCTGGATGGCAGGCAGTATTGGGGGAGTGCGGAAGGTTGTGGTTGTGACAGTGATGCGGGCTATAAACCGGAAGTAAGTATTGACCTGGCGAACATGACGTTAACTGTTGAAAACGCCGTGAATCAATATAGCTATAGAAGGAGTTCGGCTGATGACTCGCATTTTGGAAAATTGTATTCATTTTGAGAATGGCTTTCCTTCATTTATTTAAAAAACTCTTCTTTACTATGAACCTCGTTGGCATTGGAAGCTGAAGAAAGTCGAGAGTAATTCGATTTAAATCGTCGAATTAACCAATTGTACAGACTGAGGAAACTGGATTTAATGAAACACCGTCATATCCCAACAAAGTAGAGTCCACCAGACGCGATTGAAGTGAGAGATGTTTGAGTGTTAAATCGAATTACCCCCGACATTCAATGGCTTCCAATGCCAATGAGGTCCCATATTTCGCTTCGTAGAATCAACTTTTGGGGGATCTGATGGTTTTTCATTAAATGCAGTACTAAGTTAGAAACATTAGAAAGTTTAATAAGAGCACGATGCTCTTGGGTTTTGGACTGAGTTTAATTTGATTGCTATTGACTTGTATTGCCGTTTATTACAGAAAAGCTGTCTTCAACGGGATATTCACTCGCGAAAATTGGATTATCTCGGTCGAGTGTGACGTGGTTTTGAAGATAATCAGCAAAGTGAGAATCGAAAATTAAAAGAGCGAGAAGCAATACCCGGGTGGTTAGATTGTCTGCTTTGGACACTTCGTGCAATGTGTTGCAATTACCGTTGCTTGCAGTTACTAGATCCCATTTTCTGTTTAAGGTCGCGATATTCTTTTGTTTGTTTGTTTGAAATTTATGGCGTTTTCAACTACTACGGTCATTTACGGCAGATCAATGCTTACGGTATACGTGTCAATACTTCCAGTTTATAGTCCAGATCACTATAACAACCACGACTCTCCGCACTTACCCGAAACCGACTGCCAAGTAGAGAAGGAACGGATACCAATTTTAAAGTCTTCGATTTGACTCGGTCGGGAATCCAACTCGGAACCTCTCGATCAGAAGATCTCGGTGGCGCTTATCACCGGGCGGCGTTTTGCACCGCGACCAAGACAGTCTGGAGCAGATACATATATTAATCGATAGTAACAGAAATTGCGCAGACCTGGTATACACTTGCGCGTATCATTATTACCATTTATGGTGACTGCAATGTGACATTTGCCGAAAGTCAGAAACTGTTCATTGATTCTCACTCGCTGACGTTGCAGGATCGCACATTAATATAACGAAGTCGCTCATATTCTGGGTGTATAGATATCTTGGTTCTTGATGAATGCCCGCTTTCTAGCATGGGCTTGGTGCAACATCTTTAGCCTTACGAATATGGAAAAACCCGTAACAGTTAACGGTGGCCTCGCGGACTTGTACCGGGCGAACCCACGAATTGCCGACCACTGGTTTAAGCGATAAATGTTCATGGGTTGATATGAAATTACCCTACTCACGGCTGGTCCCTAGCGTAGGTAAAGAAAGAGGACATCCGGTTTCATGGATCCTTTGTATAAATACATAAAACATAGGTAACATAGGTACGGACGTCTGGTGATCCTGCCGCTGTTCTGCTTAAATCGCATTCCGCATGTTGGGGATAGAGAGAGTTATTCAGACTGATATTTATCTCAAGCAAACATTGTCGATGTATAATGTAAATATTTGAACCACCTGACTAGCCACGTAAATCTGTCGCACGTAAAGTTGTATCTGAAAATGCAATGTTGTCGCTTGTATTACATATTCGAACGCTGTTTGTGATAGCACGAGCACTGCGTTAGAGATGCTTGGTCCAGCTATAGCAGAAGGCAGTAGCTCAAGGATGAGAAGTAAATACATGTTTCCGTCGATATATATATGTAGACTCAGGCAATGTAGAGCCTATTATGTACTATCTAGGCAGTTTGTGACCTCACGAAGCCGCCTATGTACCCGGACTAGGCGTCGGGTCAGCCACCGAGCATCCGCTGTATCGTGGTTTCTAGATTCTGCAGACCAGTCACTCCGTTGGATAGTTTGTACAGTATATTGCACAGTAGTGGATTACGTGGTCTGCGATTTGCTCCTCTGCACTACACTCGCATGCCGCACTGGGAGAGAGGCCTCATTTGAGGAGGTTCGTCTGATTCACACAAATTGCCTGTTCTATCCGGCAATCCTAAACTGCCCGATATCGGCAGACCTCAAGCACAGAATTAATTGAATTACTTGAACTAATCGTGATTAATGCAATAGGGATACGTAGACACTGTTACAGTACTATTCCCGGATTGGTTCCTATGCCCGTACTTCTCATATTTTAAGCTATGTAGTAGGCCTACGTTAGAAGGTAAAACACTTGTAGTGTTCATATGGTTGTAGAATGTCATCTGAAAATGATCCTCTCTTGTCCGCTTCAAACCAACCAGCACAAGCGGAGGGCACTAGAAATGAACAACTTTCTAGGAGACAAAGACGACGTAAATTACTGAAACGTTTTCGTATCATTCTTGCATGTGAGTAGAGGAGTTGTTGTCGTTGTTTCGGATTTTTTTGTGTTTTCAATTACTAAGGTCAAGTCGAATCGAAGACTTTAAAATTGGTATCTGTTCCTTCCCTGTTTGGCAGTCGGTTTCGAGGAAGTGCGGAGAGTCGTGGTTGTAATAGTGATCCGGGCTATAAACTGGAAGTATTCACTCGTATACCGCGAGCATCTATCTGGCGTATATATGACCTTAGTAGGTGAAAAACGCCATAAATTCCAAATAAAAAAAATAAAAAAAATAAAAATTCAAACGATTGAATGTGACGTTTCAACAGGAGGATCATTAGAGAAGTTATATATGCAGAGACAGGCTATACGCATCTATCAAAATTTCAAATCTTTCAGTTGTCACCGTTGTCATGGTAACGTCAAATTTCGTCTTCTCAATCATCAACGTCATCAACCACCCAGAGAAAGGAATCGCAACAAGTCTAATGGGAACAAGCCTCGGAGGATTCGCTATTGCTAATGCATTCATCATATATTTCAAACATAAGGAATTGTTCAATGTCGGCAACTGGTTCATATATCTTTGTGCAATAGTTTTGAATGTAGAAGCTGCCTTTGTTACGTTGGATTTTGTTCGCTGATATTCCTTTACGACTTTTGACATCTCCAATTTTGTTGCAACCTTGCCCCTGCGGATCACTCTCCTCTGGATTTTATGCACTGATATGAACCACAAATACATGTAATGATGCGGATTTTGGATGATGCAGTAGTCGATGGTTCGTTGAGTTGCCACAGATGTAACGTACAGTTTAGTTCCAGAATACGGTTGCCCAAGCTCTTGACGCTGCGATTATTAATGGCTAGTAAACAGGGCTAGAGGTTAAATCAGGATTTAAGCTTTTGATTTAAGCTCCGCTCCGTTGTTTTTTCGTCCTGAAAATAAAAATAAAATAGATATCTATACTTACGAGGCAAAGTACCCGGAAGTTTCAGTTTCCACTATATATAAGGAATTCGATATCTTCCTGCAGACCTGTGACCGAGTTTATTCGTAACAGGAGATGGGCGCAGTCCGTATTTCATCTTGGCGTACTAAAATTCTCGCCGCATTTTCACTGTTATTGAAATTTGTTACTTAGCATTGGCTACGAGCGTTATGTTTTATGTTTGGACATGTACAGTGTATGCCCAGTTCATGGTGGTTATGACGATGGCTGTGTCAAATTCCAAACGAGCTTGATTTATTGATTGATTGGTGTGTTGGTTGATTGTTTGTTTGATTGATTAATTGATTGATTGATTGATTGATTGATTGATTGATTGATTGATTGATTGATTGATTGATTGATTGATTTATTAGTGTGGTAATTATCAATCAAGCTCCGCGTCAATTGGTATCCATTTTTCCTCTGCGTGGTAGGAGGTGTCGTCTGTCTGGAGAGTGCGGAGGGTTGCGGTTGTCATAGTGATCAGGGCTATTAACTGAAAATATTGAGATCGCGTACGATTATAGGCAAGGAACTGGCGTACATGACCTGAGTAGTTGGTATAGACTGTCCTCCTTCTGATCGGGAGGTTCCGGGTTCGATTCCCGACTGAGTCAAATCGAAGACTTAAAAATTGGTATCCGTTCCTTCCGTACCTGGCAGTCGGTATCGGGGAAGTGCGGTGAACCGTGATTGTAATAGTGATCCGAACTATAAGCCGGAGGTATTGACACGTTTACTATATTCACGATTACTGTATTCATGTACCATGTTTCACAATTATTATTATTATTATTATATAGAAGATTATAGTGGCGCTTATCACCGGGCGGCGTTTTGCACCACGAACAAGACAGGTTGGAGCAGATACATGGATATAGTAATCGTGATACATGATACATGAATACAGCAATCGCAACACATGATAACATGGACATAGTAATCGTGAAACATGATACATGAATACAGGTCATCGTGAATATAGTAATCGTGTCAATACCACCGGCTTATAGCCAGGATCACGGTTCTCCGCACTTCCCCGATACCGTGTCGCGATTACTATATCCATGTATCTGCTCCAGCCTGTCTTGTTCGTGGTGCAAAACGCCGCCCGGTGGTAAGCGCCACCATAATCTTCAATATAATAATAATAATTATAAAACAACAATAGCCAGATAGTTCTAACTTACTGAGTAGGTGAACATTTGCAATAAGATTCCATTCCAAGCATCATTATCATATACCCCAACACCCTCCCCACACTCATCTAAGCGGACAGAAAACGGAACCAATTAAGGTTTGACAAACAGTATATTTACTCTTCTTGACAAGGTTCGCTGCGTTTGCAATGAGATATCCCTTATTGATGTAGACCGATATGCGTCGCCACGCTTAAATGCAATGGAGGGATCCGAGACATACATTGAAACCTATGCTTGAAGATATTAGACAGCCTCATTGCATTGTAGCTGCATTGCAACAGTGGAATAGTATCTTGATTCCGGTGTACAGCGCAGTTGTTTCCCGCGGTGTAATCTATAAGGATTAGGATTGCTATGGTTCTCAATTGGGATGCTGTCTAGAATCTCGTGCTCAATTGGGATAGTAGGCGGGGTGAGCGTTTGCCAGTGACGAAGAATATACGAATGTTTGTCTAGAAAATATTATAGGCGAGACCGGTAGCAAGGCATCGCATTCGACTTGATTTTGTCGAGCTTAGTGTTGGGCGCAAGTCAAAATTACCAACTTGGAGGGTTGGTATCTAAATTTGCACGGTTTGACCGGTTATGATCAGTAAATGTCTACGTTTATAGGGATAGCTGAATTACTCTTCGTTCTGAAGACGATAGAAAGAGATGTAACGCAACGCAGTGCGGTACTCAGTGGTTTATTGGCAGTAATTGATTTCAGGAGCCTGTCTCAGACTTGACTAAATCCTTTATGGCATTCAATCTCAATTGTAAGTCAAATGAAATAAAGCGGGACTGTGAATTTTGAATTGATCATATTTATTCATACGTGACAATATTTTATATTGGGTGAGAAATTACTCGGTTTGTGATGCAACTTGGATAAAAGCCTCGCGCTTTTTCTAAACGGAAGAGTAAATGGATATGAATAATCGTTGTTTTACTCCGTGTATGGTATAGCAGGACACTGTCAGTATCATTGGAATTGATAGAATATCAATGATGATATTAAGGGTGGGGATCAAAAGGGTGTTGTGTTGTGTAATCGTTAAACCTGGTATGAATTTTATGTGGGGTTTAAAAGTTTCTAACCGTGCGACAAAAACTTAGAATAAACGGAAAATCCGGTTTGTGAGAAGGAATTTATCCACTGACTTACTTCGTCTATGGAGATCATCTTAATTAGAGCGATTGCGTAGTTGGCACGAGTTTTGGATAACGCTCCAATGAGACATTTCTCGCATTATAATGGACACGGATGGAAACCAGGTTTAAGACTTGAGTCAGGCATATCTTACGACGTCTTTTTGATCCACACCCTTATTAATGTCATAGAAGCGACTATTTCATCATTTTCTGTACAACTATAAAATCAAAGCGCCTCAAGGCTAAAATTTAGTCGTTGATGACTGTACTACTTAAATCTCAACTCAATTATTTGTAGCCTTAGGAAATATCAGCCGTCACTTTGTGTTGACCGCGCAAAATTTGACTGATATTTCGTATCATTGGACGTTGGAGGTGCGATTAGAACACAAAGAAAGTGCCGTTTCTTATATGGAAAGTAGACGACACGGGACTGTATAGAAGCGATATATATGAGGAACGGGCGGGGATTTGAAAGGTTATAATGAGGCTGGATGTCTAATCACGAGAGGGTGTTGATTGATACGCCAACGCGTTTTCTATTCGACAATCCGATGCCTACTTTGCTTGTCAGTCACTATCGAAGGGCTGTGGTAATGACAGTGTTTCGGTCTGTAAACCAAACCCTCATTTCAAATCGCATTTCAGTCCACCTTCACCTGATGAATTAGTGGAGCCCCGAACGCG
Organism: Botrylloides violaceus; assembly: GCA_030412335.1. Lineage (NCBI taxonomy): Eukaryota > Metazoa > Chordata > Ascidiacea > Stolidobranchia > Styelidae > Botrylloides > Botrylloides violaceus. Next base: position 666,855 of record JASFYC010000494.1, on the reverse strand, counting down.
TGTGAAAGTTACTAGGCCCGACGTTACACCTGTAGTGAATCATCTTTACGTTATCATCGTGATAATTACATTTCCCGATGAAAATACTCAAATTCATTCCATCTTCACCTGATGAAGGAGCAGAGCTCTGAAAGCTTGTGAACGATACAATTCTCAATAAAGCAAGGCTGGGAGGGTTGAATCTTCTCTACGATATCAACTACTTTCGAAATTTGCGGGAACCAAAGTAAAGAGCATCGTAGGAGGTACATAGTCTATGTGAAGTTAGTAAAATTAAATCTTACAGTGAGAAAATAGTCTAGTAAACCACAGCTTAATGTTAAGTTCATGGTCAACTTGTATTCAAGTACTTCACATTTTTGCATGAGCGAATGAGCGCTTGTTTACCTCCCATGCAGATAAACTTTGATGAAAGTTTGCCCAATATATTTTGTTGAATACTTAAATATAGGGAAGGGCTGCTCACGGAAAATTGCATTCTACAATAGAATATTTGACGCAATGTTTTGAAACTTAATAACTCGATCAAGTTTGTTTTTATAAGAATAGATATATTCCGTTTTGTTATATCAACGATCATTTTCCTTCTCACGATTTTGCGATATTGACCTATCGACTTTTTATCACTTTGTTTCTGAACGGGGACTGCTTATCCGTTGTTATATGCATCCAGAATATCAACATCGCTCACCAAACGATCGAATCATGACAGTGTCTTCAGCGATTGAAAAATGGTTTACCAGCGTTCTGTTAGGAATAAAATGCATGAGCGACACAGTGGAACGTACTCGCTATTCATTGAATTGATAGCAGGCAAGGCAAAGACTATAAAATTGCTTTTCGTGGCGGTCAATATCGGAGGATATCGAATGGTTTTGGTTGCAATAGTGATCCTGGCTATAAACCGGAAATATCAACGCGCGTACCAAGCACTGTCCTGGTGTACATGACCTTAGTAGGGTGAAATCGCCATAAATCCAAAACAATACGTCTTTAGATCATGACCGCCAGGTCAAGATATTTGATATATACATATTTCCGGGTTATTGTCCGGATCACAACCACGACGCTCCGCACTCAAACCGAGGGCTGAGCACGGTTGGGTTCGATCGCTTTGTCGCGGTGCGCTCTCTTGTCGTATACAATCATTAGCGGCGGCGGGGAATTGAACTAAACAATTTTCCTCTAGCTGCCTAGCAGACCAGTACGTAAACAGTATGTGACACGCGATACACTGTCGCTGATAAATTAATTAACGTCATTATGCATTCCAAAAAATCAAAGGCAGATTGCAGACCTGAGTGTAACTGACATATCGGCACAGAACGTCCAACATACCTTCCAAAATGCCTTCGAAAATAGAAAGCTTGCTGCGGGTGTGAGTGTTACTGATAATGTCAAACTTGTTTTAGAGGCGACTCCCAACATAATCCCTACAACTATTCAAATACAGCTTTTAAAGTAACTTCTTAACAAAGAATTATTCATGGCAAGAAACAATTTCAAAATTACGTCGCCACTTTTTGCTTCTGAGAAACTATCCATAAAATAGTGTTTGATAAAATTGCATATTTCGAGGTTTCCGGGTTGCTTAAATCTCGCATTTTAGACATATCAGGTGTCGCATATGATGAAGGTTCGCTACCAGAGGAGGCTAGGTATTATTAGCTTAGAGCTCACGACAATTAGTAGTATACATTATACAGAGTTATCATGCAAACATTGGCATATTTGGTGGCGTTCCGGTCGCATGAGCCTTGCCTCTCAATATTAGATATTTTTATACAATGAACGGCAGTCCGTTACCAGAGGGTGCAGTTGTTAGGTCGCGTGAGCTTTCTTAATGCAAAGGTCTAAGAACATGGTCGTATTGATGAAGGGTCGGGTGAACTCAACTTGAGTTTTCATTCTTTATTACCGTTTACGGTGATTGCGATACGCTGTTCATAGAAAGTCAGATCTCCTTTACCGTTATAGCCGTTACCGACGTCTGCAATTTGGGTAAGTCAGTCGCTGACAATGTAGGCCACTACCGTAGGCATGTAGGCCAACCTGTTGCTTCTAACCATCATGATGAACATTTTGTCACACCAGCTGATCGCTAGGAATCGCTAGTGAACATATAAAGTATAACTTACGATATCAAATCGTTATATAATTTTGATTACGATCTGTAACCTTGTGGCTGATTGGAAAGGGATGAAAAATGGCCTGGCATTTGTTGGAGAAGTTGATCGAACATTCTGCGGCGCATTCGACACTTCTTGGCAAAACATGGATTGGCTTCATGTTCGTGTTTCGTATCATTGTAATAGCAAGCGTCGGGGACTCTGTCTACAGCGATGAACAGGATCAATTCGTTTGCAACACAAAGCAACCAGGTGAGTTATGGTGACAGACAATTCTCAAACTAAAATCGCAAAAGGCGCTCTATAAGAGAAACGTCCTACAATATCGAATGGGAGTGCCTGCAAGGAGTAGTTAGGCTTCTTCAGAACTATACGTCCACTTCATTGGTCATCTAGCGGGTGGAGTTACGGGCACCATCTTATATAAGGTCTTCTGTAAATAAGCTATATTCTTTGTAGGATGCAAGCAAGTGTGTTATAATAAGTTTGCGCCAATATCACACATCCGATTCTGGGCATTTCAAATCATGGCTACCGCAACGCCTACTGTGGTAAGTAAAGTAACAATCTATTATGTATTGTAAAGAAGATCACCACAGATTTAGCGTCCAGCCTTAGTTTATTGAGAATTAGAACATTCAACGTGAACACGTGACATTCTCATGGGCTCACACTGAAATCGGTAACCGGATTGCAGTAGATCGAAAGGTCCGAGTCAAACCAAAGACTTTAAATATGGTATCCGTTTCTCTTTCGCAGTCAGTATCCGGGAAGTGCGGAGGGTTGTGATGTGGATTCGAGCTAAATTTCAGTGTCAAGTAATGTAAGCATTGACCTGGCTGACATGACTTAAGCGAAAAGTGAAAACCCCATAAATTCTCCAGCAACATTAACAACAATAAGTCATCCTATTTTAGATATTCGTCATATACGCGATCCATAAACTCGCTAAAGTTCCACCCAAACCAGAAGGAGATGACGCAACACAGGAGAGCTCAATTCAAACTCCATGGAAATACGCCAAGAGCAAGAAGGAAGAAGCAAAAGAAAGTGACAAAAGGTAACGGAATTTTGGAGCTACCTGTCTACACACTGCCGAGTCTCAGTCCCGCTGATACCCAGTTAACGACCAAGTTAAATTCGCCGGATTGCTACAGTAAAACCATCTGAAACACAGCGATGAAGTTTTGCCAACATTTAGGCGTGATTTCGTAAATACATACAGGAACCGATGTGGCACACTGTTGTCATCAAGTGGATGAACTTCATTACACAATGTTGAATCGACACGCGTACAAAGCATTGACCAGCAGGTGTACATCCGTAGATGACCTTAGTAATTCAAAACGCCATAAATTCAAAACAACACCAAGTTTCACCGCTATGCTTGCAATTTAGTCACGCTCGGGGAGATTCGTTAATGATTAATTATGCGCGAAATCTCTTACCACTGATTTTAGCTCTCAACTGGTTCAGTACCGGCTTTCAGACGCATTCGTGACATTGTACTTATATTTTTAGAAACTTTGAAAAGGGAAATGGAAAGAAGTCGAACGCAAGCATATCTTCTGCTGACTATTTCACGCATGACAGAACAGTCGCCGCAGAAAAAGAACCGCAGGATAAGGTACAATGACCCTCCTTTCGTTTTCGGCGAAAATTGATTTTCGTGGCCTAAATACGATAATTGTGCCTTTCGCTTGACGAATGGCTGATACTGAAAACCGAAAATTCACGAATATCGTCTTTTATATCAACGTGTGATATGTGGCCGATCATCGACTGATTATTGAGGCCGATATCTAATATCGACTTCCTAAGTCAAACACCATACTGCGTGATATTCGCGTGAGTTGCGCCGTGGATGCCGTGAATAGGTTGTTAATTGGCTACCCTTTGTTACAATGCAGTGGAGACTTTTTGACTCCACGCCCTATGCAGGTTTTAGGGACTATAATCCTACTACCCTCTCTCCCGCCTCAGAACTTGGCATTACAGACAGACCCATGATATTACAGGTATGCCGGGAGAACAAACTTCGTAGAGTGAAAAGAAAGATTGTTCAGTTATATGCATTCAATATATTAATCCGGACAATTACCGAAGTCACGTTCGTCTATCTTCAGGTATGTGTTTTATCGGACATATACTGATAGTAGCCGATTGCGGACGATCACTTCGAGATAGGAGAGTGTCACCACTACCCAGTAAAATTTATCAGAGGTTTACCCCACAAGCAGTTTCAACTCATCTCTTTCACTAGATGACCTATTTCACATTGATGATGAAAGTTGACCTCCATGCAGTCGACCAGTTGTTGTTATGGTTACCATAGTGAAAAGTCTAGCCTTTCAATTTTATATTCTTTATATTAATTTTTCAGTATTACCTGTATCAATGGACAGTTCCGGAGTTTTATGAATGTATCCGGTATCCGTGTCCGAAAGTTGTTGAATGCTACATATCAAGACCGATGGAAAAGACAATATTTCTATATTTCATGTTCGTAGTTGGAATCATCTGCATTCTACTTAACGTTTTGGAACTGAAATATCTCGGCTACAGAAAGATAAAGAGGATATGTTTCCCTGTCAAACGGCCACGCTTTGTGCCGCCGTCTGCAGTTGAAGGAGTCTATCCGATCAGAAGAGAGAGAGTTCTAATGGTACGCCCCAAACACGCCCCTCCTGGGTATTACATACCAGACGTTGACCCACCAAGCGAGCGGTACAGATCACCAAAATCTGGATTCCCGCCGATTCGAGTTGCAGCTGAAAGCTTTACTACGTCAGAATCAGACTTGACGTCATTGGGCGATTCTATTGAAAGTAGACCAATAATTTACCGCCGCTAGATGGTGATAACGCACCAAACAGATTTTCAGTTGCAACTTACGTAAAACCACGCCTGGCAACGAACTTGAGAGTTGTTCTTGTTGCTTTGAAGTTGTGGTGTTTTCAAATAATTAGGTCATGTACGCCAGGTCTATGCCTACCCTATACATGAAAGTATGAGTGAGGTTTATATCACTATCAATATTACAACCCTACGCCACCCACGCACTATTCCCTCTACTAACTGGTCAAGCTGTTGCGGAAAAGAGTTGAATCGAGCTAAGCTCTATGCATGGATTGGATCTCAAAGATTTGAATAGACATGAAATTATCATTTATAGCAGGTTGTAATTTAAGCCTTATTCCTGCCTGTAGGGTACAGGCCAAGGCGATCTCAATCACAGACCTGGAAGTCGAGTGCCGGTATGCTCACTCTGGGGGCCGTTGGTTTACTTGTACAAGTTAGTTGTTTCAGGGCCGCTGGAAGCCTAATCTTGGTGGACGACTCCAGATGACGTCATGCGATAAGTGTGACGTCACAGTGAAATATTGTGACGTCACGATTATGAGCAAAGAAAATTGCGGCAGCACGACCGATCGCTGCTCAGACGAAAACATGACAAACGACTGCCCCCCACCCCAGTTCGAGAGTCATCGCACTCGACTTTCAGGCCTGTGATTGAGATCGCCTTGGTATAGGCCTATCCATATTTTTACACAGAAAAACGCTTACAGCCTTGCCCGACATTTTTCTCGTCATTTGCTTTAAATACATTGAAAATTGTAGCTGCCTATCAATGTATTTACAAAATGCTCGCAGCAGCGCCATTTTCTACCCGCTTTTTACATTGAAAACTGTAACTGCTTGCTTGTAATGCTGTAAAACCCTTTCAGAGTGGCTACTGTGTGACGTAGGCAACATTCTGGTCTTGTTAATTGCAAAATCTGGAGCGAAAGATGGTATAGTTAGGTCAATCTCGCAACATTACTTCTCCTCAGCGCCTTAACAAGCGCCAGCTATTGTAATGTATTGAAAGCGGTGCAGTGACAGTCTACGAATTGACTAATGGACTTCAGACAGATGATGATGTGAAAAAAGAGCGCTAGGTGTCGTACTAGAGCGACAAAGTGTTGATGCTTGATGCGAAAAACGTCACCGCTAGGTGTCGTACTAAAGTTAGAAAATTGCCTCTGAAATACGTCAATCAACTGAATTTCAACTCGGCCGTATTGGACTGAACCGCTTTGGTTGTTGAGTCGCGAAGCCAATTGCTGTTGATGTAAGCAAAGTGACAACGTAGGCCTTCCAACTCGCTCAAGCTCGTGGTTGATATGCGCTAATTGAGACATCCCGCAGACGCAACTGACCAATTAATTACCATTAAATTACCGTATGTGTCAATCACCTGGATGCATGCTTGAATAGACTGTCCGCCTACTGATCGGGATTTTCCTCCGATTCCTGACCGAGTCAAATCGAAGACTATAAAATTGATATCCGTTCCTTCCCTGCCTGGCAATCGGTATCGGGGAAGTGCGGAGAGCCGTGACTAGTGACCTGGGCTATAAGCCAGGGGGATTGACACTATTACTATATATTCATGTATCACGATTACTATATTCATGTATCTGCTCCAGTGATAAGCGCCACTGAAAATAATAATAATAATCACAACACAAGATTTAAAATGTGTGCGAAATGTGCTTGAGCACACGTAGCCTAAATACGTGTATCCGTACTCAGCTCCATCCTATTCCTATACGGATATGTAAAGAACTGGGGATTTGTGATACCCTACTCACTGACTGCAGAGTATACAGACAAACCGAACGAGTCCAAATGACTCTTTCTTCGGTATATTGACGCAAGAGGTCATTTGAATCCGTGGAACAAAGTGACCCATTGTGACGGTTGTCTTTTTTTACGATTTCAATTTGTTTTGTAAACAATAGACAATTGTCCGGTCATTGACCTCCAGAGGTTCCTTCCCTATCAGTAGGCCAGTTACCTTCCCTACCTAAGAGTTCTTGCGTCACATAATTTATTGCTGGATGATAGGGAGTGGTGGAAGGCTCGTGAGAAGGCAGCTGTGCATCGATCCATGCGATCTGTCGTAACGGAAATCAGAATTGCGGAAATGTGATATCTGTGGCCAAGTAGAATCTTGAAAATATGGCTCATACGTCACTTAATGTGTAAGAGTATTATTTGCTGTCTCATCGCCGGGTGAGCTTCATTTAACGTTATTTAAATGACGCAAATACATTACTGAAACGTGGTCAGAGCTCATAGGTCTCATAAAGTCAAAGTATAACCCTAAAATCATTACCCGCTGTCTGGTAGTGCAGCAGCAGGCCTGCCGTCGTTGCCAATTTTTTGAACCAGCGACCTAATAGGCTATGCTAATGCCAACCTAATGCGGAATATCAAATAAATTTAGCTAGTTCAAAAGATAACCTTGTCGATTCGTTGATATGAAAAGGTCATTTACGCGAGGTCAATGCTCACGGTATACGTGTCAATACTTCCAGTTTATAGCTCGGATCCCTATTACAATCACAGCTCTCCGCACTTCCCCGATACCGACTGCAAAGCAGGGAAAGAACGGATACCAATGGAGCTCTATCACAAGATCGGTAATATAGTAACATAATAGCATATTTACGTAACGTTTGAACCCGTGAACTAGCAGGCTAAGGCCAAACGTATGTCAAATATGTTGCAAAATTGGTGACTGCATGTGGACTTTTTTGTAAAATGTAGGAAATGAGAGGGCAGCGACAAAATAAACACCTATTATGTAACACATTTATGTCAATTATGAGGTACTTGGATATCAATTCACCTGACGTAAATACTGTAGGATCGATTAAGCATAGGTTATAGGTCTGGCTCAGATTCAAATATATACGAGAATATTTTCGCTTCGCCAAACAATTATAAGGCTCGCAAAGAGCCTCTGACCCAAAGTGTACTTTTTGATGCTTTTGAACTTACACAAAATGCAGAGCTCCTCTACTGTAAATCGCGCTCAATTTCGGTAGTAGGCGATACGCGATAGTATCATTTCAATTGTCGCCATGTCGGCTCCAACGCATGAAAAACCTCCTTTTTAACCCAGTCCACATTGACGTATCAGTCGACGCGCGTACTTTCCGGTGTTTTTCAGTAAACAAGACATGGTTGTTATAGATCATTAAAACCCTTCTAAACTTCCCGTTTTAAGATATTTTTGCTTAAATTTTTGAGCACGATACCTTTAAATCAGTGTTATTTCAAACAGGTCCTGCATTTCGTTGCTTTATCACACGAAACAGTTTCAATTTTCGATTTATCACATGAATATTTACAGTGGTCCACCGCACAGATCATATTTCGTTTGCATTTTTATCTTATGCATATTTTCAAGGCTCTATTGAACCAGAAAAGGTCGCAGCCTCGTTCCAATCGAGAAATCAATAAACACTCAAACCTCGTTGAAACCGATTCGAAATTCTGCGATAAAATCCCACAATGCAAAACTGGCTTATCATAATATTGGTCATCCGGATGTAAATAGCGGGTTTATGCGGATCGCTAGCATCGTTTCGCGACGGATAATACAAATGAGGTCTGCTTTGTATTTCTCAACTTGGTATCCACTCAAAGTACGTGACGATTTCAAAGAGTTTGCTTCCCATATCTATTGATTGGTCCTCCCGTTCACTGCGTTCGCCGTGAACACTGCACTCGCGAGAAGCCACGTGCTCGCGGTTAACACTGCGCTCACGGGGAGCCACGCGTTAGCGCGAACCAATTGCTCAGGGGAACCACATGCTTGCGGGGAACAATGTGCTCGCGGGTAACAATGTGCTCACAGGGACCCACGTGCTCAAACAAGGTCTAGGACATGAAATCTGCATCTACCACCCGACAAAATCAACATCATTATATATAGATCTGCACTGTTACAATATCGATAGCCTTCTCAATGACGCCATCCCTATAATCACTGTTATGCCCATCAAGTCTTACTTGTACAGTCTTGAGTATTTAGCGCATTGACTCACTCTGCTATAGGCTTGATGTACTAAACTAAGCCATAGTCTGTTTTCCCACATTAGGAACGCTAGAAGACAAGGGTCAATTACAATCGGTTCACCATGATTAAGTAATCCTTAGAAGTCTGTTGAAAGAGTATGCAAGTTGTGTGACTCAGGATGAAGCTGTAATAGACAGGGATAGTGTTTAGTCAAAGTATTATTATTTTAAGCTGCGGTTTCTACAAACAAACCACATTCCACACTTAGTAACATCAAAGATAGATAACAGAAATCACATCAGGATTAGACAAGGATAGAAGCGGGTCAGAGAAAATTCGAAGTATCCCAAAATGTCCTGACACTGACGAGACAATGACAAGTCTTGTTTATGCAATTTCAAGCAATTTGATAACGAGGACCCGGGTTTCATTCCCGACCGAGTCAAGCCGCAGACTTGAAAAACAGGTGACTAGTTAGGTTGTGTACGCCACATTAATGCTTATTGCGCGCGTGTCGATATTTCCACTCCAGTTTATAATCCTGATTCCTGTCGCGACACTCCGCACCACGTCGATACTAGCCAAGCCCAGCCCATTCTAGCTGCAACCCGTCCCATTTTGCCTGTAGGTCTTAGAACGGTCGTAACTGAATACTCTTATCTGGATCCGATGGGATCTGCTTGCCAATAGGAATCTCGATACTCACTCGCTGAAATATGGACTTACTTAGATTGCCGTCTCATCCATCAAGGGCAAGCAGGTAAACACATCCATGACATGTCACAAGGAATTCAGCGTGAAATTCGGAAATTATTTGCTATGGTTTACGGCTGTATATTGTTAGGGTCTCATGACCCGTGAAACCAAGCGATGGGAAAAGGATGTTTATCATAAGTTAAATTTATAATAACAAACATTAGAGCAGATGGCGGACGATCATTTATAAACAAAAATATACGCTTACCACATATTTAACGTCCAGCCTCAGTGGGTGATTGATTAATTCGATTGATTGATTGCCCATTGATTGATTGCGTGGTTGATTGATTGCGCGCTTGTTGTGACACGGTTGATTGATTAATTGAGTGATTGATTGATTGATTGCTGACCCGGCTCAGTGGGTGATTAATTAATTGATTGATTGCGCGTTGATTGATTGGGCGGTTGATTAATTAATTGATTGCCCGTTGTGACGCGGTTGATTGATTGATTGATTGATTGCGCGTTGATGGATTGGGCGGTTGATTGATTAATTGATTGCGCGCCTGTGAAGTATTCTCAATTGCCTATATTACTTGGTCGAAATTGACTCACCGTTTCTACCAAAATTATTATCCACACGTTACAGACAGCGGCTGCAAGTCACCCAGCAGCGTTGTGTCTCATTGATACGAAAGCATGCATCTTGCTCAAATTTCATACAATGGCACATGAAAAGTTATAAAATATCATACACAAAGCTATCTCCAGAATTTGAGAGTATTTGCAAAATATGTGCTAATGCAACAGTGCAGTCTACATACGTGAGAGCCTAGGTGGGAACTGCAGCCAAAATTTGCAGAGCGAGAATGTTGTGGTTGTGATAAAATCAACAACACTCAAAGATGTTTGTACTCAGTGCATTCGTTTTAATGGCAAACGGTGCAAAATATCATATTAGGTTATCTGCTTCGTTACCTCCACAACCCACACTGCTTACATTGACAGTAAGCTGTTTTCAACGCGTTGGCCAAATACTGTTACTAACAATTGAAACGTCTGGCAGTTGATATGTTTCGAGAGGGGAAGATTCGGGTCGTCTCCTCCTAGCTAGTCTGTGTTTTCTTGCTGGGAGTACCTTCTCTCTTCCAAATCTACATACATACATTCATTCATGCATACAAGGAGGGTGTTCTATTCCATTTGACTATTTCGACTTATCGTGGTCACATTGCCAATATTGCTATTTCCTAAAATGGGACAAACGTTGCATTTAGTGCAGTGTTTGGTACGCCGGATGCCCTTTTGTAAATCGGGAACAAAGGCGTGGCTTGAGAATTTTATCAGTCACAGTATATGCGAACATATCAAAGTGAGAAGACCATGACCTAATGAATTCTCTGACGTCATGTATTCGCACAGAGTCTAGTCTACTGTAAAAAGTTAGGATTGCTTGTTTCTTTTTTTTAGCATTGTGAAGTTTTCAGGAAATGTACTTTGTTTGCTAACGGTCGGGAAAGACGTCTTTCGCTTGTCGTCGAGACACTGATTACTTTACAAGGCAATCAAATTATCCACCTCTTTACCTCAGCTTATCTGAGATTACAATAGACTAAAGATAGATTTGGAACACTTTGACCCGTTTCAATGCCTTTCATTTGAACTCTTTTGAGAATAAATTCAAGTTCAGGCTACTAAATCGTAAGTTGTGTGAACAGCTAATACGCTCCACGACTTAAAAATGAATTGGCAGTCCTTGAACCATTTTTAAGCAGAAAAGTGTCACATTTGAGGCTGTTTGATAAAATAAAATAGGTTGCTATCTGCGGAGAACGTGACGTTTCCTGCGAATTTTGTCGTGACGTTTCTAACCACATGATATCGGATCCCTACTACTGAAAGCTTTAGCTCTTTAGCTCTCGGCATCTGCGATCTTGTTGCTACAGCGAGCAATTTGTGTTACACACATCCAAAAAATCGCTTGCTGTCTGCGGAGAATGTGCTATTTGCAAGGATTTTTGACGTGAAGTTGCGAGTCACATGATATCGGATTCCTACTGACAACTTCAACTTTAAACATCTGCAATCAGGTTGCCCCAACGGATCATTTTCACACCATCTGTGTGATACATATCATGATTTCAGGTCATGATTTGTCAATAAACGATATGGGGGTGTTAAATTCGTGAGTTTCTACTTCTTATTAGATTCTATAAATAACCGCCATCGGCTCCACTATCCTTTTTTCGAAGTGACGTCACTCGGTTGAAAGTCGTTTTCATAAGCGTCTCGTTGATGGCTAATCCTCTCCGTTCAACTGAGGCCTCTTTCGTAATAAGGCACCCCTGCACACAAAGTTTAGAGTTGCTTTCAATACGTGCTTAGCATGCCTACATTTTAATCCAAGACTCAGTAGGATTGAATTTCGTTTAAGTCGTTAAAAGACACTCGAAACAGAGTCTCTCAGAACCTTTGGAAAACCAAATTTATTTTTTTGTGTTTCAAGCGACATTGGCGAAGATGCTTGGCCTTCACGGCATCAACCTGTCCGTCACGGTTAGAAATGAAGCAGAACCCGCAAGGCTAAGTAGATTCTTAAAATAGTTAAATTAATGGATATGTAACAGCACACCAATGTCAATATTTATTTCAACTTACAGCGTACGCAGTGGGACACGTTTTTGTTGAATATTTCACTGCTTTCATACTGCCTTAATCCTGTTGGTGTGTTAAGTGCTGTAGTGGCGACTTTAAGACAGGATTATATTGCGTTTACCAAGTGTTGCTCATTGACTGACTTTACCTTGCCGCACATCTTTAGTAAAACATATCATTCATTGCCTGACGTTATAATAACTTCCGCTTTACATAAAACAAGACTCGTAGATACACTCCATATACCGTCTATGGCGATAGGGGTGTGGGTACAAGATTTATAACATACAGTGGTGTAAGGTTATCTCAAGTACGGGAAGTTATTTTGCATATTGTCGTGATTTATCTTTAAATCAATCTCCTATTTCCTAATTATAATTTTTTTCATAATTTTATAAAACATGCCTATTAGTAAAAGCTACACACTGCTTACTAAGCGTATGCGTTATATCTTAATTGTTAGGCTTATTTCGACTATACATCATTCGTGAAGGTTGCGTTGCTAATGCATTCACTGCCCTTGAAACAGAGCAGGGTACTTCGCTCTACTCAGTTTATCTTGGCTACGCCGCGTACGTAATCAAACTACATGGTAATTTGTTAACTCTTATCTCCACAGAGTATTTTAAATCAAAGTACAGCCCTTGAGTTATCACCGCACTCAAGATAAGCTGTAGTCTTTGGAGACAACGTTTAGTCTTTACGGTTTATACGTTCAGTTGGTCAAGTGGTTTAGACTGTCCGTCTTCTGATCGGCAGGTTCCGGGTTTGACTCCCGACCCTGTCAAATCGAAGACTTTAAAATTGGTATCCGTTCCTTCCCTCCTTGGCAGTCGGTATTGGGGAAGTACGGAGAGCCGTGATTGTAATAGTGATCCGGGCTATAAGCCGGAAGTATTGACACGTATACCGTGAGCATCGACCTGGCGTATATGACCTTAGCAGGTGAAAAACACCATAAATTCCAAACACAAAAAAAAGACTCAGCTGTACTATTGCAGGTTGAGTAGCCTGTAAGACTACATCATTTTTGTTATAACACACTCTGCTGAAGTCTGTGTCAAAACAAACTTCGAACGGTAGATTGTTCATCTCTGAGATTGAAACCGTAGAGGCCTCAAGTTTCAGAAGCTTGGTCGAACCGTGCTTAGGTCTACACTTTGCTACTGTAGGAATACTGTTAGAATTTATCGAGTTTTGAACTACAAATTCATATGTACGTCAGTATTTCCTGTTTAGCACCATCACAACAACAACCCTCCGCTCTCCCCTGAAAATGACTGCCAAGCAGAGAAGCAACTAAGCTGAAACGCAATACTAGACATCCTACTACAATGAAGGTGATCCTGCAACTGATGGGGGCGTGACTGTCGCTGCACAATGACAACTTGATTGCCGTTTCGTATCAAATCATTGTACCTAATCAATTATACTCAGCGTCGAACTGTTTTACTGATGCTTGTTACTGCAGGTAGCCAGAAAGTCACGATCATAGTAAGCAGAACTGCTAATAGAGGTTCAGTCGGAAATCGATCCTGGGACCTCCCGTTCACAAGGCGAACAGTCAAACCGCTCGGCTGTCTCCCCCACGTGTAAAGCTCATTAAAACGTAACAATCAGTGAAAATTGTAAACAAACTATATTCGAAAATATAAAATACATGGAACATATACATCAAAAGACGATATTACTACGTCACAGCATTACTACAAATCACCTTATGTCGTCATACATTGTATTATTACTGGTTTCATTCAAATCAAAACAATCTGACGTCACAAAGGTATAGGCGCGATCAGTACGCTGAGAAAAACGAGCGTCATCCGTGAATGACAATCTAAATCACATAACGTAATATTGCACAGCGGAAATTACGTAATTCCGTATGATTTTTACAAAATCAATTACAGTATTATACGTATCGAACACAAAACTGATGATTTTGAGCAAAAATTGTAACGAAAATTGAAACTTTACAGTAAAATTGTTTGGAAAACGCCAAAACGCCAGCAAATTTAATACCACGTATAGCTTAAAATTATTGACGGTCTAGACCCTGGGTAAGCAGGATGGGGGCTGAGAGATGGGTGATTGCAGAATTGTACGCCTACATTTTTGAGATTCTGCGCAATTCGGAGAGAGAGAGAGAAAGAGAGAGATAGAAAATGCACAACGACTATGCTCTTCAATTCTTGTGTGATTTCAAGAAGTGGCAAATTACCACAAAATATACATGCGATGTTTCACAGTAAGACGCCCCTCAAGAGCTTAGTCGGCTTGTCTTTTGTCGCATTGATACGTGGCTGCGGCAGAGTTACAATTCATCACACTGTTAAATCAGTGCCTCACTTTGAATGGAGATCCTTCCCCATAATCAATTTCTCGGGAAGCTCGTCCCCTTTCCCGCGAGCAATTTGACTTAGTTGAGACAGTTATCCACAAGTAACTGTAGCGCACTTCAAATTGGCTTATAGTCTGTGTAAGTACATGTTTATAAATTCATGCGTACTTGGCTATTTCCCTGAAGCCCCCCCCCGGATTGGTCAGCGGTACGTAGCTGTAGTGGCTTATCGAACTTGTGTAGACCTTACTTCCGTACCCCATTGAACTCTTTTGCATTCCTCCATATTATGCGAGATTAAACGCTTGGTTGCGTCATGTTATCGTAAACGCTTAGCCGTTTATCAGAGCTTTCGGCATTAGCTTCTGTTTGTAAAGTGGTCGGGAATTTTGGCAAGGCAGTGACGTCACTTTCCTGTGGGGTGGTTACAATGTCATTCACTGTTTCGTCCATTTTATACAAAACATCATCTCGACTCTGGAGTGGTTTATTGTTATTGTTTAAATATTTCTGTTTCAGAGGCGACCGATCGTCCACTGTGTCCTCGTTGATGACAGTACAACTGGTCATGACGTCATTGTAAATCGTTGATGACGTACGTGTCCTTTTCATATTGGATTCTGAGCAGCGGATGCAGAGAAAACGACGACGGGTCATAGAAATATTCTCAGCCACGAAAAAACAGATCAATGATAAAATCTGAATGACGTGTAAGAGAGCGTTATGGTTGAATGAATTCGGTAAAGGACAACCAAATTCTGCCGCAGCGTCATCGGAGTCGGAACATTTACGCTTCAATGAGTAATTAACAGCACCTGAAATATAGATTAAATATAAATAATACAATACATATCTAATTGGAGTTGCGTAGACTACGTGAAATCGAGCATGCCAACTGTGCGACGTGCGCGCACCCCTCAGTGTTCCCACTACTAACTTTCTCCCACTCTATAATTATATACTTTTGGTAACCCGATTCATATTGCCGATGACGCAAAATAATATTTTTCGAATTCCTGTGTTTTACGAGAGGTTCGCCAGTCCGTTCGATGATTTATGAGCTTTGGAATTTTGCGAATGCGCAGATGGATAGGCCTAGTACGGTCAAGTAGCTTACGTAAGATTACTACCCTTCCCTAGACGCTATATAACAAAGAGTATCGTACCTGCTACCAGGTAGAGCCACGGCGCAGCAAATGTTAGTGTTAATTCCAAGGTTCGCGATGAAACAGTTTCCACATTCTCATAATATTCGCCGGCAACGCTTTTGCAACAGTCGTATAGATCCTTCGGACTTGACTTCTTCACTGTAAGATTAAACCACCTTATTATTCCAAGTCTAAGGAAACTTTCTCATCCAATGCGGTACAAAGCATCACATGAAGCATATATTCTAGTAGAGTCCAAGTGACTATAAATCTATAGACTCTACACTTTGATGAACCCAAACCTTCACAACCTACATTATTTTGATAGGTAAAGGATGTGTAGATACATAAGACGAGTATAAACAACGCACTAGAGTCATTAATCCATGCTTGTGACATATAACACATAATAAATGACCCGTCCTAACTAAATATGCCAAACAAATTTTATCTGTCCTCAATGTGACTCGACATTCAATCAGTGAAAGAAGATACCGCGCGGACAGATGTGACACTCATTTTTTTAGGTCAGTGCGGAAATCCAACTAATTCCAGCTGCAGATTTGGATAAATTTACGAAAAGCTAACACTTATTAACTGATATCACTGCGTTTAGTTGATAGAGTGGTTTGGCTGTCCTCGTTCTGATCGGAAAGGTTCCGGCTGCGATTCCCGACCGAGTTAAACCAAAGACTCTAAAACTAGTATCCGCTCCTGTCTGCTTGGCAGTCGGTATCGACGGAGTGCGGAGGGTTGTGATTGTGATAATGATCCGGGATATAAATCGGAAGTACCGACATGTATACCGTAAGCATTAACCTGGCGTACATGACCTTAGTTAGTAGTTGGAAACAGAAGGTCGGGACCGGAATAACTTGGACGGACCCCATTTTCGAGGCGATTTTGAAATTCCTGTCGCTATGCACCAACCTGGAGAGCCACTTTCTATAGAGCGTGAAGGTGAGTATTCCACAGTGTTTTCCACGTCAGATCGCTCACAGCAACAGCAGTAGTACTTGAATAAAAGCGCCATTGTGAAACTTCCATAGAGAAACATTTCTGTAAAACATAAAACGGTATCTTTCAACGATGGTAGTAAAGAATATAGTGGAGCCGATGGCGGACAATCGACCACAATAAAACCGAACGTAAAAACTGAAATACCGGATAGGTTGCAACAGCTAGCTAAAGAATACTTTGATTGAACTTAAACTAAGTCACCCAAGCGTGAAAGTCACTGACGAATCAATGCGGTTCAATCATCTGTGGTCACCTACTAGTAATAATGTAGGTATAGATTGCAATTGCTAGCTAAGAACTTCATTTAACCTAACGAAGTCAACCAAGCGAGAAAACAGTAGCTAGGTTACACGGGAAAGTGTAATTTAACCCTTTAATAAATCCACCCTCATGAACTTTAACGCTCATATTTCGCTGGAGCATGATAGCACAATGCTCACGAGAAATTACAAAGAACCAGGATAACACAACCCGCCTATTTTCAATTCAACTCAACAAATAGGTGTGTCTGTAGGCTTATTATGCTATATAGTTTTAACAAGAAGGCGGAGATCACCCCACCTATGTCAGTCAACAGAAATAGGAGGTCAAAATACAACCTAGCCTAATGTCGAGAGATCAACACGAGTGTGTACCCGAGTTAAGTTGCACCACCACAGACCGGATCAAACAGACCGCCAAGCAGAAAGGGAACGGATACCAATTTTAAAGTCTTCGGTTTGAATCGGTCGGGTATCGAACCCGGAACCTGCTCGATCAGAAAGTGGACAATCAAACCACTTGGTCAACTGAGTGGCATTTTTTTAAGTTCAAAGAGCCACTCTATCTCTATGCTGGCAATGAGCATTCCCGGAATGAATACTTCTATGTCAGCATCCGCCGTTTTTTAAAGTTCAATTTACCTGCAAAGCAGACTATGAAGCTTTTTCCAATACTGAAGGGATCATCGTTCTCTTTCATCAACGGGTGAAAATTATACAACAAGAATGCGGCGAAAATTAGAAAATATAAAACGTAGTAGGCGCGACGAACGAAGTGATGAATAGGAAATATCCGCTCTTGAACAATCTGGAAGATAAGAAATGACAGAATAAGGACTTTGACTTCCTGACGTTTGTCTAATGTGGCTGCAGTCTGCTATGTGGCTACCCCCGTACCCTGACGTAGTGCGAAAAAACCATGAAGAAATCAAAAGACATAATGATATTAACTTTTTTGGTTGGATTTATCGCGTCGGCCCTGGTCATGTACGCCAGGTGAATGCGATATTTTCAGGTTACAGTCTGAATCAGTACTGTCTTTTATGTGACGTGGTCAGAAAATGAACGCCGTATACCCTCCAGAGGTGCTTAAACTAAATATATCGACACTTTACATGTTGGTATTGCCACCATCATCGTAATCCACCCTGATTCGGACCGGTCATGGCCGTGGGATTTCATATCGAGCGGCCGGAGTATCGAAATATAAATGTTTAGATCACTCACCAATTGTTCCACCATGATGGCCAATCCCAAGACTAGAACAGCAGAAAAGGAAGCAGCGAATCTCCAAACTGTCAACCAGACTGGGAAGTTGTAAGGGTGATCTGATTCCGCTTCAACCTGAATCACAAAAACGGACGATTGAAAGATTACGTTCAAAATTAGACAACACCGATTTAAGGAGGCCGCGATCGAAACAGAGATTTTAAAAATTGATATCTGTTCCTTCTCTGCTTGGTAGTCAGCGTCGAGGAAGTGCGGATGGGTTATGGTAGTGGTGAGGATCCGGGATATAACCCAGATGAGGCTGTAAGTGTTGACGTAAAGTAAGGAGACGATCCCTCATTGCCCAGTGCTTGTCGCAAGCCCGAACAATTCAGTGTGCGGATTAGCAATAGTTGGGGCGGGTATGATTAGTATAGGGCCGTAATTCTGTTCCCAGCCATATTCAACATAAAAGTTATAATACGAATATATAATCGTCTGACATAGACATACCGTTTGCAAAAATTGATGAGCTAGGCCGCCGAGAAGTGACATCCCCATATTTGAAATTCCAACAAGTAGAACACCATACGTTGTCATGGTAACCGGTGTCGGGCGACATTTCGGCCAATTCCATGGCATCCAGTTTTGAAATCGGCAACATGACGTCACGTCATCTTCCTCTTCGGAAACTTTCGTCTTTTCTCGTCGAATTCGAACCAGAAGCTGGATACATAGAACACAGCATACTCCAGAATATATGTAATCGGTGAGATACGTCCCTGGATGATCGTCGATACCGCGGTGGTACAGAAGGTGTCTTCCTGGCAACATGGCGTCAGTACATAATATTGAATGACAGACGATAAATAAATTAATTTTTGGCTGAAATGATAAAATATTACTTTTTATTTATCGTCCTGACGTCTACTTCGCAGAAAGCGAATAGAAAAGAAAAAGTCGCTCACACCGCGTTATTTACACTATTAGGCCCGTCTCACTACACACCGTGGCATAACCTTATCAGAAATTCATCTGACATAGTTACGAAGTCCGCAAGTCCGCGGTGGTCGTTTAGTATATAGGTAATTCCGCGTTGTCCGTGGTCCGCCGTTCAGTATGACCGATGGAATAACACAAAGTACGATATCGGACACCAATCAGCCTAGTTTGAATCGGCCGAGAATCGTTCTTATCTCAAAACAATACATTTCGCGATCAATGGTCGGATTAGGCCGAAGTAAATCCAGGTTAATGACCTTTATACTGCGATATTGGCAATGATTACACGAATACCTGCAGTTCATTTAATATTAGTGGTTGTTTTAACAAGACTAATGTCGTTACTCTCTAGATTAAGAGTGTTATCCGAGTATTTAATCCAGTAACACAACCCCAGCTTTTAGATATTTAACACCGAGATGTGACTTAAGGTAACCTGACGAAACTCTGCTTTGTAATTGCTGTCTACCTTCCGCTAATGACATCTGGGATGCGATGGAAGTGAACCTTTGAAAAAATGGTCGCGAATAACGTCACGGAATGTCAGTATAAGTCTTCTCACGCGCGGACAAAGACTTGAGCGCTGAGAATGATTGTACGTTTACAGGTGATGGTTGCTAAAGACGAGTGGTGAAAATTAGGGCAGATTATCAGATATAACTATATAACTATAGTGGCCCCCTCGAGGTCATATTCTCTCAATATAAATACTCCGCTTTATTCATTTTCACCTGATGAAGTCGCTGAGCCACAAAAACTTGCGAATGCATTTGGCTGTTAAAATATGCTCGTCGACATTCGCTACAGATCTGACAAAATGATCGTATAACCTCCACTAGTACCAAGATATTGCTATACATTTGTCTGGACGCTCTCTAAATCTATTGGTAAAGAGCAGTAGGCCTATGCATTACTATAGACGGTGTATACACGTACTGTTGTTATACGCCTCGCAATCTCATATATTTTGTATCTCGCATATGTATGCGAAACTGACATGTTTTTCGTTAACTCGCAAAAGAATTCAACCGTGAAATCGATCTGACGAATTTACAAAATAACGACGAAATAATAGCTGTCGAAAACATGTACTCCCTTTTTTTGCTGGATGTAGATAAATAGAAACAATACTGACTCCTCTAATTCACAGATTTACAAAATATTTGGCTTTTTCGACCGTCAGCAACCTTGGCTAGAAAGCCAGCTTTAGTTTCTTCCAAGAAAGGTGACACTAAAAGGCGGACCAAGCGACTCTTTGTTAATCTGTGAGTCTGTCGGGTCTGCCGTTTAGCTTCTTCTATGAAGATTCCTTGTGTCTGTATGAAATTAAACTGTTGCGTTTCAGTTTTAACTTAGATGGATAATACTGTATTTTAATCTGTAAATAAACTGTTTATTCCGCGCGGAAAGTGGCCATTAATTAGCTTACACCTTATACTATGACGCATTGTTTGAATTAGAAATTTACACACTTGCTTGCGGAAAATGATGGCAACTTTTCCAGGAAATTCAGCTTATTTCTACCCCTACTTGATAACTAAAGTAGTTCGTGTTGATGGGATAGTTGCGACGATGTTCTAAACTTTTGTCCGTAAGCAATCATTGAAACACGTAATGTAATCAGCGCTATATTATCACGTACACACGGAATGCAACAAAGACACGGCCTTTGCCCGTAACCAGCTATTGAAAGGCTATTGAAAGACAGCTTAACAATTCTGACCCACGGTTTTCTGTAGTTCCTCACATACACACAACGCAACATGAGCAATGACCCAATCATTGAATGAATGAAAATTGTCAAGAGAACAAGATTTAGGAAGAGATATATCTATCAACTGTCAATCGAAGCTATACTCCTCACCATCCCATCTCTATCTGATGAACGAGCGGAGCTCCGAAGACTTATCAGTTATGTTCCAATAAACTGGAATGGATGTTAAATCTGTGGTGACTTATTATATCTATTACTGTAGTAGGGTAATTCTTCGAGAGCTCCGGAATCTGTGAATACTTATTTAATTAATTAATACTGAGTACTACTCAATACAGGATAAAAGCGTAGCGAAACTGGGAAATTCCTTCTAGGAATCGCTCCAAGCGCTGCCAATGACTACAGCAGCATCAGTACAACATAAATGGTGTGAGGTCGTGAGTCTTCCATTATAGCTAATACAAGCAAGCATTAATAAATTATTATCTCACATATTTTCGCCGTTTCAAAGTTTTCACTAACAACATTCGGCGCCTTTCGCACCACTGACACGCTCACCCTTGATCTTATCCAAATACACCGCAATTTTAAACGATCCCGTCACGCGTACTGAATATAATCAAACAGAATATATCGCATCGAACATTGCCGCTAGCTAGACAACGTATTATTTATTGAACCCACGCGCAAGACAACTATTGACCGTTTATGTTGGACATTACATACATATATACATAGAACGTTTCGCAAGTCTATCAAACTACCCTTCAGGCTACAAAGTTGACAAAAATGTTGCATTATGAAAATCCTGTTAAATTTGGAACATGTTCGACTTGTTGGAGTTGCAGTAGCTACAAACGTAACCACAACATCGCTCCTTTAAAAACTACTACGTACCGTACACGCTGATTCCATATACAGTAGTTGTATAATATTTCAGCAGTAGATCAACAACGGAATATCTACCAACAGTGTATTGCAGTCACCGTCAACGGTAATAAATGTAGAAAGACTTTAGCAACCGACTTTCGCCAGACAGGGTATTACAGTCGCCGTAAATGTTGGTAATTATACGTAATAAGACATATCCCCGGTCCATCCATCCTTCTGTCGTTGTATTTGGCGGGTTATATGCACTAATCGGACGTTCGCAAGAATTGGGCCCGTACGACACCTATAAAGCCGGGCTACACGGGAAAGCCACAGCTCACGCCCCAATGCTGTATACCAAGGCTATGCAATTAGTAGATCCAATTTTTATGTCACGTATGTAGCATAAAAATGAATTTTATTGCTGAGCGTGACGTGACAATCCGCCAAAAGCGTAAAAAATGAGGTGAAAACGCCAGTAATATACTCCTTTCTGTTGCTATTTTTAACATGAAATGCGTTCAAAAATCTATCACTACTTTCCATAACAATATACGTTGCAAGATTACATGTCTAAAAGACTGTAATATATTCTTCAACGGTTAAAATGAAACTCAACAGCCGGGTGAAAACATCAAACATGCGCCTGTCGTCTGAATCAGAGGTTAAAAACCAGACTAACGTCAATCACTTTCTCCTTCGAAATATCTCGACGATGTATCAATTCAACTACTCTCGATTCAAAAGTCTCTTGAGAATGAGCTACTCGTCCGCTGCACTGCCTTTAAAAACCTGGGCCCTTTTTCTCTTCACGTATGCGTTAGTTTGAGCCTATTGAATCTCAATTGCTATGACTGAACGTAAGTTGACGTATCAAAAGGATGGTACCAGAAAAGCATTGAAAGAGTAACAGCAAAATTTTTATACAAGGCGCCTGGCAATAATATGACGATGTCTTACATGACAGAAGAACGTGCATAATATCGTTCCCCACGAAAATCAACGGTATTAGCGGGATACCTACAAGCATACTGCCACAAAACTCGCACACCAGAGACCCTGAGCTCATATAAACACGGTCAACTACTTACAGTATGTCATGTCGGCCAGGTCAATGCTTAGTACGCGCGTCGACACCTCTGATTTACAACCAGGACTACTGTCACAACCACAACGCAGAGGATGAACGGACTTGGATATTAAAATCGTTTGGTTTGATTCGGTCGGGAAGATCCCGTGCAGAACCTCCAAATCAGCAGACGTACGGGTAAAGCACTCGTCCCCACAGATCGTTGTATTGATTTACAAGATTATTACAAATTGCTTTGTACACTGAAATAATATTAATCACTAATTCGTAGTTCCTAATCACGACATTTTACGGTTATTGGTATCAATGCAACAACACGTGATGAAATTGGACAGAAAAATCGATACCAACTCATAACTCTAAACCCTTGAGAGACATCAATGCCTTATTTGCAGCCAAAATGAAATCCATGCCAAATGAGTTTTTACCTCCAATACTGCTTGGGCTGTCAGTATCGGAGGAGTGCGGAGAGCGGTGATTGTGATCCGCGCTATAAAGTGTAAGTATCGGTACTGACCTGACCACTGACCACAAACCCTTCCCGCTTTTGATCATTGATTGACATTACGTTCATATTAATACGAAATTCGGATTTTTCCCTTCAATTAAATGCGTATGACAAAACTGTTGTGCTGAATTTAAGACGCTTTCAACTACATAGGCTGGGGAGTGCGGAGCGCTGTCGTTGTGACTGTGATCCGGGCTATAAACTATAAATAAAGTATCGACACGCGTACTAAGCATTGACCTGGCGTATATGACCTTAGTAGTCGAAAATGCCATAAATTCAAAATAATAACAACGGCAAATATGTTTGTCCTCAAACTAATAAATTGTTTTAAACCAAATCTTTTTGTTTGTGGTTACGCGTATTATGTTGAAACGCAATTAATCGATCTATCTGATTTGATATATCTTTCCTTATTCATTTCCTCAAAAATCAAACAACAATTACGCGCAGTTAGTATTGCCGATTGAAGTCTCTCCCGCTGGGAGCATCTGCATTGATTTTGATAAATATTGAGCAAGTCAATATTTGTAATTGCTACTTGTTTACGAACCGTACAGTATGTGAAGTCTCCGTAATAAATAGCATTGACCAACTTTCAATTGAGCAAACTAAAGTATTTCATATCATAGCTAATACCCAGCTTCGATTGGACTCCGCCCTTGAACTATGCGCTGAAGGTCTAGTATGGATAATTGACGGTGGGGAACGCAAAGTCTTGTAATCACTCGCTGAATAGTAACAGGCGATTGCATCACGAACCACGCAGCTTGCATGCGAAGTTCGACAGTCGTAATAGAATCGCCGGAATTTATGCTAAGACAACCACACCCAGACCGTCATTTACCCAAAGGTAGGGAAACTTGTAAGGTTATGACATTTAGGATAGTCGCGGGTTAGGAGCTATTTATAGAACGAGCAACCGAGAATATTTGTTAGAGCTTTCGGGAGGAAATTAAAAAGTTTTATTACCTGCGTTTGAGTAACCAAGCTAGAGAGCCGGCAAGCCAGCGAGCAAGCCAACAAGCCATGAAGCGAGCGAGCTTGAAATTTTCACGCAAACAGCCTTCCTTTCTGAATATATCTTGTCTATTAACATTCAAGCACAGGCCCATTGACCTTTTCCTCCAAGCAATATTACATATTCCAATTGAATGAGCTTCGGCTGCACAGTACAAGTACATATGTCCCACCTTTTCCTCCAACTAGAAATTATATACTGCACGCATTAAATTAAGAAGGCCCATACGGTAGAAGCTTCTTCGCTTCTAGTTTAAGCAGAAAGACCTCTCTTCCAACGTATAATTATATACCGCAAAGATTTAATTCAGTCAAGCCCACTGATCATTAAGAAGGGCTATATAAATGTCTTGACATCATGAAATGCCAAAAAATCATCATGCGTGTATGGATTTTGACATTCAACAGCCACCTATTGCCGCATCTATATATATATATAGCATTTAGCGACCAGAATTTAAGAACGACTGTAGTAAGGATCAATTTTGCAGGAGTTAGGATTAAATTAAGCGGGCCTTGACACCTGCAAAACTTGATCTGTGAATGTGATGTCGAATTTATATATAGAATTGCCTCACGAGTCGTTCGCCACAACGTCGCTGGTCGTCCGTGGAATTCTTTGATATCATTAAATCAAAATAAAACTGTACGCTTGAGAAAGTCGCAGCTACGTTGTCTATGCAGTACTTTAGAAATTCCACTCAATTCTTCAGAACTTAAGCGTATATTGTCAATTTGAAGTCGCGTTCGCTTGCTATTCCTTAGGATTCAGGAAAGAACCGCAACTCGTTGCCTCAACTTCTATCCTGCACAGATTCAGCCAGGTCGATATCCTGGCTTTTCAATAATCCGTATTGCCCGTCAGTCAGGCGATGGGGATGATTATCGTATCGGTATCGAATAATCAAGTCCAGTCGACCTGTAATGGTTGTCTACACGTGGCGCTCGCTACGCGAAGCCATAGGCAGGCGGGCAACATAAAATACACCAAGAATTCGCCTTCAGTGTAAACCATTATAGACAAATAGCATATTGCAGTCACCATAAACGGTAATAATGGTACGCAAGTACATATATGGACTGCGCGAACGCCCATAGATAAAATTGGAGACCAAAGAATAAATCAGTCCTGCTGACCTCTACGGTGGAGTACACACTCCGCTTACAATCGTCTTCGAAATAGGTTGCGTTACGTCATTATGTGGATTGTTGATGTGTATTGTTTCGTTACAACCACAGTTACGTCAAGCCTTCTAAAGTGTCTGTGTAAATTGTACATAAAATTCCCCCGAAGACTCTACGTAACGTTTACATCAACAATATTAAGCCCTTCTACCTTTAAAATGACAATACCGTATTTGGGACTATAGACAGGATGTTGGTTGAGGGAACCCATTTATAGCCATTCAGTGTAGTTGCGCATCTTAACTGATTTTACAATTCAATTTTGCTAATACCGGTATTTCACAAATCGAAATTATGGCAAGCACAGAGGAAAGTACCTGACCATGATAGGAATCTATAGCATGTTGAGTGTTGGAACGCACAGCGTACCACCTCTGCCTAGGATAAGGAAGTCTGGCCTAAATCAAATTATAACATTGGATTAAAGTGCTAAAAAAGTTGAAGCTAGTGCTGGACAAAGTCAAGTAACACTTTTCTAAATATGATATGCCTCAGCGTAAGGCCTAAATATTGAAACGTATACTAACAAGGCAACTGTACGGTTCTATAGACTAGGCGATGCCGAAACTCTTTGTCCGTTAACTTGGCCTATTGTGATGCGAATAGAAAAATCTCTTCCTCTTGATACAGCGCACAATGGCCTACGTCAAAAGGTGATTGACACTTGACATGATTTTAAATCTGAATAGCTGGCACTTTGCAGCAGTTTTATCGTGGCTTCATTGACAGAATGTACAAGCTTTGAGACGCTAAACATGATCTAAAAGCTTCCCAAGGGGAAATCACAACTAACCCCCATGTTGTAAGGTGACATTTGGCGCCTACGCGTTCGAAAACTCACTAAAGCCTTGCGCTATCGCTCACTGGAATTCTATTTCCCACAAATCTTACGATTAATAGCTAAATGAACGATTTTATCAGTCAGTCTACTGCGAATAGTGGAGCCGATGGCGGACGACCAGATATTGACAAGGGGATAATGTCACCACAAATGTAACATCCAGTCACAAGTGACGCTACACTTCAGTTTACTCTACCTTCCGCTGCTAGAGAGGCAAGTCTGAAGACTGTGTTGAAATAGCAACGTAGGCTACTGTGTATTAAAATTGTCGACAGTCAATGGAACGGTATGGATATGAACGGATATAGAGTTCTATAACCACAAAAGCATAACTGGGCGTTTAGCAGCCGTGTCTATATATAGAAGGGCTAAACAAAGACGCTACGTGACGGATCGTTCAACAATAACGATAATCGTCACGTAAAAATTTCTGCTCCGCCAATTCAATCTAAACATAGAACGTTAAAACACTCGTGCGTAAAGCACCCAACCCCGCTTCCTCTCAGGCAACGTAAAGCAATTTCTCATACTATAATAATAATGACACGATTGCTTCCTTCGTTCCATTCTCTATACGTATTACTGCTTGAAAAAAAATCAGACACATCAGTCAAAAACCGAATCAACCTCGAATGGATTACAACTTCAAAAGGAACCGACGGCGATACAAACACGTGCGCTGTTCATGAATATATTCTTTATCACATCACAATAGTCTTACTCAACCGTAAAAGATTTCTCACAGATATTAAGTTCATTGGATTTCAAAAAATGGTTGAGACCAAAACTGAAAAGGCAAACTCAAACAAGAACACTGTACTCGATGGACTTGTGAATATTTCTGAAAAGATCCAGACTATCACCGCCATTCAACTGCCTTCAAGTCCAACTCTACAAAGCACCTACTCAAGAAACATGAACGCCATGACAGCTGTTGTTCCCGATGTCTCACGGACATGTGTATAGCAAGAGTTAGATATAACCACGGCCTACATTTGTCTCTTGGTACTTTTTAGACTCTATCGAGTCTCTAGAGTCTAGACTATAAACCGCTTACTGCAAATTTGGACTTTTAGGCCTAATTTCTGCATTTTTTGGTACTTTTATGTAATTGATATTTGCTCTACCAATTTTCATTTTCTCATGCTGGGATTGTACTCTGCGTGATTGCGCGGCACTTCGCAACATGCTATAGACTCCATCGCGAATGCCTCCTCGCACAGTCAGAAGAATGCGAGCATCCCTACGTGGCCCGTGTGCGGGGATTCAAACGCTTACGCATGGAACGCCAACGTGTTAGGAGGCTCTCACGTGGCCTTGCTAGTGAAATACCCGGCCCATATACATCTTTTCTACATATGGTCCATGCCGTATCGCACTCACGTGGGCCAGTTATGGCCTGAGTATGGCCGTGAATAGCCCAAACACGGGCTCGTGTAAACGGAACAGCGTGCCACAGCCACAGGCCACCATTGCCCGTGCGAAATTGCAACCTCGCGCAATACATGGGCCGTACGTAGATTGGGCGCATTTTGATCCGTACAAAGTCGCATGCCACGCTTTGAAATTGAGAAATAAAATTGGTTGGTAACATGATTGATTACCAATGCGCGGTAGGCGTTGAGATGGGCAATCACAACGTTTCTCACAAAATCGCACCTTTAAACGGTACGTAAACGACACACTCAGAGCCGCAAGTGTATAAGGTAGGCTTACTGTGTACTTAAGTAAGTATAGAGATGGGTTTGAGACCTGGGTGTACGTTGGTTTCGCCCTAAACATCACAGAAACATATAAATTTTGTGAATGCAAGGAATTACTATGATAGGAAATATAATGTAGATATAATGTGCACGCCGGTATGGTTACATTTTAAACATTACAGAAACGTACAATTTATACGAGAACGATGAGCAATATCACGTACAGAATACCATAACGTAACGCACTGGCAACCACTCATATATGAGAATACTGATTTAGGATCTGAAAATACCAAAATTCGCAGAATCATATGTGCGGGGATACACAGTAATCGTCGATTCGGTGAATTTCATTTCACCTGATGAAGGAGCGGAGCTCCGAAAACTTGTGAATGTTTTAATTCTCAATAAACTAAGGCTGGACACTAAATCAGTGGTGATCTTCTATACAATATAATAAGGATAAAGTGATATGTTATATGCATGATTGCGCATGAAGCTTGGCCTGATACAGCTTTAATTCTTCCTCGTGGTCCGCGAGATATTCTCGTATTAGAATACATGGAAATATATACGAAGTTGAAAAGATTAACGCGCAGCTCTACCGCGGTATATCGAATTGCGTACAAGTAAGCTAAGGCGCCGTTATAGTTTATGGGATCATAAAGATTGCTTGTACAGCCGATAAAACGTAGAGGACGTTGAAGGTCGAAGTTTGCATGTTACATACCCTCTGATAAGCAAGGATGGGAAATGTTGAATCCATAAGAGGTGGAGACGCATGTTCACTCCTTGCGAGCGCATGCGTAAATTCAGATACATCGACGAACAACATTTGTGATTTTCTTGCTCAAATGCGGTTGATTTATTACACAGACACGGTAGAAGGAGCTTCCCGACTTCGATGTGAATTCCAATCACGCGCGAAAATTTTCAAATTTGTTCAATTTGCGGCTACTGGCGAGACGGCGAACCGGCGTGAGCGTGACGCACTGCCTGGATAATTTTGCCTCGACACTTTGCCAGCGTTCGGCACACTTTGCCAGCGTTCGGAAGTCTGTAGTGTGGATTCAATTAAACCTCAGTGCAAGCACAGACTTACGACTTTGGTTTGTTAATAGCAGTGCTATAAAATGCCCATGAACAAACAAACTAAACGCCAGGCCTTCAACAGTGTGGTATCGTTACTTATCTTGGCTTCTAAGGGGGCGGCTGACAAAGGCGTCTACAGTCTGTAACAGCCGGTTTGATTTATTCACCGAAAGTTAAAGTTAAAATATTTATCAGTCCACCTTCTGGTCGCGAGAACCCGGGTTCGATTAGCGACAGAATCCAGCTAAACCGGCCTTTAACTTTGGTATCTGTTCCTTTGGTAGTAGTCAGCATCGGTGAAGTGAAGTGACAGTGACCCGAGTCGGGCCGGAAATATCGACATCGGGTATACTGAATAACCATTGACCCATAGCGCAGAGGACTTAAATATTCGACAGCGCCATAAATTCAAACCAGCAGCAACCGCTAAGCTTTAACCACATGGGAAATATATCTGTCAACGAAAAGGCATGCTTCCCAGATATGCTGTATTGTCTGCGACTCATACACGTCGAGACGCTGAATCACTGTCTGAGGGTCGTGTACTGCCGAACAATGACAAAGTACCAGTAAGTGCTTATCAAGAAATTCTTAAACGCCTTGTTCACGAAAAATAAATGTCGAAATTACATGCTTTCAATTGCTATGTCTAGCGTATATGTCCTTGAATTAAATAAGCATATGGAAGCAAGAATGTGAACCAGATAGTTTTGTGGGTATACGTGCGAAACTGTTTGTCTGTGGAACCGAAAATTAACCGCCTAACAAGCAGATAATTAGCAGTTGTTTTGACGGCAACAACAAGATTCACATTAGAAACAGGATTTTGTGAGACGGTTTTGGAAATTTTTTCCAAGGCATAAACCAATCAAAATTTTACGTTCGGTCAACGCATGGTACGCGTCGCGCGCCTACGCAACCATGTCTGAAAAATTTTCGGCCATATTCAGACCATACCAGGGCTAAGAGTGCGAATGGGTATGGGATATGTGTGGCAATTCCATCATACAGGTAGAGGCCTAACTACTGTACATTACCTGCGGGGTATTATAACGTGCGGCGGCCCATGCACGCGTTGACATGAAAATTACACAAGCGAGTAGAGATGAAAGCAAAGTAGATACCCTCGCATTTTTTCCAACAGGAAAGTATCGGCGCGCTGCCATGGCATCAATAGACAATACTATACATGAGACGCCTGGTATCGACCGTCAGACAGGGTTCTGGTCGTCTCGCATTGAACCTAAAATAACTCCCATTAAGGGTGACTGCTATATGCTACTCTCCATGCAATTGTCATCATTGCATCCTTGACAATTAATTTAAGAGTAATCTGTGTGGAAGGTTTCCTTTGCTGCACTGTTCGTCTGTATTGTGAGCTTGCCGTTCTACTGACTTCGTCTTTTTTTGGAATGGATGGCGTTTTTCACCTATCAAGAACATGTACGCCAGGTCGATGCTCATGGTATACGGTGTCAAGACTTGCGGCTTATAGCCCGGATCATTATTACAATCACGGCTCTCCGCACTTCCCCGATACCGACTGCCAAGCAGGGGTGGAACGAATACCAATTTTAAAGTCTTCGATTTGACTCGGTCGGGAATCGAACCCGGAACGTCACGATCAAAAGGCGGACAGTCTAACCCAATCAGCTAACTGAACGGCACTGGCTGCATCTACGTTACTAGGCTCTCTCTGTTTTTATCAATTACTTGGTGCAGTGTTATATCTCTCGGTTCAGTAAAGTCTCACCATGGCCTACTCTAGAATGCCTGTGAGTCATGTTATCGGCTTGACAAAGTAAGGAAACATACACAAAACGTTACAACGTTAAAACACTTACCAACCGGATATAAACTGTCAGAAAACACGCACAAACCTAAATTTTTTAGATAAAATTTGAAACTTTTCGTAATTTTGTACTCCAGTGCCATCCAAGCGTGGCAGATTATCGCAGTCAATAACGGAGATTGAGTATTGGTTAACTTTTGCCTTTTCCGATAGAGCACGGTGGTCGGATGCTACATTTTCATGAACCTGACAGATTCAGGTCTTGAGCGAAGCAATAATTCAATTAAGAAGACAACGATTTTTCATAATGACTGTAGCTACGTTGTGTTGGTAACAACACTTGACATTAGAGGAGTCTAATATCTTATGACGTCATCAAATCAATGTGTCTATCGGATCGACTCTACCCAGATAGTGATCTTTCCGATATTTTCACCAACTAAATTATAGGTCACGATTTTATGGCTGAAATTGGTACAGCAAACAAATTACTAACGTTGGTCTTAATTTCATGTAAAGCGGTCAAGTATTCGCTGAGATATTCAGTTTTAGATGTCCGAGACCACAAAGAAATTCAGTAGGAAATTCTCACTCAAGCGGAACGAGAAAAGTGGCAGATATGATTACAGCTTAATCAGCGATGCAATTTGCGCTCGAGTAAATGGGTATGCCGGTTCGCTCTGTCGTGCTCCTTTTTTGTGTGTTTGTGTGTTAATCGGTTTTGTCAGTTAAATTGAACCAGTAACTAACAGATATTACAAGTAATTTTAGCCGAATCAGCGGCACCTTTTGCGCGGAATACCGAATGATGTAAGCGAAAATGACAAAATTCGACAAAAACATATCCGTATGCTAATTCCACTTCTTCTTAAGTACCAATGTAGTCTAACAAAGGACGAGCACGTGTTTGCCCACCTGGTTAATATTGACATACCCAAGTTTTTACAAAGAAACATATTTTAAAATGCGGCGCGTTGAGAGGAAGACTTCCTCGATATCAATTGTTCTTGTCACGTATCTTGCACGTGGCGCTTCATGGCGTGGATCTTCATGGCGTGGCGCTTCATGTTATTATCTACGCGTGATTGACAGCAACCAGTGTAACTGACGACAGAGACTTGATGTCGGCGGCTTTGATTACAGTTCTACGGAGAAGTGAAATTTGTTAACTGAAAGTCAGTGTCGGGAGCTGTAGAGCAGGGATCGGCAACCTTACGCGGCATGCGAACCGATCTTGAATTTCACGTGTGAGCGTTCGCGCATATGCTGTAATACTTGCGTATTATTATTATCATTTACGGTGACTACAATACGCCATTCGTCGATCAACACCCAATCGCTGATATTGCAGGAACGCAAATTTATAAAACGAAGATTTTCTTTCTTTCTTTGAAGTGGAGAGACCCGCGGACCGGTACCGGACCGTGTACCCCCGGTTGCCGACCACTGCTGTAGAGGGTTGTGGTTGTTATAGTGATCCAGGGTGGAAAGCGGAACTATCGACACGCGTACCAAACATTGACCTGACGTACATGACCTATATACGTGACCAATAGGCCCCGTCCGAAACCAAAAGTTGATTGCGCGCCTACTCACAAGCTCACAACGTGACACTCAGTACTCGACTCATACATCTGCGCTCATGACAAGGCAGTGATATGCCTGCAACGTGACCAATTATCGCTCAAAAACGTTCGAGTCGGATCCTAAATAGTTATGTAAGCGACTTGGCATCTCTCGTTATAATCCATTAGGTGATCATTATATAACTTTTAAGTGGAAAGCCATTTTCAGCTCAGACAAATCTCGAAAACCGCAGTCGACCAAAACAAGATTTTAAACAGTTTTGCAGAAGGAGCAGAAAAACTACAGGGTTTTAAAGCCTGGAGCACCGCCAAAATTCTTACTGCTCCAAAGCTCTGCTTTAGAGAGTGGGGTGAGATGAATATAATCAAAATACGAAACCAGCTAGCCCTATAATAATAAGGAATATACGTTTGTATCGACCCTTTGTGGATTTTTGAGGGTCGGATGGAAGCGTGATTCCAGTATTTTAGGCATCAGATGTAGGCCTAGATATTTAAGCGTACAATCGATAAGAAACGTGAATATCAGATAGGTTTTGAAGGTTATTCGCAAGTCTGCAATTTGGCTGAGAATTGAAGCAGTTACATGTCGGCTTTTGTTGCAAACTTGTCAAGATTTTACTCTAAACATATTGCGTCACTTCTAATTTGAAAATCGACATTGTTACGATTCAATTTTGAAGTAGACGTCATCAAGTTCCAAGTGCGGAATTAGAATAATGTCGGTAGTTTCGTGACCCGTGACTCGCGACAGAGACAATCAAATACGACATCAAAGATTCTACTTTTTAGGACAAAATTGTCTTAGGAACATCAGAGAAGAGATCCAAATCATCTAGTAACCTTGATAGACTTCCAGAATTTTAGCCACTTCTAACGGTGACCTACACTCTCTTGAACAGAGAGACTAGTTCTAAGCATTTAACGCTGTTTAGAATAACACCAAATTGGGCTGTCAGAATCAGCATACACTTCAGACGGTTTCTTTCTAATATTCTTTTTAACAGAGAGAACATTTACAGTACTGCTGTTTGAAGTAACTCAAAGCAGTTGATGCTACACCATTGAACTAACAACGCTATCGACCCGTATAATTATGGTTCAAACGAACCCAAAGCGGTAACGTTGACGTTTCCAAAGCGACAAAACGTTGAGGGTTCAATATATGTCAAGGAAACCATATCAAACGAGGTGGAATTACGTTGTAAAAAATCCTTTTGAGGGAGCTGTAATGTGTATAAAGGTAAAGGATGTTAAAAAAGATCACAAACATCGACATGTCAAAGGATTTTTTTAAAAGTCCTAATAAACCAGTTGTAACAGGATTGAAACTGTAGCAATAGCTTAGCACGCGCCGTCTTTCGTGAAAATTAAAAGAAAATTTCAAACGCGAAAGTAACCATCAATTAGAACGCCTAACATAATATAGGAAGCGGTCAAATCAAACATATTGCGAGATTTTTGACTCACGATTTACGAGCTTTCAATTATACTGCGGTGATCTTTTTGCTACTAAAACGTTGTTTAAACTATACCGAATGAAACGAACGATACTTTTTACAAGCTACTGGCAATAACAAAACACACGTTAAAGCAGGTGTTTTTAACCGTGAGTAAATTTACCTTTTGTAAGTATTATTTCAGCTAATTTCCAAAATATTGAACATATACTCACTCGATTACCAAAAAAAGATAAAATGAGCTAAGAAAATATTTACACAGTCATACGTCTCCATTTCACCTATGATGTAGGGGCAGTGCTGTGAAAGCTTGTGAACGTGTTTCCAAATATCGTATAGGCCTACGCCTACTGAGGCTCGACGTTAAATTTGTAGTGACACTATATTGTTGTCATTATAATTTATTTTTCGCCCAACCTGACATTTCCAGCTGATTTGGGCTCTAAGCGTCTACAAAATAAGTTCCATTTCAGACCGCGTTTAAACTAGCGAAACGAGTGAGACGTTGGCGGTAAAAATAAGTTCCGTGCCTGGTACTGATGCAAACAGCTGAAGTGGACAACGTTATTTACAGTATGTGTAAAATTTACACAGGACGCGATGCTACTTCACGCCTTCATATTTGCCAATTCGCTCACCTTCCGACACTTCACTAGAGACTAGGTGAGAATAGATGTGTACTAAATCATCTTCATAATTGATGCCGCCCTGCAGCTGGTCAGTAACAAACACTTCATCGATATCTACACGGTCTTACTTGCAAAGGTCATTGAAATACTTTTACGATTTAACGCATTACCACAACACACAACACAGAGCTCCGAAGGCTTGCGTGACGTTAAATCTGGGATAACAATTTCTTACGATATTCTATTGACCGTCCGTCATTAGCTTTACTACATTTACTGATATCACTGGCACATCAGATCAAGAGCTGCTGTTATTTGTATTCACTACTGCGATGGCGTCTCTGCTCCGTATCTTGTTACTAGCTTGTTGCCACTGTAATTAGAATATCACGGTATTGGCTATAACTATGATCTCACACCTCTCTTAAACACACATCGCATTTTCGCTGCATCATCCAGCAATGGGTGGAGCACACATAGCCAAAGGTAATATCACAATGCAGGCGACGTAAGGTAATATATTCTAATCTATTAGCTACCCATGTAAAGGCTTGTTAAAATTTTCATGTCGTAAACTTGCAACCTATTGCCTATTGAGATCAGTTCTGTACCGATACCAGTAACCACAGGTACACCTCACCTGCGTATAGACGATAGTAGGCTATTAGTATCAGTTAAATGTAGAATTTACGCATTTGCTAGCTCAATATACATTTACTGTCATTAAAACAGCATAACAACAACAAACAACCACATTCTGCTGAACAACACACTTATTGCGTGGTCTTTCTGACTGACCTCTAAATGAGCTCGTTTCTTGGTTCACAGTGTAATCATTCCTACGCGTGCTGAGTCGATTCCCAAGAACACGGGGTAGTTATCATTGCCAATCCGTGGGAATCAATTGCCGTCGCACATTGACGACACGAGAACTCATTACGGACATTACAGTATAATAATTCCCGAGTAGACCGTCACAAAACTTTCCTCCTCAGTTCAATACGGACGTTCTTTGAAGACTGGTATTACTGTACTGAGGCATATGACGTCACATTTCATTAGCTTTCCGCTTAAAATCGCCAGGAAAATTTCTATTGCGCAAGCGATTGAAGTCAGCCAAACAAACGTCTTCAAGATGAAGATTCAATTATTGCGAATTCGGACATATTCTGATCGGGACCCTGATCTGTATTTTGGTCATTTTTGTTAGTCGCTAACGATACCGTTGAATAATCACTCCAAACGACATGTAAACCTACCTACTTATGTCATGTACGCCACGCCAATGCTTGTAGTACGAGAGTCGATATCTCAGCTTACAGTCCAGACAACTATCACGACTCGATACAGATTGTCAAGTGTATAGGAGATAGGGACCATTTTTAAAGTCTTAAGTTCAACTCGGTCGGGAATCGAGCCCGGGACACGGGACCTACTCGGGTCACACGAGCCGATATCGACTGCCAATCAGAGAACAGATACTAATTTACAGTCTTTGGCTCGACTCGGTCGGTAATCAAACCCGGACACGAGACCTCTCGGTCAGAAGGAAGGCAGTCAATCTACTCATGGAGCCGATACCAAATGCCAAGGAGAGAAGAAACAATTAAGAACGAATGTATCCATTAAGCCGCGACCACGATTCGTCTTTTCACCTCAAGTACTTCAAATATGCCACGCGCTCTCATAAATCCAATCTTCAAAGGCGGCATCGTAAACACAACAGCTGCTTATAAAGTAAAACAATAACTCCATAATTATTCTAATACGTTTAACTCACCAAACAGGTAAGGTGCATTTGTTTGTAGCAGGAAGCAGATCACAAACACTAAACCTCGCGGGTCAAACTCTGGGCAAGGTGTTCTAAAATATCTTGACTAACGACGGTGATAATGCAGCAAGAAATGCAATACGCGAACACTGGACTCGGTTGCTGATACTGTCAGCCTCTGGTCAGTCAGGGATGCCGTTAAACCTCGCGGGTCAAACACTGGGGAACCGGTTCTAAATTATACTAGCCACGGCGCGATATTGATCATACTGCAAGACATTTCCATCAATGCGAACGCAATCTCAGCAAAGTCATCGCAGTCTAGGACGAAATCCACCCTCCCATACTTCCATCCGTGACGTATACACCAATAGCCAAATCGGCCATATATCCTGCTTTTGCGGATCTTCGCAAAATCCTACGCGAACGTAACCTGAAGCATTCGAGAACTTGGATAAAATCCTTTCTCCTGGTTCTATCCATGACGCTACAGCCATAGCAAAATCGGCCATTGCTCTTATGCAGATTCTCCAGAAGAATCTGCTCAATTCTGACGTGTATTGGTCTATAAACGGTGTGACTATCAGCTTAGAAGCAGCGGCATGCTATGAATCAATATCTGTCTTCACGCCTATACGTAGAGATAGAGGCTATATAATAATGTACTGGAATCGAGAACAACGCGATGATAGTTAATCATATGGCCTTTGTAATTAATCAACCCTCATACCATTGCACGCGTAGACGAGGCGTATTGACAAGTGCTGGCGAGAACCAGTTTGCATACACGCATAGCAGGGGTCACACGCAGGTCACGTATGCATTGTAAACGTTCACGAGACTTATGGAATTTGCTACCACGCATTGACAGGAACTTCAATATGCATGCGCACGGCCTACACGTTGGTACACGCCTCTATTGATAGTGTTCACGTCTTGTACACAAAGCAGTGTGCACGATAGATGTGTGTGCTCAAAGTTAATGTACCTACCTGCTAATAAACACTCCCGATTGCGATAAAATCTGTGTCAAACACCTGTGTTGCATATTTTACATATTTTGCAGTGTCAAAATTCTGGTTCAACGCTTGTCAATATAAGGATCGGGTTCATATTGAGCCGAGGTTGCGCTTCTTATCGACACATAAGAAAATTGAAGAATATCGTAGAGCCGATGGCGGACGAGCAATTTCAATAGATATCGTAAAGAAGATCACCACAGATTTAACGTCCAATCCTGGTAAAACATCCACAACCTTTTGGAGTGCAGCTCCGCAGATTCAATCGCCTAGGAAAATACCAAACGAGTCCTGTGGGCACCTAGACAAGTAGCTTATTGGGCTGTCTTGTCCATAGATCTTGCAATGCGCAGACCCTATTAGAATACCGGTTCAAAGCACGCCAGGGGTTCAAGCAAGTGTCAAACAATGACAAAGCATAAAAGGAAGTGATGTCATGAAATGGAAGCGCTGCATTCGTTACCGTTAAAAATCATCGTTATGACCAGGAAAATGCGCTTCCAACACGCTGTCACATCTAATTAATCACGAGCCGCCTCGATTCGCAAAATAGCCGACGATGTCGTCGCATAGGTCTACCCTTCGGAAACGGTAATGCACGGTTCATCGCAAATCGATCATGCGTGACGCGAGACATCCACAGAATCCCCTGTGGTTTCGGAGATAATCAATCACGCATTTCCGAAGTTGCCGAATGTAGGCAGCGGGACAAAATAAGAATGGATCAGCCATAATCTAGAGTAGGTCAGCCTGACGGGTGACAAAGCTATCGGTAGTATATAGACTACCAAAGAATAAAGGCCTGTTCACATTCACTGTAAACCTTAGCGAGCGTAACGCTTCGAACAAAAGGGGAAAACTGCGGTTTAGGGTGATTTATAATTTTAAGTAATCGCGCAGCAGTGGGGATTTGCGCTATAACGTCAGAACTTTGACGCTCATCGAGTGCAACAAAAGATTTATGGTCAGTGTGAACAAGGCTTAATGGCCTCAACATTGCATGCTTACTTGATAAGGATATACAATTTATTTAAGCTCTCAAAACTCAACCACTGTGATCATCTGTACACCGATGGAGCACTTCGCCAAGAATTGCCATTTCGAAACTGTCTTCCGCATCATTCACAAACCTCTATATCTCAAAAGGCTGGTAACGTTTCAGATTGATGGTACAATGTTTATTCATACTAACCCCCCAAGCTTATCGATACATCAGCATAACTTTGACGTCAAAATGCTAAAAGCCTTCACCTGTACCCACAAACAGCACGGCGTAACCTCAATTCATCATTGGGAAAGGACTCAAAACAGGCAATATTGTTTTAGAGCGATATAAGCAATGAACAACGTATTTACAATTTTATAACTACACAGCTATGAAACTGACTTAGCTCGCTTATATGTTTAAACTCTGTACCATCAAGAAGCTTTTCATATACAACTACATTCTCGTCTACATATAATCGCCTTACAAGCACCACATGACATATTTCAATCTCCGGTATCGGGGGAGTGGTGAGGGTTGAGATTGTGTCAATGACGTCGACCACACCCCAAACCGGTAAGTATCATTATCCATCATTTGAAAACGTAGCAGAACAGTTACCCTCTGTCTGTCCAAAAACACTCTGCATTATAGACAACAAATTTAAACTTGCGCAATTTCGCCGTCCTACTAAAATACGTACCAACACTGTGCGGTCTTTCACGAAGGGAATGCCGAGTGTTGACGTCGAGTCGTAGACCATACATGCATACGTATACATACTGTAAGCACCATTGACCTCTAACAACCCTAGTCCATGCCTAGTCTTACAGACACTACGACATAGGCCTGTATACAGGAGCTCAGTTCAAGCCATCGTCAACGTTTTTGACAAACCGAACTGACAAACATATATCGACGGTTGAAAACCGGAGTGTGCTATGTCACAATTTGCTAATCTGAGAAAAGCATGAAAAACGAAATTTTTTTGTCGTTTTTTCCAATAGATCCAAAACTCTAGATACCTTTGTCTGGATAATGCCGTGTATCATGCATGCATAATAGAGGTACAATATAGTATGTATCACTTGGCTCAGCAAGCTTTCCTTATATTATTTTTACCACAAAAAATGGACATAGGACTGTTTGGTTTTTATTTTTTGCTAGGAGCAAAATATGAAAACGGACATAGCTCAAATGTTTGCAATGTAAAGCAGTGATTTCGATTGTTGAAAGGTCTCATTTGACTAATATTACAACGAAATATTTTCAATAAAGAATTTTTAATGAAGTCTAAACTCCCTGGGGTAAATGTGAACATGAAACACCCAACATTTAACCAGGCGAAACAATCATTAACACTAAACGGTAATATCAAAGCCTTCACTGACATGGCTCTGGGTTGCTAGGCACTACTTGGCCATGAAACAAGTCCAACTTGGACTGCTCCTAGTTTTCTGAGTAGCTTTGTAGAAAAGCCTATGAGAAAAAGCAATTCCTAAATCACCACCTTCCTTAGATAAGTGGTCTAACGTCCAACAGAACGGACATAGACCGTTGCAACATGGCAAACCAAAGGGGTCTATGTCCACACGTTTGGACATAGAACAGTTTGAATTTCAAATAGTTGTAAAAGTTGCTGAAATATCAAAAGTCAAAATCTGATTCTGTGGGTGTAGGGAGCTCCAACCCGGCTAAAAAAATGGGGCTATGTCCATACATCGTGAATCATGCAAAAAGTGAAAATTGCAAAAAGTGGACATAGCACACTTTGGTTTTCGACTGTCGATATAGTCTACAGTACACAAATTCATATGCTTAGAATAACACAAAAGAGTAAATATATCAACACAGTGTTATACAAAGCATAGCAATTCGTAATCATAGACAAAAAGGTGGACAACTACATGAGATATCTTGCATCTAATCTTTGTAATCACTCTCATACAGCGAGACAAAGACTGCTGGGATATGGAATAACAAAACAAAAGGCTTAATTCATATAAGGTTGTAGTTCGGACCACTCGAGAATTACGAATAAAGAATTCGATCGCTATGCGAGCTCCGGAAAAACACTAAGTCATCGGATCATCAACTCTATTTTCGTTTAGTTGGCTAAATTATGTCTACGAAGGCGTGAAAAGGCCTTATTTCGTGGCAAACTCCAATAGCCAGGCATTTACTATAGCTCCAGGCCTAAAGATAGATGATTAGAATCATTTTTGTCGAGTAGTGACGCTTTGGCTTAACCTTCCTGTCGTAAATTGCAATCTTATAAAACATCTGATTAAAGAGCCGAGCTACGAAAGCTTTTATATGTTATAATTATCAATAAACCAAGGCTGGACGTTAGATCTGTGGTGAATCTTAGTTACGATATCTATAGATCGTCGGCTTCACTATATTCTTTGATATATCCTAAAGACGATTCACCACTAATGTTATAGTTCTCAGTAAATCAAGGCTGGGCGCTAAATCTGTGGTCGTCCGGTCGTCCGCCATCGGCTGGACGTTGGATCTGCGGGGAATCTTCTTAACGAATGTTTAATGGCGATTATTCGTGATAGTACACACTAGGGAGGTCTCTCTGTATGTTGAAACCCCGGTTGGCTCAGAGACGTTATGATGCCCGAACAAGTGGCGACGAAGTTTACAAAAGAATGCCGTCCGTAGTGGAGCCGATGGCGGACAGTTACAGATATACAGAGCACGAAACTAACACTTTGGTAGGTAA
Organism: Botrylloides violaceus; assembly: GCA_030412335.1. Classification (NCBI taxonomy): domain Eukaryota; kingdom Metazoa; phylum Chordata; class Ascidiacea; order Stolidobranchia; family Styelidae; genus Botrylloides; species Botrylloides violaceus. The sequence continues at coordinate 625,537 of JASFYC010000494.1, read as the reverse complement.
AGGAGAAACAACAATTGCAGAAGAATTCTACATACAGCTGCAAGCATTTAGTGTTTCATTTAAAGTCGGAACATAAGTCAGTAAATAATTCTCGCATTAGCATGAGTAATATGATATGTAATTAGGGTTCTGTCTCGCTGCTGATGCCAAGTACCGATCCATTATAAGAACGGATATGTTCACAAACAGACTGATAGAAACTTCGTGGCTTAGGAATGTCTAACGGTTTAGTTCTGCAATAAATTTGATTGATGCGTTTCATGTAAGACAAGAATATTTAGAAACACCGGGATTGTTCACTCGGCCTTTGTAGTAGGATTACTCTCTACGTATCCTTGCGCGAAAGACTGATTGCTTTGCCTGTTGCTACGCGTAGGCTATCGTTGAGTCATTTACATTCATTGTACAATGGTTTGATCATTTCTCAAGGGGAGAGCGAAAAGTACAATTAGAACTCTACTGCACTTTGCAAAAAAACGACGCGAAATTTGAATTAATGCGTAGCGCATTGCACTGCGTTTTTGACTATTTTAACTGGCGTTTGTACCCAGTAATTTTTTTCATTGTGGAAGATCTGGAAGGCCGTGAATTTAGTAGGCCATGTCGTGAGGTCCCGGATTCTATTCCCTATCGAGTCAAACTATAAAGAAGACTTTAAAATTGGTGCGACATGCGGATTCACAGTAACAGATCTCACGCTGTTTACTCAAAGCCAAGCAGCCTTGTGCATGTATGGAGTGTTTAGAACAAAGTTTCACCAAATGAGAGGTTTTGAAGAAATGTAAGCCAGTAGGATTTGAGGGCGCCATACGCAGTCGAAAATCATTCGCGGCTTACTCAATGCGAATTATAGACAACACCTCAATGAAGTGAATTGATTCCTTACCACAACGATTCGTTAAAGCGATAAGATTGAAGTATTAAAACTCAGTAGCAGTAATCACGTCGTGCAAATCCCACAACGTGAATCTCTTGTGGTCCAATCAAAACCCTTTGCAAAGATACACCTGCGTGACCTTAAGCGAGTTGATGTCTTTTGACAAATTTTTGAAAGAATCAAAAATTTCAAAGTGCTGTAATTCATTCAATATGCGACGATTTTCTACGAAAATCGACTGAAGTTGACTCTCTACGTAGCAAGGAAGAAAATTATTCTAATTTCAATTCATTCAGCTTCCTGCCTGTCGATTACATAACGATTATATAACAAGTAATTGCATTCACCTTCACCAATAATACTTTACTCCGCACGCAAGCAAGTCAATTTACCAGTATTACTAAAAGCCTTAAGCACTCCCATCAAACGCCTTCCATTTAAACAAATATTAATAAATATTATAAGTCACCACAGATTTAACGTCCAGCCGAGTTTATTGGAATATAATTCACAAGCTTTCGGAGCTCCGCTCCTTCATCAGGTTATTGGATTGGACGTTTAAGTATGTGGTGACTTACTAAATCTATTACTATTTGGATCGGCCACCATCGGCTCCATTATTTTGCAAAAGTGATGTATCTATTAGTTAGCTTAATTATAATCTGAATGCAGCCTTGGTTAAATGTAGAGTCTAGAGTCTAGACTGTACAAAAATACTTTAAAACGCCATGCAGAGGCCCTCAAACGTACATAGGATCTCTATAAGGGGCTTGGTCTCGCTTCATTTACCACGGCGCAGTGCTCAAGTTCGTCGGCGATTTCGCACGAAGTAATGCATCGTCGAGTCAGAGTCAAGGGACGAGTCTGTATGATACTTCATAAAAATGCGAAACTCATCATTACAGTCATTGCGTCACATCTATGAAATTTTAGCATGACTGGTGTACTCCTTGCATTCGGCCGCAAGCGGACCAACTCAGCAAAAGGTACAATATTCAATCGGCTAATTACGATTATCGCACATAACCTTTGCCCTAAAGGACTAAAACAACATACGGTCTAAGCCCGAAAGCCCTTAAGTATTAGGTAGCTTGGCTAGACTAGATAATCTTCTGGGTACGTCATTCTGGCTTGCAGTAATCTTTGATAATTGCAAATCGCATGTTCGCGCCGAGAAACATTCGAGAGAACATTAGTGTGAAGAAAAAGGGACGAAACGAGAGAAAATATTGACAGCTGATGGTGATTAGCAACATTCAACGGCCTAATTATAAAATCACGGTCATAGAAAACCTGATGAAGATCCAATTTGCCGGAAGCAAAAAAACATGTATGCAGATCTTAGGATTAGATGAATGAATCATTAACGACCAACTGAAATACATAGAAGAGAGCGAGAGAAAGAGAGAGAATGAGAGAAAGAAATAGAACGAGAGAGTGAAAGAGAGAGATAGAAAGAAAGTGTGTTAGAGAGAAAAAGAGCGAAGGAGAAAGAACGAGAGAGAGAGAGAGAGAGAGATCGTCACACACTTTACCATCATTCGGTCATGTTCTGTGCGGCCACCTCGGATCGAACTATGTTCCTGCGCTTTTTAAGTCGGAAGCCTTTCATGTGACATCTCTCGCGGTTTCAACGGAATTGGGTCCGGCTATAGGCGTGGATGTGGTATATCCAGCTTTTACACTACACGCCCGCAGACCGCAAAACGCACAATATGACAAAAAAACGGTCCACAGTTGCAATATAGGTCTATCTATCAACTCTGGTTGATAACGTGTAGAACAGAAGTTATTCTTAAATCTGCCATGAATATATTTCGCACAGACTTGCATAATCACTTGTTTTGGTTACGGCATTACTTCATGAAGCTTAGCCGGTGATATATCGGTTTGGTATTCTGCGATTGGCGGTTGAAAATATGTTTACTTCAAGATACAACAACAAGAACGGAGCCTCGAGATGGTTGATTGACTTGTTGTGGCGAAATAAAGCATTCCTTGTCAATCGTAAAGACGAACGACGGGAATAGACTCTTTCTCACACGGCAAATTCGTGGGATCGGGGCTACTTTGAGCTGTGTGGATGCATTAACTTTTCCAAGCATTTGTATTGTTGGTGTTTTTCAATATATCGCGGTATCAATTACGTGGGTATCGTCAGGTCAATGCTTATCACGCGTGTCGATACTTTTAGTTTATAGCCCGGATCACTATTACAACCGCAACCGTACAAACTCCCTCGATATAGATTGACCAAGCATAGGAAATCATTCTAACACTAGTGGAGCCGACGACGGTTCACAAAATTCACAAAATATACAGTACAATAAAGGAGGTGGTGCGTTACATTCGTGGCGTCTACTTCTTATTATACATCACTGTAAGGAAATTCTCAATTTGGGTAGAGGCGATTGTGAAAATGGCGGTGTTGTTTGTATTCCATGTCTATAGTCACGTAACTCTGGTTAAGAAATTAGTCAGAAACCGCTATGAAGTGTTTTTCTCTGGTTTACGTTGCGGGACGATGAACTGATGAAAGGAATTTCAGATAAAAATTTATATAAGCCTTCATCATCGATCAAGCAGACTGCGTAGATATCGAAAAATTGAATTTTTTATAATATAGACGTTCGCTTTTGCAATAGTCCTGTGATTTTATGGACTGGAATTAAGCTGCTATGCTTACAGTTGCTTAATGAGAGAGCCCAGAGGCAATGTCCATGTGTTCCTTATGGAGATCAATGACCATACCAGTGAACATTTCTCTAAAACCAAAGGAGCCAGCCCAAAGTCAATTTTTCGATAGACCTTGGATTAAGGAGCTGGTGTGTGTTTTCGTATTCCGTTGGTTAATTATTTGGTTTAAATCCTGCATTCTGTGGTGTTATCAATTTATCATATAATTATTTCCTTGCGTGACGTATTGATTTATCTCCATTACTCCATGTACTTGGAATTGATTGATTGATTGATTGATTGATTCAAGAACGTCTCTATATTACTCGCTTTCGCCTGCTAACCCAGCAGTCAGAAGAATGCGAGCGTCCTCACGTGGCCCGTGTCTGGGGTTGCCAAGGCTTGTGCATGGAATGCCACGCGTTATGAGGCCCACACATAGGCCATGTACATTTTTTCTACAGATGGCCCATACCGTAACGCACTCACGTGGGCCAGTTATGGCATGAGTAGGGCCGTAAATGGCCCGAACACGGTCACGTGTACACGCGTCACTGTTGGGTTTGCATGCCTTTAAACACACACGGGCCACCAATGGCCATGTGAAAATGCAGCCACGCTCCATACGTGGGCCGTACGTCGATTTCTGATTGGGAAGGTACTGGAAATTCACACGGTATATACCGGTGGTCATTGGCGCTATGTTCTTTGCAGGGAGGACGTGTCACAACACGTCCCTGTGTTGTACCGTTAGTTTTAGAAGCCAAGTACAGAAATCATAACAAAAACATGAAGCATCATTTTCACACGGTAAAAATTATGACATTACATATCATGAACATCATGATCTGGTCAGTTACTGGCAGTTTTATGCGATTTTATGACGAAGAAATAATATCGACAAAAAGCGCAGACCATGTCATCCATTCCTGTACAGTGTACAGGTCACCCGATGGAGTGACTGTTCTGAAACACTTGGAGGAAGCCACCAAACAACGGCTGATGTCTGGCTACCCGAAGATATAAAACAATACCAAACGAAAAAAGATGGACAGAACAGAGAATGTCGGCACAGATTTAACGCACAATATAATAGAAATGTGCGTCGTCTGCGTTCAAGTTAGAGAAAAGAATCAAAAGGTGACATTTTTAGTGAGCATGGACCACGATCACAACCCCCCCTCCCCCCACACACACACCCCCGACTGCGAAGCAGAGGGTAACGGATAATTATGAAGTTTGGTTTGACTCGGCCGGGAATCAAACACGGCACCTTCTCTCCTAAGCAGAAGGCAGACAAATACAATATCTCCATTGTCGTTTTTCAGCCTGCGCTTGTAATAGTTTGCTAGGCAACCATTTGACATATCAGTACTTCATGTGAATCGATACAAATAAAATACATCATATATTTACACAAAAAATTGTCAAAATCGTATCCTCTTAAAATATTATGTGTCATCCCATTAAAGTCTTAACATAAGATAATACAGGTATAATAATAAAGGCGTATGCCGGTAGACCATTTCAATAGCCATGAGTAATCAAATAAATTTAGATGGAGTACTTCAAAGGCTTACCTAACCCGGTGAGGTAAACGCTAGCACAAAAGAATTACCAAAAGAACTCAAATGGTCTAAATTTGAGACATTATCTTGGTAATGAGCTCAGTATTGTTTACGTTATGAACTATAAACATGAAAAAGGTTGATCCTGCCCCGGAAATTTCGTAACGTGAAATCAAACAGAAATACAGATCAAGTAAAACGGTGATGGCGGAAAGCATTCAGACCCTGTTCTTGATGGATCCTCCAAGCTACCGACGATTATAAAATTGGTATCCGTTCCTTCTCGTCTTAACCAGTTACCTTCGCTGCATCCTAGACTTTCCTGTTCCATGAGAGTATTAAACTATATCCTTCTACATGGTATAGGTTCACATTAACTAAGACTGGTATTGGATTCTGGACTTTAGCTAAAGGAAATAATTATACAGCAGTAAATGGTGCATTCAAAGCTTGGGCCCGTAATTGGCCTTTAGTAAAGTAAATATTTAAAGGTTCCGGTCGGATTGAAAAGCCTAGCTAGGGGGCCAAAGGTCAGTAATGGTGAGCTATTATTACTGGCTTACACTGACGGATTACAGAATTTTCTAAAGCAAAGTAGCGAAACCCTATTCTCTACACTGACTTGAAGAAAGAATTAAAGTAGTTGCTGTCAAATGGTTGGAATAATAGTGGAGCCGATGCCGGATGATCCATTCATTCAGTTATAGATAGAATAGGCCACAGATGTAGCGTCCAGTCCTATTTATTGTAATTTATTTCACAAGCTTTCAGAGTCTCTATATTCCTTCACCTGATGAAGTCGGATTTCATCTGACGACGGAGCGGAGCTCCGAAAGCTTGTGAATTATTTTCCAATAAACTGCACTGGACGCAAAATCTGTGGTGACGTATTCTATCTATTACTAGTGGAAAGGTTGCATTACGTATCGCGCTTTGTACTCAAGTGAAATGTGCGCGTAATTCTGTAATCAGCTGTAATCAGTGAATTGCACTTAAAATTTGACCAACTGGGGAAACAGAAATCGGAACTCGTGTGTGTTCTTGTGCTTTGCAGTGTAAATTAGCTCATCAATGCTTTAGCAATGCGTTTATATCTAATATGGCCAATCACTACCAGTCGACCAAACTGAGTATAATGGAACTCGTGTGTGTTCTTTTTCAAACCCATTCAACTCTACTTATTTCTGTGGATTATCATTGAGCTGAGTAACCGATTGTATACGTCACAGTCGGATTATCCAATACTGAGGCATTCGTAACAATGCACCCTATATTTTAAAAATTCAAGCACGCCAATTAAATTGGAATTAAGCCGCAAGCAAACGAAGCTAATAATAATCCTCTACCGCATTCCGCAGTACGCCATTAGACTGGACAAAATTGCCACATATACAAAGGGACACCCTTGATATCTTATAGATGGCATTTTATATAGAAGCGTAAGGTATGCTTGGAAGCTTCAATTTCAAAAATTGACTCAACTGTTCAGTTTTTCATAAAATCGATGACGTCAACTCGTTGCGTGTTTGACCCTTTGGTAGTACGATGACATCGGTAGCGTATGCGCCAGATGTATATGAAATGACAGACGACAGGAAATGCACGGAATGACAGGAACGTTTCGATCAGATGTTAAAAATTAACTCAATTCTCCTGTTTTTCCGAAGAAAATCGATGACGTCAATTTGATCTGTGTTTGGCTCATTGCTTGTACGATGACACGGGTAACGTAGCGCCGGACGACATACAGAAACGTATAAAAGAATGGCTGAAACGTTTCGATCATAAGTCAAAAATATATTTAGACCAGACGTGAGAAATTGACTCAATATACATATCGCCTGTTTTCACAAACATAATCGTTGACGCGATCCTGCTAGCGCCAAATCGCAGAACAAGCAAGTGTGAGAAAATTTTTGTCGTTAAATGTGTTGATGGACAATATTCATTTGCAGATCCTATGTCTGGCTCTTGTGACATTGTGGATGCGATAAAACCTTCAACACTGTATTGTAGGTATGTTTATATACGTACAGACCGGAGACAGTCTGTGACAGTTACGATATAAATATGATACGGGGAAGTGATGCTGGCGCGACAGGTTTGATGAAGCGTATGTGTTTTATATTAGCCTTGTGTGCGGTTTTGCACAATTTTATTTTCCAGCGTGCTGCTATATGGCTGCCCTGATGTCTAGCCCCAAGAAAGCTATGCGAAAGAAGATCATTACAGCCGTACCTAACATAAAACGAACCAATAGAATAGATTAAAGTCACCACAAATATTAAGTCTGGCATCAGTTTAGCTAGAACCCTCACAAGCTTTCGTATAGTTCCGATCCTTCAGAAGGAAGAATATATTTTTAGCTAATTACTGTTGGTATGTGACAAACGCTTCTTCTCACTCTCTATCTGTCTCTTTCTTTTCCTCTCTCTCTCTTTCTGCTTCAAGGTAACTATTAAAGTATTAAGCAAGGAACATCGGGTTGAAAAGACCGCTCTCTTTCTCTATCTCTGTCACGTCTTCAGCGTCAGTAAGTAAGGAACGCCGGGTTGTAAAAGCTCAAGCTATAGACTACTTAACCTGTCCCTTCTGGTCAGATTAGCCAAGGTAATACAAAATTTTAATCCCTATATTTAGTTACGCGAGATGACCCTGATACGTCAAGCATTTTGTCAAAAACGCAGCCTGTAAAATTGACATAATAAATAAACGTTTTAAACATTACACAACCATCGGAAGACATTTACAGAAGAAATGCAAAATATGTTCACGCAAATGTTGTCGTAACATTTAACAAGCTGGTTAAGAAGATCATACAAATGTGTACAATGTTATTTAGTGCTCATCAGGCCACCCACGATTGTGAATCTGATGTTATTACTACTCAGTAAATATTGGCTAGGAATATAAAGTAGAATTAGTTAAATGATGCAGATGGCGTAATCATAAGCCTCTCAAAGCACTTGAATGAACCTTTTTGAAGAATGCTAACTAGTAATCTTGAAAGTGTGAGGTCAGTGGACGTTGTAACCAGGCTATGTGTGTGGGAATGTGTCTGAATGCGTCAGTATGTGTGTGTGTATTTTTGCTGTGCCAAACTGCTTAGTGTGTGTGCGTGAAGACCATGAAAATTCGCAATCTGTCATTTGTGTCCGTATGCGTGTGTCTGCGTCGGTCTGTGTTTGCTTTGTGCGCATGTGCGCGTGAAGCCTGTGAAAATTGCAATCATGTTTTTCTCGTTCGGCAATGTTGTGTCTCAGCGTGGCCCAGTGCTTAGTTGGGCGAGTGGTTTGGCTGACCACCTCCTGATTTGAAGGTCCACGGGTTCCGTTCCATTCCCGATCGAGTCAAACCAGTATCGCTTCGCAATCAGTATCGGCAGTGATACGGACTATGAATAGGAAGCATCGATACGCGTAATATGCAAGAATTGACCTGGGGCGCAAGACCTAAGTAGATGAAAACGCCACAAATTCAAAACAACAACAGTTAGTAGGAGGTCACCAAGAATCCCCTCATGTATATGCCGGAGATTTTCACTATCCAATAAAGAAGTCTAGCGACACCTTGCGGATTTAAAAATTGCAAGGCTCATGACACGCCGCACACGTCGTGCACGTAAACAAACTTTTTACGTGCCGACCTTTCAAAGGGCGAAGATTAAATTCAAAAACTGAATCATCATACACGTCAACTTATATCAGTAGAATCGGGCAATATACGCCACAAGTGTTGAGAAAATTCTGCGTGAAAACAAACTATCCTACGTCACATTTCCGGTGATCAAAAAGGCAATGATATTTCCTCGATTGTTCAAATTTATTGGGAGGAATCTCACGCATCGCGCACGCTTTCCCACGCTATTTTGAAACCGATTCTAATTTAGCATATGTTTTTATTGAAATCGCAGGTCAAGCTATGATTAAATGCCTGGGTTTAGAACCGGATATTGGGTTGGAGAATAGGCGCAAGTAGCTTTTTTTTAAGCATATCACTGAGAAAATAACACGGCGGGTTGCATATTTGCGGTCACGCTGTCATTTGTCACACGGTACCTTATTTTTAATTGGTGGCTGTCGCCTGGTTGAGACCATGGATTTCTTTTCGCTTTTTAGAAATCCCTCGTCGGGACCACCGCAGCCGCAAATCTTGTGAGTCTTATGAGATTGGCCCCTAGCGAGGCTAAATCTAATTTTGAGGCTACATGCTGACACTCCCTACGTCCTGTCCTATCTATCATGACCGCAAAATGCAGAATTTACAGCGAACTGTTATATTTTTTCGATGCTGCTAATGTAGAAGCCAATAAATTTCAAGACCCCGTGGTCGGCGAGGCACCCAGGCGTCAGCCTACCCTTTAACACTGCGGCCAATCTTGAAATTAACTGATGGTCGGTCGGTCAGCCTATTTGATAACGGTCTGCAAATGCGACTTGGTTGCACTCAGCCGTGGCAAAAACTAATTTAGCCCTTTCGCACTTGAGATATGGTCTCTGCTAGGAATTATAAAGTCTTCTGATATAAATTTTAGCTGTTTTAATCATTTTGCAAGCGAAAGGTAAAAAATACGCTGAATGAAAAAAGACGGGCTCGTCCGGGATTTGAACCCGGGACCTCTCGCACCCAAAGCGAGAATCATACCCCTAGACCAACGAGCCAATCGAGATTAGTCGAGAGAAAACTACATTTTTTCCGTTGCTCGTTTAACACAGCGTTTAGAAGTAGGCGTAGGCTTTCGTAGTGAAGTTGTTCGATTGGTCTCGCATAAGTAGGTACAAGAGCCGGTTGAAAGTGAAATAGACAACTATGAGTACTTCTGAAGTCCAAACTATATGGCATAAGCGGGTGTGAATATCTTTGTTTAATTAATCAATACTGCAACTGCAATTGGTTGTTATAAATCGGCATCACCGTTGTCGTTTTCGTAGTGTAGTGGTTATCACGCTCGCCTCACACGCGAGAGGTCCCCGGTTCGAGCCCGGGCGGAAACAATTCTTTTCCCCCCCTTTGATTAGTTACTAACTACGAATCCCCTCGAATTAAAATGTTTTAGTCCAGCTTAAATATTGAGCCAGGCATAATACGGACGGAGTGGCGTCCGTGTGACAACCGTGGATTAGGTTGTTTTACATAGAACTATCGAAAATGTGAGCAGACCGGTCTCTCCTTTACGAAAATGAGGCAGAACAAGCCTGCAAGACACAACGATAAGCTTATAATGCATACCAAACAGTGAAACACTTCTCTACTGCCACAAATCGCACTATAGGCCTATCAAATCAATCCTATTGATGTTATCATGGCCTACTACTGAATTTAGTAGGCCCTGTTGTACTGTATTGAACAAATTTTGACGTTGCAACATGGATATATAGCCATGGGCATAAACACTATTGGTAAAAACAGTGGTCGAGCGACCTACCTACCTACCATTCGACGAGAGAATAAATTATATGCACAAGTACAGCTGAATGACTTGGCCTAAGCATACGATACTACAACTTGCAGTCGAATATCACGCTACAATCGATCCGTTTCTCTCGAGGTTTTCGTAGTGTAGTGGTTATCACGCTCGCCTCACACGCGAGAGGTCCCCGGTTCGAGCCCGGGCGGAAACATATTTTTATTTTAGCCTATATCTTTAGGGACAGCAGACAGACAGACCTACAGCCCGCATCTACATGGTCAGACATTTTCCAAACAAGATCCCCAAGATTTACAAGATATCATTTGGCTGACACGATTCTTCCTTGAAAATGAGATGAATTTACTAATTAATGATATCGTAAAGATTCACCACACCACCATGGTATCTACTGATTGTCTGCCATTGGCTCTACTTATGTTCTAAATATGAATTAACTGAACCTAATTACACGCCTCAGCCATGTAGGCCTAGGTAAAACTAGATCGTGTAGCTACTATCGCAGTGTCGTATTATTCTATCTTACATAGCCTACTATCAGCTACTCAAACTCATTCAACGAATCAATTATTTATGTGGTTTACATATTTTTATGTTGAAACATATTCGTTTGGCTATGAGCGTAGCGAGCGGGCGTAGCGTAAATGAAGTTCCTCTCGTGTTATTTGTAGCGCAAGTCAAGCGGACGTGCATGTAAAGGAAAGAGGAAAGGATGAGAAGAAACGGAGCTCCGAAAGATTGTACCAATACATTTGGCTGGGTAGCCTGGGTATCTTAAAAACTGTGGTGACACTCTCTAAATTCGAATCAGCACCACAGATTTATACCATAGATATGTCGCAAAGAAGGTTCACAAGAGATTTAACGTCCAGCCATGGTTAATTAGAAGTTATATAAATTCAAAAGCTTTCGGAGCTCCGCTTCTTCATCAGTAAAGCTCGGAAAGATTCTGAATGTTATAATTCTCAATAAACCAAATCTTGACGTTAAATTTGTGGTGAATCTTCTTTACGATATCTATTGATCGTCCGTCATCGCCTGCTTACACTCACTCAAATCAAGCGACTGAAATGATCTTGTAATCAACGGAGCTAGGCAAGCTTATCGTATGAAAGCCCACAGCGGTCGATGTCCTTCACTATTGGTTATGTGAAAATCAATATAACATAACCCTAACTCATCCGTACTGGTTATTAGTTAGGCGTCGTGGGACGCCTGATTATTGCAAGATATGATTATAGGATTGCGATGTCGAATAGGCATATAAATGCCTGTATGTTAGATGCGGTCGTATGGTTGGTATAGACAGGCGTTGAACGTAGTCGTAGTTGGTTGGCGAGGGCTACGATCATGCCGTCTTCAATATGCAATGTCTGGACCGCGAAAGAACGGAGAGGATTGTCATTACGATATGGCACGTTCGCGCCCGCGGACAGGCCAGGTCTAGTATCTAGAATAATTGCCGATACATATATACGGATAGGGGTAGAGGATTGTCGTTTCGACGTTACGAGATGGTACGTTCGCGGCGCAGATGGGCCGGGTCTAGACTCTAGACGAGATGCCGATATATATGCGGATAGAGCTGCGGGCACCATTTTCAATGAACAGGAGTGTGTTGAAGAAGGCGTACAACGACGTCGTTTTAACATGCGGGCACGTTCGCAGTGAGGTTAGCCTACACGACTAGAAATGCTGATGAACATACACGCCATATGAGGTAATACGCAACGCTGACGCGGGAAAATTTCGATAAACCAAAGCAGTACGAGGGACCAACGAAGCTTCGTATATGACCGCAGTCATATTGTCAATATATTTGGTCGCCATATGGGCTTAACGTGCAGATTGGGAGCAAATGCACCATAACGATAATCCGACTGATTAATTGATCAAAATGTTGTAATGTAGATGATATACCGGTATAGGTTACTTGCTTATATCTTACCTGATGAACTGTACAATAGCTTTGTAGTGATCAGCATGTCAGGCACGCTCTCAGGTCGTCAAAGCTCCGGCGTTCGCAACGCTATCGTCCACCACTCCACACTGTTATTCTATCTTCAGCAGCGTCCAGCCTAGCGAGATGACTTCGACGGTAGCAAATTACCTGAAAATGGGCAAAATTTGAGGGACTCTGGCCACAGTATAGCTACAGACACGGTCTCGCCTTGGACGCCGTGCTGTAATAATGACTCCTCCAACCAGAAATCTACGTACGGCCCACGCATAGCAGGAGGCTGCAATTTCGCATGGCTAGTGGTTTTCGTAGTGTGTGGCATGTAAACGCAACATTAGCCCGTGTACACGTGGCCGTGTTTTGGCCATTTACGGCCCTACTCAGGCCATAACTGGCCCACGTGAGTGCGATACGGTATGGGTCATCTGTAGCAAAGATGTAAATGCGCAAGCCTTGGCAACCTCACACGCGCGCATCTTTCCAACTGTGCCGCGTGAGGGAAATTAAAGGCCAATGTACACTAGACGCAGATATGCTGGGTTATAGCTTTATACTTCCTACCGAAACTAGGAATCGAAGTGGTCAATCCGACCGCCCATTAATTGATTGCGTTTTACTTATTACGATATCACCTACTTGAAAACTTCGATGGCCTACGCTAAGTCGGACTTCCTTTAATGCGGATAATCGGTAGATGTGTACTTAAGCCTGCAGCGATACTGATTCCGGGATCACTAGAAAATTCATGTCACATCGGGAGTAACATGCCAGGTAGGTATATATCATGTAGATCGTATAGACGGCTACCACGAATTGCTAATAATATTCAATATGATCTAAGATTTGCGAAACTCGTTACACGCTGCTGCTCAAGGCCTTGCAAGTTGAGGACACAGGAACGCCGTTCACTTTCGTAAATTACAAGACGTGTTGTTGTTATCGTGCGCGGTGTTGAAATATGTGTGAACAGCCATATGTTGATAATGAGAATTCTTGTCTTGTTCGACAATTCGAATCCATTAGCTAATGGAATGTCGCTCATAATTTTGTAAGCAAGCTTGCACCAGGGTGTCTATAGGATGGAAAATGCATCTATATAAGCCTATACGCGTGGCCTAAGTTCACTTATAGTGAGCCATGGACTACCTATTCCAGGACGGGCGATAGTAAGATCAGAGCCGTGAGACGAGCGACGTGGCGAGCGATCGGATAAGTCATAGTAATAAGCAAGAACGAATGGCGGTATAGGTAGACTTAAAAGATCTTCTGAGGAATTACATATATATATATGAAGATGGGTCTAGGTAGTAGATGGAAAGTGATACGATATAGTATATATATCGCAGAGTGAGCGACGGGAGAAAAGGATAAGATTAGGCTCTGTTAGTAAGACCACTGGGCTACGTCTTGGCGTTTAGTGTCGGTCGGTATTTAGTAATCTGATTGGCCCTACCTTTTTGCGTCACCAGGAAGAGATAACATATACAGTATATCAGGAAATTGTACCACAACACTATCAACCAACAATCAGACTTCCTCACCCAATGTAAATTGAAACATACCCTACGTCGTCTAGCGACTATAGACTCTATTCATCGCATCAGCGAACGAATCAAAGAGCCCATAAATACACCTACTGATATATGTATAATGTTAAACAAACGAGGCGAAATACCATCAGCGGAGCGTGACGGTGACCTTCATATGTGACTGTTATGATACCAAACGTAAGCCAAGGTTAAATCATTTCCACGCTCCATTACCCGAAACGCTTTACGCTTCATGTAAATTGTCATGTTTTTGCAATTGAACTGACAAGGAATCGGCTGTGCCCTTGAACGACGTTAACGACAACATATGTTCTATGTCGGATTATCCATTAGGCTGGGTATAAGGAGGTAGGGGGCCTAAAACATTATAGATTTTTGATTTTGCGGTCTCAAAAAACGGAGAGTTTACTGTAAATTCCGAATATCTGAATTCAGAATAGGATGTGGGTGCACCCCCTACAGATTAACCAATAGGGTTCGCTCCGGGTTCAAATTTGGTCTTACATAAGTTTTTGTCTGGATCTATTTCGTAATGCCAGATTGCGAGCGAGTTTCCGTAAGAGAATGATACATGTATAGCCTATATCTTGCCACCTTGCCAGACATGGAGAACAAGACACATGCGTAATTAATCAAAGGGCTTAGTTTAACTGAGAAAAAAATTGTCACCTTATATTTAACGCCCCCTCTGACATTTTCAATCCGTGGTGTCAATTTCCTATTCAATTTTGCCTTCCTTAATATACTTCAATAAAAACTTGTGATAACATGAATTTTTTTCAAGATTTTTTAATTTCGAAGTTAAGAATAGGTTGGTAAGACCTTCGCGTAACGACATTCCTTTCATCAATCTTGTTCAAACTAACTTTCAAAGCAATTGTAGCCTACGGTTAGACGGAAGTCTATCATTATCAATTAGGTAGATGGAAAATCGCCGTCAATTTTAACACACATTGATTTCTCTTAGTATAGAGGAATGCAATGGAACAGAACCAAAAATCTTGAGGCAATTCAATACAATTTAGTTAGTCTTTAGCAAATTGCAACGTGGTATGCACAGATTCAGACGAAAGAACCCATGCGATAGGAATCGATATAGAATGTTGCGTATTGCTACGCAAGCACTCAGCAGGCTACCAATAAATGAAGTGCTGGTTGCAGCGATACGCAATGAAGGCAGGTTTTGCTTCTGACCAACGTATAGGCAAGATCGGATACTTCATTAGGCCATAGATAAGTTAAAGTCTACGCGTAGTCTCGAAATTTACTGGTTTCTGAATCCGGAGCGTGGTAAAAAAGAATAGTTTAATGTAGATCTCTAATTTATACAACAGGATTCATTGCTAGTGTTATGGCTGTTTCAAATTGCCAGTCAATTGATCAATTCATTAAAAGTTAGCCATCGGTTTAACTCGGGCGGAAATCGATTCTGGAACCTCCCGATCAGAAGGCGGACAGTCAAACCACCCAGCCAACTGAGCGATCAAATAGCTGAAGTAAAGAAGGTTTCTCATCAGTTTTTCTTCTAATCCGCACAGAATTAGATAATAATTTGCTATCAATAAAGGGTAGCGATGGACTTCGAAGCTTCCACTGCGACCTTTGGAAGAATGGCATACGGACTTGCAATGGGAGTTTTGGGTAAGTCAGTAAAACAATAAAACTTTTTTTGTTCTGCATTAATTTGATGGGTCGTCACGGCCGAACCCAAGCCCAGCCAAATGGGGGGGTTTGCAATAGGAAGGGCATCCGGCTAATACAATGTAATCTGATTGGTTCATTTTAGGAGGTGTGTCCGTTTTCGGATACTTAACTTTTCTGCGAGGGATTTGGAATATGAAGTCATTACAGCAAAGATCAATCATACTGATGTCACTCTGTGTCTCCGACTTATGTGTTATATTTGGACATATGATCGGCACCGTGATCGCAACTTTCTGCGCAGAATGGCCATGGGGGGAGCTAGGTTGCCAGGTATGGACATATTTCTATCCTCTCTGTTGGTCGAGTAGACCGCCCCCTTCTGATTGTGAGGGCCCAGGTTCTATTCCAGATCTCGACCGTATCAAACCGAAGACTATGATATTGGTGGCCGTCCCTCGCCTTCTTGGCATAGTAGAGAGTGAGTGAGATTGTGGTCGCGAGTAATCCCGCGCTATGTAAGCATTCAGGTGACTGCGTACGTGACCTGGAGAGCAGACGAAAACGCCAAAAATGCACATTAACAACAATCATCGACCAATACCCTATACTTTTGAGTATCAAGAATCTTGATATTTAGAGCCAAAGCTGAGTTAAACAATGTTAATTACCACTGTTCGATTTAGCTGAAATGATTCTCAAAGTAGAATGTTGGACTGTGCCAAGCGAAACTGCAGGATTCCTTAATAATGAATCTGTTTCAGCTAACGAAAGTTACTTTACTACTTCTGTTCTGATACCTAGGTGGATGCATTCTGTGGTATGGGACTTTCTTTTGTAAGTATCGGAAACATCGCGTTACTCGCTTACGACATTTATCTTAAAGAAACTGGAGATAGCCACCGTAAGTACTTTACCATCTACGTATCTCTACCTACCTACTTGTGCTCAGGTTGGTTTTATTTTGATTGATATATCACTCTGAGATAGAATAATGATCACCCCATCGTGACGGTGTATTGCGGTCACCGTAAACGTTAGTAATGTACGTAGAAAGACACACGCTCGGACGGCCGTCGATACAGCGAAATATTTTCCGTTATATACGTCGTAATAAACCGGTAGCGTCTGTCCGGCTAGGATGGCCGTCAAGCCAACGGATTCATAACGGACATGGTAGGAATACGTCGTCGCTGGTGGGCGCTAGTTGATTAACCCGAGACAATGCGGAGAACCGACGTGAGACGTCAACAGTAGTAGAGACGGAACGTCCCTCTGACGTCACAACTTTTTCGCTCACCAAGCGAGCCGCGAGAGCGCATAAACGGAGACAGTGGACTTCGCGCTGATCGTGACAAGTGTCAATAGAGCTAAGATTCACGCTCAGTGTGAACTCATCTTTAGTCAAAGCGTGCTTTATAAACTTGTCATCTGTTTCAGATTGCACTAACTACGGTTTTTATATCGCTGCTGTCTGGTTGCTCGGACTATTCACTGGATTCCTGCCATATCTCGGAATCGGGGCTTACGGATTCGAAAATGAGCTCGAAGTCGGATGTCTCATCGATTACACGAAACCGGAAAGGTAACGAAATTTATTAGGAACTTTGCTCCCGAAATACGATATCTGTGGGTGTAACTGTGTTGCGTGACACTCTCTCACCATCAACTTGTATTTCAGCGGCAATCTCACTTTCATCATGATAATGAGTGTACTCTGGTTCATCATGCCTATGTTCACCATTGTAAAATATTATTGGAAATTGAAAGAAGAAACTGGCAATGGACTGGTGCGTGTTTATCAATTTTGTTGATTAAATAAAATGAAAAATTAAATGACATTTGGTGAGAAAAGGGAAATTTTGCGCGTTTTAGAAGATAAAATAATCCTCGTTTTATGCTCGACTGCTGCGACAACAATATAATACATTATCACACTTGTATACATGACAGATTTAGCGCAGAGATGAGCTTCGAAAGCTTGTAAATGTTATAATCGTCAATATGGACCATAAAACTCTGGTGAATCTTCTTTACGATATCTGTTGATCTTCCACCATCGACCCCGCATTCATCAACCAATCAATCAATCAACTCAATCAACAAATCAATCAATCAATGTAATCAATTAATAGGTTTATTGCACATTGTCCGTCGCGCTCTAGACCAGACATTCTTCCATAACATAAACATTTTCCTCCAATTTTATATGTTAATTAGGCTACCGTCCGGATTATCAATCACTACGGCGCTCCCGATTTGTGATGTCTTACTGAGATTTTCAATTTAGGCGAGACTTTTTCATTTATCATTCCAGCTGCTCAACCTAATTCCGACCCAAATGCTGATTTCGTGGACTCCCTACGCCTTGACGAGTATGATTACAATGTTCGCTGGACATCACAACGTTCCAATGATCGCATTTGGTGTCGTATCGAACGTAAGTGGGACATTACGATGTTGTTGTTGTTCTGCATTTATGGTATTTTGTACCGTGTAGGGTCTTTAGATCAAGTACGCTAGACCAATGCATATACCTGCACGATTGCGGTCACTCCTGTTTATAACCCGAATCACAGCTACAGCCCGCCGCACTCCACCGATATCGACTTCCAAAGATCAGGAACGATACCAATTTTAATGTCTTTGGCTTGAATCAGTCGGTAATCAAACCCCAGCTTACTTTGCGATCCGAATAAAGTGGACACGGACAGTCAAAATCGTACTTGCTAATTCAATCCTGGCTTGTATGCAGCTCTCCGCAAAGATATGTCTCGCTACCAACCCTTACATTTACGTTTTCAACGATACTGAGCTACGTATAGCTTGCTGCAAGACTTTGTTTGGTCCAGCCACTAACAAAAGCACAACATCACGAAAGACCGACTGCAACGGTGAAAACGAGAAAGAAAAATCAAGCTAAACACAACACATTGTGGATAGCCTACCTCAGACATCATATATTACAGATTAGGCGACATGTTTCGTGATTTTTGTTGTCGTTGCGCTATATGGTTGTTGTATTTTATCGAGTCTGAAAAATTCCTTATTATAGGCCTATATAAGACAATAAGTCACAGCAGCTTGTGAACTATTTTCCAATAAACTGGACGTTAAACCAGTGGTGATTTATTCTATCTATTATTGTCTAAATCGTCCGCCATCAGCTCTACTAATTTTCGAATCATGTCACATATACACAGGACGTAAAATATCACTGACCTCCAAACACATCCAATACAGCTATTACTGCTGATCAAGGATAAAAGCTGTGATATTAAGTGTATAGAACCACTGTGCTATCTACCTGTCTAAGTGTCTATACATGTAACATGTGTATATTCGAAACTTAAGGACTATAGGAGCTGAGCTCCGAAACTTTGTGATCTGACGTCTGAATAAACGAAACTTTGTCAGTATCGAGGAGTGTACGGAGGGTTGTGGTTGTGATCGTGATCCCGGCTATGGGCAAGACGCGTACTAAGCAATGACTTGGCGGTGGCTCCGACTTGAAGGTCATATCGGGCCACCCTGTCGATACTGGATACAAATAATATGATTTCATGTACCTTGTACTTAATGCTTTCCTGGTTGACAAAATAAAGTTCTCTCTCTCTCTCTCTCTACTCTAGAGTAGGCCATGGTATGACTTAGTAGTTAAAAATGCCATTAATCCGAAACACCAACAACAATTATAACAACCTGTCGGTCTCTCTAGGTCTCTTAACCGTGCGAGGAACGCCAACGAGAGCAATAAGGTACATGGTATTCGTTATACCAATAAGCCTTAGTAGTTGAAATGATTACGCTATAGAACCAAATCCAGAACAAGAAACCCTTCAATCACCGGGATTGTAAGAATTGGAATTGTGTCTGGACCCCGCTCAAACAACATGCATTGAGCCCTTGCTTGGCTGTCAATAATGTGGGAGCGCGGAGGTTGTGGTTGTAATTGAGATCACGGTTTTACGTGATACAGAACATCAGCAAAACGCTAATGGTACATGGCAAGAAATTCACACATTTGACAAAGGTAGTGATTGCGAAAGAAGAAAGGAGCGAAGGATCAGTAAATAAGAGAGGGGATTCGTGCTTTCTCACAGAACAGGATTTTGAATCATGGAGGCGCCGGGTACAGAGCTGGTTTGTATAAAATCGCGATGCTATGACAATTAAATGGTTGATTTGCAAATATCCATCTTCCCACATCGCGCAGATGTTTAATCTAATGCACGTATAAATAGCATGTTAACTGACACGATAAACGCATTGGCCTGGCGCACTTGACCGGAATACGTGCAACCGTTGTGAATCCGAGACAATAACAACAACAAATGCGTGCGACACACTAATGCGTTCTGATCCATATGCTGGGTATCCATTACCTTTAGCAAAGCTTCAAACTATTAGTCCGTAACGGACACGTGGTATGACACACAGCCGTGACTCAATCTAATTACAGAAACCTAATCTATTTCCTCATCAATTGCGCATGAGTAGCATCGCAGCCCAGTTGAAAATAGATAACAGGAAGGTGAAGCTATAAAAAGCATGAGAAGGTTGATTGTAGATGACGATAGCGTTAGAATTTGAAGTAGAGTTGTTGCTTTTGAATTTACGGCGTTTTCAACTGTTTAGGACGCTTAGATCATGTACACCGGGTCAATGCTTGTATATATGCTTGCATTTCGATATTTCCCGTTTATAGCACGGATCACTGACACAACCGCAACCTTCCTCCACTTTTCCAAGACTGACTGTCAAACAAAGAAGGAACGGATACCGATTTTCAAGTTGTTGGCATAAGTCGGTCAGGAATCGAGCCCACGACCTACCGATCAGAAAGCGGACAGCGGGAATACTGGACGTCGGTGGACGATACTTCTGTTAAATAGCACGGATCACTGACACAACCGCAACCATCCCCCATTTTTTCAAGACTGACTGTCAAGTAAAGAAAGAACGGATACCGTTGGTTAGACTCGGTCAGGAGTCGAACCCACGGCCAACGACGGTTTGTGACAGCGATCCGGACTATTTACCTGAAATATTGATATCGCGTACCATAAGAATTGACGTGACGTATAACGTGACGTAAAATTAGTTGAAAAGGTATTCAATTCAAAACAACACGGATGCTGCGCCGTTGTGTTTAAATCAAAATATATACGCTTGAACTCACGGAAAAATGACGAACTTTCGACGGAAATTCTAAATTATTTATGTATCCTATAATGACTTAGGCACTTTGTCACGAAAGTCATCAAACCAAATCGTGACTATTAAAAAGCTGACTTGGATACAGTGTTAAATTTCTATGCTCTTAAATATAACGCAGTAGAAATGTTGTAACCCGATACATGAAGAATACAGTAGAGCCGATAGCGTACGCTCAACAGATATACACCGTAAAGAAGATTCTCCACAGATTTAACGTCCAGCCTTGGTTTATTGAGAGTTATATAAGTTCACAAGCTTTCGAAGCACCGCTCCTTCATCAGGTGTGGATGGAATGGGAATATTGATGCAACCCAATATATACAACATGATACCATGCAATCTGAATATCTAAGAGCGGGTTTGAGAATACTTATTAAAACGTATAATACTAGCTTCTAGACGTACTACTGACCAGCCTATTTTTTTTAAAAAAACTTTTACTGCGCTGTATGAAAAGCAGAGTGAAGAAAGAGCTTCAGTGGGTAGAGTACCAGGGTGAAGCCGTATTTATGTGAATAAACTGAGGTATTAGTTTGCGATGGAAAAACGGACAGAAGCCGATGGCGGTTTATCGATCACTGGCAAATCGCCTTGCGCTATTAATGCATAGGCAGATGGTCGGACGGACCGGAAAGTGGTACTGCTTACATTTACTAACATTTATGGTGAATACAATACACTCTTACCGCGGAAGTCGATTAGACATCGGTTACCGACTTGGGCAGAATAATTACTCCCATTTACGGTGACCGCAATATGTTATTCCCCTATTCGTCAAAAAGTCAATCGCGGGCTGAAATGCCGCAAGCTTGGGCATTACTTTTAATACTGTAGGCCTGTTTAGACATCATGATGTGCGTGCGCCTGTTTCCCACGTGCAGAATATAGTACAGATCTGTATGGACTAATGGACTATAATATGCTATATATATAGTTGAATCGTAAAACTTAATTCACAAGTTTATCGAACTCCGTTCTATCATCTGCTGTCAACTTCCTACTATACGTATACAGCTTGGAATTCGGATAAAATTATCATAGCGCCATCGGCAAGATCAATCGCGGTTGTCAATAGCAACACAACAGGACCCAGTCCATAGCCTTATGTAATTACATAATTGATATCACGGGTTATGCGTGCTCATCCTCCGTGAGCGTTAAGCCCAAGTCAGCATTGAAATATGAGTATGCTCTCCGCTTGGTCGGTTGTTTGTTGAATTCTGTCACGCATTGGAAACTTAATCCGCGTTTGCAGGAAAAAATCTTCAGTACGGCGATAATGTTCTGTAAGCTGAATCGTTCAAATATTTCATTGCAAAGTGAGCGAGACTCAGCAGACTTGTGCGGTTGAATTGAAGCTATACTCTGGAAACAATACAATATTTTTCAAGAGGCAATAGCACAGTAGTTTGAAGTATCCACGCGACATTTCGCAGTTAGCATTTAAGTCTATATATATACTGGACGTGTATAGTTAGCCTGTCACAGCCAAGTCGCGGATGACTCTACGTTCATAGTCTTTGTTTCGGATTTAAAGCCTTTTCAACTACTACAGTAAGGTCATATACGCCAGATCAATGCTTAGTAGGCGTGTCGATTTTTCCAGTTTATAACCAGAATCACCATCGCAATCACGACCGTCCGCTATCCGCCGATCCACCAAGCTCAAGCCATTCAAGACGGCCTTCTCGCGTTTTTCAATCACATGACAAGAAATTATTACTAAGACTAAATACAACATTTGCGGTTATTTCAAAGTAGACAAGTGATTTGAACACGGCTTTTAAGAACCAGCGGGCATATTTACTAAAGCTAAAAGCGGCAACAGTAGCTAGAACACATTGTGAGAAACGCGATTCATCTTTTATCTCAAGCAAATAGTAGCTAGATCTTGTTGTTGCAATGGCAATGCAGTATTTCATGTTAATGTTGGCGATTCTATGCGTATCCGGACAGGCTCAAACTGAAGGTAAGATTTAGAGTTTCAATATTTTTCATGCTGTCTTCGCCGTACGTCTGACAAAACTTATAGAGGTAGCCACTCGTCCATAAAGTGTTTAGAACCATATCAATAGCGTTGTTGTTGTTTGGATACATAGCGTTTTCAAAAGATCATCATAATTATAGGTACGCCAGGTCAATACTTTCGGTTTGTAGCCTGGATCACTGTTACAACCACAAACCTCCACACTCCCCGATACTGACTGTCAAACAGAGAAGGAACGGATGCCAATTTAAAAGTATTTGGTTTGACTGTGCCGGGAAGTGAACCCAGACCCTCTCGATGAGAAATGAAAGTCAAATTTAAGATTTGCCTACGCCTCTATCATTGCGAAATCATTCTGTGTTTTTGTTTCAGTTATATCTTGCGAGTCATTGGAACAACTTCCTTATTTCTGTGCGGACGAGACCTGCATTAACAGATATGCATTTTGTGATAACGTCACTCAATGTCCGTAAGTACAGCTACTGGAATCACATTGGCACACGACCTTTGCAGCTGGAAACGCCACAAAACGAAAACAACACTTACCGACCGAGCGACCGTTTTTCAGGGATGGGAGCGACGAAATTGAATACAGCAATTCTACGCAATCACGCGGAATTCGATGTCAGTTCAATAATCATCCGGACAGGCGGACAAACAAGATATGCCATCTGCCACACCGGTATAAATGCGATCATGAGTTGGACTGTGTCGGAGGTAGGAAAGTTGACGATATCATCGCCACAGCGTTGAAGGGGACACAGGACAGACTTACGCCACCTCAGATGACAAAGCTACTCCTTTGGCCGTCACAGATAATTTGTAATCACAATCACTACAGGCTTGTATAAAACGCTAAATGCATGGACAGGCCGGATATTCCTTCACGATATCACCGCCCGCGTCCATAGACGGAAAGAGAATAGAGGTGACACGGGACGCTCTTAGGGCGCGCGCACTCAAAATTGAATGCTATTACTCCTTCGCCCGTTTCTGATATTTTGTAATAACTATTGATCGATTTTAAACGCTACATGCGCGTAATCGTGCGGGCCGGGATATATTTCCGGCGTACACATACTAACGTTTACGGTGACTGTAATTTACCCTGTTCGATGAAAGTAGGTGCTGGCGTTGCACATTTAAGTCAACTAATAAATCAATCAATTAAGCAGACGCGTGACACATACGAGAGAGACTCTCTACACTGCTCATCTCGCTTACCATGCTCACTCACAGCAGACGCGTGACGCATCGGAGAGAAAGGGGTGGGGGGAGATTTGTTTGCTGGTACATTACAAACACAGTCCTTGCCACAATGATATTACTTCATGCATCAAAAAATTTATAAGGTCAAGATGAATGTGGGTGTCGCCATACGTTTCAATGCGACAACGATGACTGCATAATAAAGATCCAATTCTGCAACGGATTTCATGATTGTGGAGACGGAACAGATGAAGCAACATACAACAGGTGAATGGAAAGTCAACCACAGCCTATTCGAGGGCAGGGTCTGGCACCTAATCGATGTACTCATAGGAGCAAAAACCCAACAAAACTAATTGACATTGCCTAAGCTTTATCCGTTGTCTCGCCACCTTTGGTACAAGCACGCATGGAGTAGTGTGTCTGTATATTACGCGTGGCGCTGGGGTATGTTTCCTTACCCAACTCATATAAAAAATATTTTCGCCTCTCTCTCTCTCTCATAAATTATCAATGAATCTCCTTCGCATTTTCATCACATTTCTGTTGTAATGACTGAATTATTTACAGGTCGAAACCAAATGGATTTCAATGCCCTGTATCGAAAAGGCATGAATCGCGAAACTGCATTCTTCCAAGCCAGTACGTTTGTGATGGAGATTCTGATTGCAAGCATGGAATCGATGAATGTTTTTGCGAATTCACAGTGGGAAGTACGCAAGGGAATTACGTCACAAAATGTGAGTGGTATTGCACACAAGTGGTGTTCCGCGTCCAACGCAGCATGCGAGTGTGGTGCAAAGCAGCAAAGCACAGACCATGTATCTCATCCATTCCTGTACAATATACAAACCACGTGATTGGTCTAAAAACCCAGGATGAGTCAACCAAGCAGTGGCTGTTGTAGGCTATGGCTGTCGTGACGTCCAGCCCGAAACAATCATACGAAAGAAGAAGTTTTATCCGACGAATTTGCGACTCATAGATCGTTAGCACGCTTATAGGCGCTACATCCTTCCTAAGCCCATCAATTCCCAGTCAATAGCTCTGTCACCAACGGCCAGCGACGGTGATTATCATGGTACAGATGGGTTTTCTCTTTCCTGTTGTTTCCAAAGCTATGCAGCTTTCAACTGCGTAAGTCTTGTACGCCAGGTCAATGATTATTACACGTGCTTATAGCTACGATAATTATCACAACCACAACTCTCGACGCTTCTATGACAGCCTACTGACTGTCAAGTAGGGCCTACAGAAGGATAGATATAGAGAATGTCACCTGCAGTTTTAACATCGAGCGAAGTATTGGAAACCTAGTTCATAAGTCTCGAAGTACCGGCCTTTCGATCATTCACACCAAATTAAGGCGCGGGGCCTCGAAAAAGCCTGACTTGATGAAGGCAAGATTTACAGATGTTTGT